>CM025919.1:5840221-5912482 GCA_000753965.2 Amaranthus hypochondriacus
GATCTTGTTTAAATCGTTTATTCACATACTTTCATAATATTAATTTTTTATAATTTTAGAGATGCGTACAATTCATACACAAATGATCAATATAACACATTAAATTGCATAAATAATCAAATATAGCAAGTATATTAGAACATAGAAAATATGTATATAGCAAATATAGCAAGTAAATTATCTAATTTTTCTAGGCTCAAAAACATGCTATATATGTGCATGTTATGTCAACATGTGGCTATTTTAATTTATTTTTACAAAATAATTAAACTTAAATTTTATTATTAACACCAATCAAACTAAACTAATTCTAAACATACTATATATTAAAATCTTGGAAAATTTCAAGTGGCAATTTACATTAAATGATGATTTGGCAAAAAACTATTGGTTAGTTATTGATGAGGTTTTTTAATCATAATCATAATATGCACTAAAAGTCTTGGAAAATTCTAAGTGGCAATCTTACATTAAATGATGATTTGGCAAAAAACTATTGAGTTATTGATGAGGTCTTTTAATGAATCATACTATATACTAAAAGTCTTGGAAAATTCCAAGTTGCAATCTTACATTAAATGATGATTTGGCAAAAAACTATGGTTACTTATTGATGAGGTCTTTTAATGAATGTCAACTAATTTATGACTATATAATAAATTTTCTCTCTAAAATCTTCTCTTGAAAGTTTAATTTGAAACTATTTAATGGATATCAACTCATTTATGACTATATAATAAGAGAATATTTCATGATTGAATATATTCTCATTATTAAAATTTATAACTGCAATAATTGGACTATTTAGCTCATATATAAAGAACGTCTCATGGTGAAACGTTCTTGCACAAAATGTCTGAAAATAAAAAAAAATATAACTTATTTAGTATCATCGCAAATCCTTAATATCTATTCTTTGTAATTGTATTAAGAAAGCATCCCTTCAAATGGAATTTGACGTAATATTCAATTCAACTACATCATACCATGGCACATTCAGCTAATAGCTTGAAGTGAAAACTGTTAGAATATAGGAATATATTTTTGGTATTTTGTATATTTTGTGTATCCTTATTAGTTTAATATCTAATATTCATTTTAGCCTTGGTATCTTGGTATCTTGTTTCTTGGTTTGCTAAGCAACAACCTACAGTTACTAAGTCCAGTGCCGAGGCAGAGTACCGTGGCGTAGCTAACGTTGTTTCTGAAACTTGTTGGCTTCGCAATTTACTTCTTGAACTTCATTGTCCTATTACTCCTGCTACTCTTGTATTTGATAATGTTAGTCGGGTTTACTTATCGGAAACCATGTTCATCATCAACGCACTAAACATAAGGAGATGGATATTCATTTTGTTCGAAGCAAGTCAAACGTGGTGTTGTTGGAGTTCTACATGTTCCCTCTCGTTACCAAATTGCTAATGTTTTTACCAAAGGTCTTTCTCAAGTTCTCTTTGTTGATTTTCGACAGTCTCAGCGTTCGGAAACCTCCAGCTTCGACTGCGGGATGTGCTAGAATATAGGAACATATTCTTGGTATCTTGTATATTTTATGTATCTTTATTATTTTGCAAATTATCTTGGAGAATATTTTGTAAATATTTAGTTACCATAAACTTTGTAATTAGGGTTGTATGTATACCCATTCCTTAATGATGAATGGCAAGCAATCATTTCAATCAAAATCATTTCTTATAAAAACATTATAACACAGTATAATAAGCAAATTCTTTATTATTGTATAACCAGCAAATTCTTTATTATTGTATAACCATTGATGCAAATAGGTCAAGTACGTACATCATAGTTTCTACTAGGTAAGCAAACACACCTCGCTTACATTTTAAGAAGGGAAAATACATGCAAATAGACCTATAGATTAGGTAGTTTTTTTATTATTTTTTCTAAAATTAACTACTTCATTAACCAAAAACACCTACTGAAAATATTATAAAAAGACTACTAAAAATACTATTTTATTAAGCAAAAACACCTACATTAAGCAAAACCACCTAATATATATTTTTATATATTATAGGGAAAATTTTACAGGATGGCAATCAGACCTGCTATGTTGTATGGGGCAGAATGTTGGCCTGTCAAAAAGATTTTTGAGCATAAAATGGAAGTCACAGAAATGCGCATGTTGAGGTGGATGTGCGGGCACACATTGATGGATCGAATTAGGAACCAAGAGTTTAGAGACAAACTAGGGTTGCCTCTATCTCTGGAAAATTGCGCGAAAGTAGATTGAAATGGTTTGGACATGTGCAACGAAAGAAATTTGACGCCCTTATTCGGAGGGTTGAAATCATTATAGTAGAGGGTAAGAGGAGTCAGGGGAGGCCTAACATGGGATGAGCAAATTAAAATTGACATACACGAGTTGAACCTCTCAAAGGACCTGACTAGGGAAAGGGGTAGTTGGAGGCGTTTTATTCATGTTTTAGATTACTGATTCCTTACGGGTATATTCTGGGGTTCATCTCCTCATCTTTTCTCGAGCCGGGGGACTCCTTTTGGTCGTGATCTCCTTTATGGGTATGAGTTGCCGCCTTTCCCTTCCCAGACCCTGTCTATAGTTCTCTATGGACGGGAAACACTGGGTAGGATGATGATGATGACCTAATATATATTTTTAGTTTAAATGCATGCATACTAGGTATTTACCCGTGCTATGCACGTGATTATAAACCTTTAAGGACTATATCAACCTATAATTCTCTATTGTCATTTTGAGTTGTGAAACTTGAGTAGGGAATTATAAAGGGTGAACTTCTTGACGATATAATATATACATGATAACATTTTACATATTCAAATTATAAAAGTGATTATCTTAATGATAAAGCTAGTAATATAATATTATAATAACAAAGATATCATAGATTCATAATCCCATAGTTTTTATCTTTTTGCCCCTAATTCTTGGCTCAAGTTTAGCCGTACGAATCATTTAATTTTAACCTGGTTTTGGGCGAGATCATCTCAAATTGAGACAAGAGTGAATCGGCACACTTTACGCGCCTTACATGCTTTCTGGGCATTTTTCAAATTTGATCTTAAAGGTATCAATTTTTACATTAAAGAAATTTCAACGTGTCGTAAAGTAGTATTTAAACATATCAATTAAAGTAAATTTTCAATTTGAACTTATAAGCGATCAATTTTGACGTTAAAGTGATCAATTTCTACCTAATATAATTGACAGCGATGACTATTGAATTGTGTGTTGTTATATAGTTCATTTATTTTGTTTATTATTGATATAGTTAAAATCATAACAGAAATAAGATAAGGTCATAATCGATACATATTTGGTAATAATTGACAGTGACAAGTATTGAATTGTATGTTGTTATGTAGTTCATTTATTTTGTTTATAATTGATATAGTTAACATCATAACAGAAACAAGATAAGGTCATAATTGATGCATGTTTGGTGATAATTGATACTATTAAGTTTAAAACTTACAGTTACATTGTGTTTTTTTATATTGAATTTTTCTACTGCTTTTTTAGTTTATGATATTTATGCTTTTAATATGTAAACTGATACCGATAAGATCAAAATTCATAGAATTAAAGGCATATTGTCTTATTATGCTCTATCAAAATTCGACACGACCCAATAACTCCAAAATAGATATAAAATTGACTCGACCTAAAATCAACCAATCCAAATATTTGGATAGCTCTAATTAGGAGGAATACAATGACTATATTTCATCATAACTTCAATATAGTGTCATACTCCTATGTACATCCTCCGTTATGAAATATTCGCTACATAACGATTTTTAACATTATTCGTTTTTTAAGTTTATTTTATATATTGAGGTTAATGTGTAAGAAAAAAACATAGTCAAGTGGGATCTTGTTTAAATCGTCTATTCACATACTTTCATAATATTAATTTTTTATAATTTTAAGATGCGTACAATTCATATACGAATAATCAATATAACACATTAAATTGAATAAAAAATCAACTATAGCAAGCATATTAGAACATAGAAAATATGTATATAGCAAATATAGCAAGTAAATTATCTAATTTTTCTAGGCTCAAAAACATGCTATATATGTGCATGTTATGTCAACATGTGGCTATTTAAATTATTTTTTACAAAATAATTAAACTTAAATTTTATTATTAACAGCAATCAAACTGAACTAATTCTAATCATACTATATATTAAAAGTCTTGGAAAATTTCAAGTGGCAATCTTACATTAAATGATGATTTGGCAAAAAACTATTGGTTAGTTATTGATGAGGTCATTTAATCATTTAATCATAATATCATAATCATAATCATAATCATAATATGCACTAAAAGTCTTGGAAAATTCCAAGTGGCAATCTAATATTAAATGATGATTTGGCAAAAAACTATTGGTTAGTTATTGATGAGGTCTTTTAATGAATCATACTATATACTAAAAGTCTTGGAAAATTCCAAGTTGCAATCTTACATTAAATGACGATTTGACAAAAAACTATTGGTTACTTATTGATGAGGTCTTTTAATGAATGTCAATTAATTTATGACTATATAATAAATTTTCTCTCTAAAATCTTCTCTTGCAAGTTTAATTTGAAACTATATATCTAATGAATATCAACTAATTTATGACTATATAATAAGAGAATATTTCATTATTGAATATATTTCTCATTATTAAAATTTATAACTGCAATAATTGGACTATTTAACTCATATATAAAGAACGTCTCATGGTGAAACGTTGTTGCACAAGATGTCTGAAAATAAAAAATATAACTTATTTAGTATCATCCCAAATCCTTAATATCTATTCTTTGTAATTGTATTAAGAAAGCATCCCTTCAAATGGAATTTGACGTAATATTCAATTCAACTACATCATAGCATGGCACATTCAGCTAATAGCTTAAAGCGAAAACTGTTAGAATATAGGAATATATTCTTGGTATTTTGTATATTTTGTGTACCTTTATTAGTTTAATATCTATTATTCAATTTAGCCTTGGTATCTTGTTTCTTGGTCTGCTAAGCAACAACCTACAGTTACTAAGTCCAGCGCCGAGGCAGAGAGTACCGTGGCGTAGCTAACGTTGTTTCTGAAACTTGCTGGCTTCGCAATTTACTTCTTCAACTTCATTGTCCTATTACTACTGCTACTCTTGTATATTGTGATAATGTTAGTGCCGTTTACGTATCGGGAAACCATGTTCATCATCAACGCACTAAACATAAGGAGATGGATATTCATTTTGTTCGCGAGCAAGTCAAACGTGGTGTTGTTGGAGTTCTACATGTTCCCTCTCGTTACCAAATTGCTAATATTTTTACCAAAGGTCTTTCTCAAGTTCTCTTTGATGATTTTCGCACCAGTCTCAGCATTCGGAAACCTCTAGCTTCGACTGCGGGGGTGTGCTAAAATATATAGGAACATATTCTTGGTATCTTGTATATTTTGTGTATCTTTATTATTTTGCAAATTATCTTGGAGAAATTTTTTGTAATTATTTAGTTATCATAAACTTTGTAATTAGGGTTGTATTTATACCCACTCCTTAATGATGATCGCAAGCAATCATTCCAATCAAAATCATTTCGTATAAAAACATTATAACACAATATAATAAGCAAATTCTTTATTATTGTATAACCATTGAAGCAAATAGGTAAAGTACGTACACCGTAGTTTCTACTAGGTAAGCAAACACACCTAGCTTACATTTTAAGAAGGGAAAATACATGCAGACAATTTCCAATATAGAAAATAAAATATCATGCAATACAAAAATTAGAGAACTTAAGGATCATGAATCTTTAACATCCATTCATGATTATAATTGTAGTATGTCAACAACCCTTTAAACAAGTTGGCACTGATATGAGCCAGGAGCAACAGCAACACAACTATATGGATCACAACATTCACGTACACCAGGTTCGCATGAATGTCCCACGTGGTCTTCACAACCTACTGGTTCACACTGGTGAACACCTGGAGAAACTTCCAAACATTCAAGTCCTTCACAACAGTCTGGATTAACTGGATTGCATGATTGTTCCTCTACAACACAAGCTTTCATGGAAGTCATTTGCACCATCACTGTAAATAGCATAAAAATTTAAAATATTAGCATCATTATTACTTGTCATTATAAGTTATAGCTTAATTAAATATGTATATGTAAATGTATATATAAAAAGAGAATAAGAAGAAAGAATAACATGTTGCAAGGATGAAAATAGAAGCTAATTTGACTTGTTTGTAATTTGCCATCCTCTCTATTGCTTGTTCGAAAATCTCAATTGAAGTTAGGCAATTAATATTTTGTTGTGGACTTTCCATTATCTTTGTTTTAATTTATAGAAGTTTTGCTCTTCTAATATCAATTAAAAAAAATTATAAATAATTATTTCTTGTCTACATTGAAACATTCATCACACTAGCTTAATTAAAGATTACTTCTTACACACAATGTTGTTATATTATTTCAAAAAAAAAATGTTGTTATATGATGTATTACTTATTCATCATCATGTCTCTTGATCTTTACACCCTAAAATAACATATCATGAAAAATGAAAACATATGATCATAGTATTAGTGATTTGGCATATTTATTTACCTAATTAGTATGGAAAAATTCTATTAGTTATTGGCATATTTATTTACCTAATTAATTTCTACTTATTAGTAATCATTATCATTATACCTAGTGTATCCCGCATATATAAAACACTATAATAAAGTTCTGAGGAGGGAAGGATAGCAGCAACTCATACCCATATAGAAGAACTCGATCAAAAGAGTCCTCGACTAGAGGATGAATTAGAGAAAGAGAAACTCTTACGCTATAAGCAACTAACAAAAATTAATAGCTACGATAACCATATTCTAATAGAATTGATTTACTACAGACTACAAATTCTAATTATTGTAGGTGTCAATACATCATATTACCTATTCTTATACAGACGTTCATTCTCTTTTTTATTTCATCTGACAAATTTAAATTATTTGTGCAAATATTTTTTGTAAAAGAAAATAACCAACATATATAATTTTTATCCAAAATATTATATGATTTTCTTTTTTATTATATGTACTCACTACAATAAAAATGTTCAATTGTGACGCAATATTTGTGGCACTTCATTAAAATGTCACCATTCTTAATTTATTATTTTAATATTTCAATCTTAATTCATGACACTTCATACAATTGTCACCAAACATTTTGGCGACATTTAATAAATGTCATGATATTGATATTTAATGTCACAATTGGCATTATTATTTGTAGTGACCCCTACTTAATGAATATTATGAGACTCGTTTCATCTTTTTTGTCACAAATACAATTGCCAATTTACAATAAGATTTCCAAATCACCTATTCAATACTATAATTTATAAACAATTAATAACTAAACAATAATAGAATTTTTTCATACTAATTGTGTAAATAAACAAATATGCGAATAATTAATTCTATGATCATATGGATTCATTTTTCATGATATAGTTATATATTTTAGGGTGCAAAGATGTAGAGCCAAGGCATGATGATAAATAAGTAATACATCATATAACAACATTGTGTGTAAGAAATAACTTTTAATTAAGCTAAGCAAATAAAAAAATTTAGAAACTTAGTGTGATGAATGTTTCAAAGTAGACAAGTTTATTCCTTTTTAAATTGACATTAGAGGAGCAAAACTTCTATAAATTGAAACAAAGATAATGAAAAGTCCACAACAAAACATTAATTGTCTAATTAACTATAATCGAGATTTTTGAACAAGCAATAAAGACGATGGCAAATTACAAGCAAGTCAAATTAGCTTCTTTTTTCATCCTTGCAACATGTTATTCTTTCTCCTTATTCTCTTTTTATATAAACATATTTAATTAAGCTATAACTTATAATGAAAAGTAATAATGATGCTAATAGTTTAAATTTTTATGCTATCTACAGTGATGCTGCAAATGATTTCCATCAAAGCTTGTGTTGTAGAGGAACAATCATGCAACCCTGTTAATCCAGACTGTTGTGAAGGACTTGAATGTTTAGAAGTTTCTCCAGGTGTTCACCAGTGTGAACCTGTAGGTTGTGAAGACCACGTGGGACATTCATGTGAACCAGGTGTTCGTGAATGTTGTGATCCATATAGTTGTGTTGCTGTTGCTCCTGACTCATATCAGTGCCAACTTGTTTGAAGGGTTGCTGGCGTACTACAATTATCATGATTCATGCATGGATGTTAAAGCTTTGTGATACTTAAGTTCTTTTTTGTATGTTGTGTGATATTTCATATTCTCTATTTGAAGTTGTTTGTATGTATTTTCTCATATCAATGCCAAGTGCCAACTATGATGTACTCTATCTATTTGCATCTTTGGTTATACAATAATAATGAATTTCCTTATTATATATTTTGTTATAATATTGCTTTCACTTCCAGAGGTGTGTGCAATGTGATCGACCGCACATGGCCCCTCTTTCTCTCCTATACAAAAAAAAATAATCAAAAAAATAAATATGTTAAATTTATTGATAAAATAAATATATTTACTTAAAATAAAATGCAAAATAAAAATTTTGCACACGGCCACCAAATTTTTAAAATGGCTTTGGTAGCAACCGTATTATATATACAAGTTCAATGATGCTGTAAAAAAGCGATTAAATGGCATTTTAGATGAATAAAAGATATAAATGTTGAAAGTTTGTATATAAATCGTAAGATGTCGAGACGCAATTTTTATTATAGAGATAATAAAAGTGAAATTTTTAATTTTTATGTTCTGATCTATTTCATGTGTGTTTGAGGGACACAATGCCTTTTTTCTAATAAATTTTAATTTTTATCACAAATTCTCTCATAATGAGATCATTTGTATTGGGCTCAGTTAATGTATAATTACAATTTTCAGGTGCTCACTTATAATTTTAAAGTGTTCGATTATACTTTTAATTAAAATGGCCAATAATAATCTTAAAGTGATCATTTATATATAATCTTAAAGTGTTCACTTATAATTTTAAAATGACTATTATATCCTTAAAGTGATCACTTACATATTTAAATTAATCACTATAATTCTTAAAAGGATCGGTTATAATCTTAATGAACACATACAATATTAAAGTGGTCATTTACTTATATCTTAAAAGTGATAACTCATATCCTCAAAGTAGTTTAATCTGAAAGTGATTAGTTATAACCTTGTAATAAAGTGAATGGTTATAATTTTAAAATGATCACTTTATAATCTTAAAATGATCATTAATAATCTTAGTGATCACTTACAACATGTTAACTAATCGATTACGATAAATTAGATCGAATTTTGTTGTTTTTCTTTTACGGTACCTCGACGTGACATGAGCATAAAAAGGGTTCAAGCAAGAATCAATTTTCTTTTTATAAGGGCTAAATCACTTATTTTGGCTTTTTAACCGCATATTGTAAGGTGGATCTCCGAAGATATAAAAGATCTCCCTTCAAACTGTACATACGACTTTCATCGAATACAACTTTTCACGGAATTCGATATGTATCTATGAGATCGAGTATGGAATTTTGTTCACTCACCAATATGATCTGAAAGTGATATCTTATAACCTTAAAGTGTTCACTTATAGTTCTAAAAAAAAAGTGATCACTTATAAGTTATAACATTAGACTGTCTCTCTGACAGCATCCTCACAAGCATGAAATCTTAACACGTTAATCTGGACCCTCACAAGCATGAAATCTTAACACGTTAATCTGGACGCATTTCAAAAAGTGGCATTTAGTTTTCATGCAATAATTTCTTTGTAAAGTTTGCTCTCGATGAAAAATACCTTCATTCAATCTACTCAACCTAGAGTTCGCAATTTTTAACACAATAAAAACACAAAAAAAAAAAAAAAAAAAAAAAAAAAAAAAAATCAAAACATCAAAGATAAGAGTGGAAGAATTGATGTTATGAGTAATTGATAGTGCAAATAGCCTTGATGATGAAGATAACCATATCATTTATTTGTATGAACGTAATTGAAACATCTTTTATATGTAAATTGTCCTACTATAACTATTAAAATTAAGGAAAAATTATAAGAAACTACATAATCTATAGGTCTATTTGCAAAAAACTACCTAATGTAATTTTTTTTGCAAAAAACTACCTAATCTAATATATTTCTCTGCAAATGACTACCACTTAACGGAAAACGTTAGTTTACCGTTAAGTTTGAGGGTTTGACCGATTTGAGAGGTTAAGTTGTCTATGTGGCAGTATCTCATTAGTCCTCATATTTTTAAATAATTTAAAATTAAAACACATAAATTAACAAAATAAAAATAAAAGATATATAACGTCATTTTTACCCGTCATAATGATTTTTTTCAAAAAAAACGGACGTCGTGATTACCTTGGTCGAAACAAGTACTTATTTGTCTATTTATCGATACGTAAAACAAAAAAGACATTTAATGACATTTGTACCCATGTCGCGACGTCTATTTTTTGAAAAAAATTGTTATATTGGGTAAAATTGAAGTTAAATATTTTTTTCGGTTTACGTATCGAAAAATAGGCGAATAAGTACTTGTTTCGACCGGATTTTCAAAAGAGTTACCTCATAAGGATAATCGCGACGTCCAAATGCTTTTTAAAAATCATTATGATAGGTAAAACTGACGTCAAATATCTTTTATTTTTATTTTAGTTTATCTGTGTTAATTTAAAATTATTTAAAAATACGAGGACTAATAAGATACTGCTAAATAGACAACTTAACCCCTCAAATTGGTCAAACCCTCAAATTTAACGATCAACTAACGTTTTCCGTTATGTGGTTGTTATTTGCAGAGAAATATACTCCCTCCGAATCTTTTTAGTTGTCTCATTTCCTTATTTGATAAATTCATATCAATTGTCCAATTTTCTTTTTTGTCTATCTTTTTTTACCTAAATACCCCCACTTTTACTACTTCCAATAGCCAACTACCACCTTTACAATTAATTTAATCAATTAAAATACCCAACTACCATCTTTTTAATGGACCCACAACACCCTTAATAACCGTGAAAATCCAAATGGGACATCTAAAATGATTCGGAGGGAGTATTAGATTAGGTAGTTTTTTGCAAAAAAAATTGCATAAAGTAGTTTTTTGCAAATAGACCTATAGATTAGGTAGTTTTTTATTATTTTTTCTAAAATTAACTACTTCATTAACCAAAAACACCTACTGAAAATATTATAAAAAGACTACTAAAAATACTATTTTATTAAGCAAAAACACCTACATTAAGCAAAAACACCTAATATATATTTTTATATATTAAAAGGGAAAATTTTACAGGGTGGCAATCCGACCTGCTATATTGTATGGGGCAGAATGTTGGCCTGTGAAAAAGATTTTTGAGCATAAAATGAAAGTCGCAGAGATGCGCATGTTGAGGTGGATGTGCGGGCACACATTGATGGATCGAATTAGGAACCAAGAGTTTGGAGACAAACTAGGGGTTGCCTCTATCTCTGGAAAATTGCGCGAAAGTAGATTGAAATGGTTTGGACATGTGCAACGAAAGAAATTTGACGCCCTTGTTCGGAGGGTTGAAACCATTATAGTAGAGGGTAAGAGGAGTCGGGGGAGGCCTAAGAGAACATGGGATGAGCAAATTAAAATTGACATACACGAGTTGAACATCTCTAAGGACCCGACTAGGGACGGGGGTAGTTAGAGGCGTCTTATTCATGTTTTAGATTATTGATTCCTTGCGGGTATATTCTGGGGTTCATCTTCTCATCTTTTCTCGAGTCGGGAGACTCCTTTTGGTCGTGCTTTCCTTTATGAGTATAAGTTGTTGCCGTCCTTCCCTTCCCAGACCCTGTCTATAGTTCTCTATGGACGGGAAACACTGGGTAGGATGATGATGATGATGATGACCTAATATATATTTTTAGTTTAAATGCATGCATACTAGGTATTTACCCGTGCTATGCACGTGACTATAAAACTATTTTATAAAAAAATACATAATATTATTTTGAACAATTATATCTATACAATTTTAACATAACAAAAAAAAATCAACTAATTATAATACAAAACATCTTCAATTTATGTTAAGATTATCAAATAACCTAATATTGATATTTTTAATCAAAAATTTTTACTAACACTTAAGAAGGAGTAATACTTAAAATAAAAACTACTCATATGCTTACTAAACTTGATTATCATCATAATAACATATATTTGATTATTATGACATTCATAACTACACAACATGTCAATATGAAAATAAATTAAACATCATCTTCATTAATATCTTCTTTCTCTTTGTTTCCATTTCATCTCCAATCAACTTTACAAAATTTGATCTCATCAATTGATAAGTCTTGTTCCATCTCACATCTACACCCATAAAATTTTTGAGATAAAATTGCATATTCACATACTTTCTCCTGTTTTATCTCAATTTTCATATTAATTTAAATAATCAATAAACTTAACTCTCAATCTACGCTTTCTTAAGTATGTGGGATGCAAACTTTGAAATTCAATCATATAAATAAGACAAGCTATGTATGTGGCACTAAAAAATCTTAAAGTTTTGTCTTTTCATCTTCAATATAATCAAATTTAATTAGATCACAAAGAGTTTTATTTAAATTGATGAATTAAATTGAAGAACACTAAGAGTTTCAATATAATTAAGTTTAATTGATATTTAAGAGTTTCAATGCAAAAAAAAAAAAGAAAAATAACAATTGTATTAATTTGGGTGGTGTATATGAATGACACGTGGCACAAATTTTCCTGAATTATAATATGTATATATATGATGATGACAACTACTTCTAAGTAAATATTTAATGTTTAAATTGAAAATACCTACTTCACCAACTTGAAACACTTACTATATTAAGCAAAAACACTAATTTTATCAAGTTCAAATGTCTACTATAATAAGTTTAAGTGCCTACCGTAACTAATTTTAATGTCAAAACACTTACTTGGTATGCTAAAACATTTGCTTCTTTATTCAAAAACGCCTCTCACAATCATAGTGTGACCATCTCATCCAAGTTTTTACCATAGAAAAGAATGAGCTCTACTATATATTTATCATAAATGACATTTCAATGAGATTATATTATTAACGTTTCTACGACATATATAATTAGTATAAATAATAATGTATTTATTATAAATTAATAAATAAGGATAATAATATTTCTATTTATGTAAACGGGTCGGATCGACCTTTTCAAGCCCGACCCGTATCCCGCTTGTTTCCTATTTGTAGAAATAAGATAAATGGGTCGAGCCAGATGGGATTGGACTTGATGGGCCCGGTTCGGTTAAAGTTTGTTTTCTATTTTGTAAGGATCGGTCCAGCTCGTTTTTACTAGAGCGCGATCCAGCCCTTATTCGGCTCATTGCACAGGCCTAGTTTCAAGATAAATGTATACTATAGATGACAGCCGCGTGTAACGTACAGAACCAGCTGCACGAGCTATATTGTTGCCAAATAGAACCTGAAAATGCAAGGTGTCAGCATCACATCTATACCACCATACCATAAGCTACAACCCTTCATATTTATTTATAATCAAATCAAATTGTTTATGGAATTCATCTTAATTACTGAACCAACAACAATAATATGAGCCAACAACAGCCTGAAAGGCGTGAAGAAGGCCAAAATGTTGAGCCAATAAAGTACGGAGACGTATTCCCAGTAGTTGGGGAGTTAGCTTCAAAGGCCGTAGCACCAAGAGATGCGGCCATGATGCAGACAGCTGAGAATGCAGTGTTTGGCCAGACTCAAAAGGGTGGTCCAGCTGCCACCATGCAGTCAGCCGCTACTGCTAATCAGAGGGCTGGTCTTGTTGGACATCTTGATGCTTCAGATGTGGCTAAACACCAAGGTGTTACTGTTGCTGAGACTCAGCTTCCTGGTGCTTCTATCATCACTGAGTCTGTTGGTGGACAGGTTTATTCACCGTTTACGCTTGTACCCTTACAACGACAAGACTAACACATAAATATCAATACGTTTTGTGGGATATCAATACCTTTATGGAAAAAAAAGTTTTCTCACGCACTTTTAAGTGGTCCCCACCCTCATAGTTTTTGGTGCAAAATCCAATATAATGGAGTATTAAAGAATTAACTCAAATAAAAGAAAGCTTAAGTTGATGGTTGAAGTCTCAGTCCAATGAATATTAGATAAATAAATAATTTAAATATTAGCCTTATCTAAACTCATGTAAGCATAATACTCCCTCACTATATAAAAAGTGATCAATAGCAACTATTTAAATTATTGAATTTTATTAGGGTATATGTTTACGGTTTATCATGTGTGATCTCTTTGAAGGTGGTAGGGCAAACTATACAGCCAAAGCCGGTGGTGCAAGGTGAGCAAGAGAGTATAACACAAGGAGGAACCACCGGAATAGGTGGAAGTGGAGCAACAGGTAAGGTAACCATAGGCGAGGCGTTAGAAGCCGTGGCTGTTTTAGCAGGAGACAAAGCGGTGGAGCAAAGCGACGCAGCGGCAATCCAGGCAGCAGAAGTGAGGGCCACTGGTAATAGTGTTATTGTCCCTGGTGGTGTTGCTTCTGCTGCTCAGTCCGCCGCTTCAATGAATGCTCAGACCACTCTTGATCAGGATAAAATCAAGTTGGGCGATGTCTTGACGGTATAATATTTGCTTCTATCATACTACCTCTTATTCAACCCATTAGTCCCATTTGATTTTATTTTCACACTTAGAGATAACATTTTAACTTTTAGTATCTCTAATTGTTTTTATTAATAATTTTTATATTGATACGAATCAAATAAGATCCCACCTGACTATGTTTTAACTTATAGATTTCGAATAAAATACAAATTAAGATTGAACATTGAAAAAAATCAATGGAACTAATGGGTAGAATAGAAGGGAGTATTAATTATTAGCTTCGACGTGCTGTGAATGTCAAATATATAAACGAATTGCACACACTTTGTAAGCAGGCAGGGATGGATTTAGGGTTTGGCTTCTTAGAAGCACCAACTAATGGTTGAAATTTGAATAGAGTTTCCTTCGTAAAATTAATCCATACCATATACCATTTAAGATGGAATGCAACAAAATAAATCAATTGATCTAATTAAAAAGTAATAAGATATAATAAATAAATAAGACATAAAATTACTAAAATAATAAAGTATTTATCACTAAAAAGACGTAAGTATTATGTTACACTTTCACTTGTACTGATAGAAAAGTCTACTTAAATTTTTTTTAAAAGACCCCTAGCCCAATGTGACCCATGGGCTTCAACGTAGATTTATAAATTAAAGTGTGTACTCGTTATATGGTTTTTGGTTTATATGGCAATAGGAAGAAGGATTTTAGTAACTTAAAAAGTGTGCACATGTCATATGCAGTGTGCATCTTATTTTTTCTCGATAACATACTAATATTGATTATAAGTCCAGTTAAACTTAACATTTAAGAACCAAAATATCTGAATTACAGATTGAGGCATAAAAATTAGTAGGACTGATTCCATATATTTTTTTTGGATGATAATGATGTATCAGAATGCAACCATAAAACTACCAGCGGACAAGGAAGCAACAAGGCAAGACGCTGAAGGAGTGGTGAGTGCAGAGCTGAGGAATAACCCGAATGTAGCGACGCGGCCTGGCGGCGTCGCAGCCTCGGTGGTTGCAGCTGCCAGGCTTAATGAGGGAAAGCAATGCTGAGCCTACTGGAAATGGAAGGGATAATACTCGTTTTCTCATGTTTTGTACATTAGTTTTTTGCTTGCAATGTCAAGACTTTTGAAATAGTTTGGTTTTAAAAAGAACATCTTCAATATTGATGGTTGGCATGAAAATTATAAGTTTCATTGATTTTATGTAATTTCATATAGGAATTTCATTCATTTTATATAATTCTACTTATGAAGAATAATACTACCTCATATTCAACCTATTAGTCCCATTTGATTTTTCACACTTGCTGAGACAACATTTGAACCCTTAATATAACTGTTTTCAATTGAAAATTATAAAAAGTAGATATTAATAATTTTTGTATTGAGACGAATCAAATAAGATTCTACATGACTATGTTTTAATTTATAGATTAAGAATATAAAATACATATTAAGAGTGATAAGTGAATAGTGAAAAAAAAAATCAATGGGACTAATGGGTAGAATAGAAGGGAGTATGTTTTAAGTAAATATTTGACAATCAGTTATCCTACATGATCGTACGATTCAATTCTATTAATTTCGACCCTATTCTCTCATTGATACTACATAGAATTCCAATCCACATTACATATCCATCGTTTTTTAAAGAAGTTTTCATTTGTCATTTGTGGGGTGTTCTATTTGTTCTTTTTCATAAAAAAAATTTCGATAATAGGAAGTTGAAGAGTACAACACAAATTTCACTTATGTATATATATATATAATAATTATATTTATATACCAATAAATTTAAGTATTTCTTTATTTGTAGTTTAAATTAGTTATTAGAAGAGTATTTTTCTTAGAACTTATTACATGAAATCAAATAATTTTTTATTCACACTTTATTAAGATTAAAAAGAAAGAACAAATATAATTGACAATTAATTATCTAAATTAGAATATAAATGCATATTTTTAAGATCACGCGATCCTACCATCCAATTCTATCAATTTCGATTCTAACCCTCCTTATTCCTATGTAAAATCCCAATCTTAATAATCTTGATTGTACACATGCAAACGTTGCATAGCTCAATTAAGAACGGTCAGGGCCAGGTCTTACAATAAAAGAGAAACAGATTGAACAAAATTAAGCAAAAGTGCATTAAAAAAATCTCAAATAGGTATGGGGAAGTTGTCCGTTGTTACTAACGCGAATAAAGTATACTTGTAAAACAAAGTCAAGTACTTTGTTCGTTGTTACTAACAACGAACTAAGAAAGTCCTGGTTTAACAGAGTAAAACCTTTGTTCGCCGTTACTAGCAACGAATAAAGTCTTGGCTTTTTATTGTCATTATTCTTTGTTCGCTCTTAGTAATAACGTACAACCTCCTAATATAGGTAGATTTACGTGCTTGTTTTTGGGAATTAAGTTCCCCATTCCTATTTTGAGATAAACATTTTTGCTTTTTGTTGAAATTTTCTAAAATAGGTTAGGTCCATTCAACCCGCTTGACTTGTTCTAATTTTGTCACAATAATAATAATAATAATAATAATAATAATAATAATAATAATAATAATAATAATAATTATTATTATTATTATTATTATTATTATTATTATTATTATTATTGAGTCTTAATGTACAAAACAACCAATAAGAAAACTTAACAGTTTAAATTCAATAAAGATTATATATATAACACTTTAAATTGAACTTTTTATAATTTTTTTAATATTATGTTTTTAATAATTTTTAGTTTGCAAAATCAGTATATTGACGAGTTTGCAAAATCAAATGGAACATTTGATTAAAATAAGGTTGTATCATTTACTTAGGCGTATCTACGTTATAATAATGGGTAGAATAGGCTATCCATGTTTTTTTAAAAAAAATTATATTTCTATTTTTGATACCTTATACTTCCTTTGTTTCACTATACTTGCTACCCTTAAATTTTTATGCAATACAATATATTAATATTTTTTTTGAGTTGATACAATATATTATTTTATTCATTTATATATTGAAATATGCACATCTAAAAATTACAAAAAGTTAGTTTTGCAAAAGTAAGCGATTAAATGATTCAAACAAGATTTCACTTGCATATATTTGTTCATTGATCTCGTTGTAACTTGTAACTTATAACTTTGTACGACGCGATGTGGATTACATTTATCTTCCTTTTTATTTTATAGTCGCAGTAACATGCAATTATTATTGCAAATATTTTACTTACATGTTAATTTGGAATAATGAAAACTTTTCGGGTTGTTCATTTTACAAATAAGACTCTGCCGAATTTTTTTATTGATATAATTCAATATATTGGTGCTACCTATGATTTTAAAATCTAGATCCGCCACTGATCATTTACATACAAATAGAAGTATTATGTTTTGCTTTTTAGGATCTGAAAAGGACATTTTTGTTTCAGTGTCTTCAGCCTCCTGAGAAACCAATGTTCATGTCTAGACTTTTGACAGCATAGCTTTTAGAGGCCGTTTCCTAAAACTTCCAGCACAAGTTTGTAATTTTATTTTTCAATAATTAGCAGATTACAATGGAAATTTTCTCTAGGCATTCCACCCTACTGACGATGATTCCTCGTGACGAAGGCGAGCTCTATGCCTACGGCGAGCTCGTCTTTGGCTGTGACTTTGCGATTTGGCAGATTTTCCAGGCTTGTCAAGCTGGTCTGGATTCTCATTTGCTGATGAATCACCGAACAAAACGTCTAGGGGATCTCCATATCCAAACACATTAATGCCAGGATTTCTCTGCAAGAGATATCACAGTTAACAATGGCATGATCGAACCACCATTCATACTCATCAAAGAAACCAAAACCAGCAGCAGTTAGCATGTATAATCATGACATGATTCTATCACATTTTCTATATTGTGAAAAGACAGACCATAATTGAAAGCATTCATGTAAATTATTCTATTCTATAAAGGATAAAACAGCAAACACACAAAAACAATGATATAATTGTAATTAATATATGCACGCATTGTAATTAGAATCTCGAAACAGATTATACAATCATTCAATTTTATGTTCCAAAAACATGCAGCTGATTGGATAGATGGCACATAGAAATTAGGATCATAATGTTCGTAGGATCTAATGATCCTAGCTATAATAGAATTTATGGTAAGATCTAACAACTAAAAAGATCAACTATAACTAGTTCCCATTTGATTCCAACGTATATAAAGCACAAACGCAGGATTATATCATATTACGATATGATTCTATCAATTCAATCCTTCCACCTTTTCATCGATTCTAAGTAGGATCCTAATACCTAATTACTTGATGCATATGTGTTCATTTAGTTGTACCAAAAAAAATAAGGTACAATAGGTTCCAACAAGCTCGATAAGTTCAGAAAAGTTCTTAAATTTGTTTCGGACAGCCCTAGTGAGTTCAACTCATGACAAATAATTAAGTTGAGATGAGCAAAAAGAAGTCTAGAATAGATCTACCAAGTATATAAAATTGGACCAAGGGTATCAAATTATTGTAATTCTATTTTAAATCGAAAGGGCCTCTCAAAATTGGTTCATAAATTGGTTCATAATAAGTATTGTAAAATCTACGAACATATGAATACACCCATAAAATCATTTAAGGCTAAAAGATAATAAGATAATGGTTTACCTATTATAAAGGTGATAAGTCATCATATATGTTATGAATAGGTTTATTTGGTGAATAACTAATATAAATTTTTACAGTTATCACTAGTTAAAATATAGTTACAGAACATAGCACAACCATGAACCATAAAATCGTGCGATTCTAGGATAATGATTCTAACAGACACATCCAAGGTTTCTAGGTGAACAAAAATCAGGCTACCATACATTTACTTCAGAAAACTTGAAGTCATTGGACTATTCAGTGGGCACGTATGCAACAAATCAAAATAATTTCAAGGTATCTTGAATCCTCAACAAAGGCGTTTTGCAGTTCATAACTCTGAGATCCTCAAGTTAACTTCAAAAAATCATTTTCAAGTTAGTGTAGGCTGTAGCAACTTTCAAGAACATTAGAAGCACTTCGCATGAAGTCTACTGGTTAGACAAAGGGGTGTCGTTGAATCCCTCATGCTCTTAGTCAAACCTTGTTTACGATAGATATCAATAAAAATTGGCAACCTAAAACTACGCCCTTAGGTAGCAAAAGAGCATGCTTTAGAGTATTATGTATCAGTAAGAGAATACACAAATGATAAAGTTTAATAAAATAATAAATGCTTAATACTTGATTGTTTCGTGGTATAGCAGTCACATCTTGTTTAAAAATAAAATGTGATGTTGCCACATAGTGACATTTCATAGTAGCTAACTTTAGAAGCCTTCATGAAGAATTTTTGAACTATACAAGATGGCGTGTGTTTAGATCCATAAGAAGTTTGGCACATTACCAACTCTATATTTTATTATTATTGTTTATGTTTATTGCTATTATTCCTTATTAGTTCATAAAGAAACATTAAAGCTGCCAAATTGCTTAATTACCAACCTGGAATCAGTTTAGTTCTATTTTAATTCTGACTTAATTAGGGGGAAATGGAAATGCTAGAACTCTTTTCAGGTTAGTTTTGGCTACACAAGACTCTGAACGTATTACTTGCATTTTAGGGAGTACCGATTTGCTACATACATTACAGAATTTGAGGTTGTTATTACAAACACGATTCAATGTTTTGTTCATCTTAGTCTTGCATTTTAGAGAATTATGTATCAATTGATAGGAGTGAGACTTAAACCTTTTGGATTTACTCAATCTTTCAACATTGCATGGAATGGTTCATGAATCATGAGACTTGCTTTGTTCATATATGACACTGTCCCTTCAGACTTCACAAAACATATTCAGCAAAAGTAAGTTTTATAGGCAAAAACAATTTTCAAACAGTAAAATTAAAGATAAAGAGAGTCAAGCCTAAGCTAGGTGTTTAAATCAGCATTATAAAGACGTCAAGTACAATTAACTGTTTGCAGTTTATAGAACAATTTGCAGGACAACCTAAAACCAAAAAAAACACTGATGACAGCCTTTTCATCTTGGCTTACATCAGAACCATGTTTTGGGCTACTTGACCATAAAGAAAAGCCACTGACCATACCCCCAGGTAAAACCCCAAAAAATTTACAGTTTGAACACATTGGTTGAAAATCAATGACGTTTCACTACTTATCAAACTGCAAAACAGGGCACAAATGTTTTCCATTCTTGGTGCCCTCGTTTAGTGATTTGCAGCACAAATGTCAGGATGAGTTACGTCCATATATAGCGAAATTTAGATCAAAATTAGGCTGGAACTGTGGGAGCATTAACTAAAGATATTGCTGCCGTGTTTATGATTTTCATGGATAGGTAGAACTATGATGTTAATTTTGGTTGGTACTGTTTTTTGATTCAGTGGTTATTTTCTTTTATAGCATAAAATGTCTTCAGTAAATTTGTACCAAAGACAAATGTATTGTGAATGGGTAAATATTTGGTATGTTGCAATTTTGTTTTTCAGAGTACAACAACAATGTCATAGCTTAAACTTTAAAAGATTGAGATCGGCTACAACTAGTATATCAGTTACTTTCATTGGTGCTGGCAAGGAATGAACGAAAAATGTGACTTGTTACAGACAATCTCCTACGTTGATTTTCTTTGTTCATGAACCTGACCCCATATCTTAAGATTAAGGCTTTGGCATTGTTATTGTTGTTGGTGTACTATGAGTCTCTGACTGTTGATTTTCTTTGATCATCAATACTGCTCAATATTGTTTTTTTGGTACTATTCGCATCTGAAGTGACAAACGGATTACAGAATAAAGCATTGAAAATCTTTGGCTTAATGCAGAAAGTTCAAATGATTTTAACAAATTTCACGGTAATGTGTTCCCTAAGATGGAGTTGATTGGGTGTTCACCTTAACATGGGATGTAATTGTTCAACTACACTTAGTAACCATATAAATTGATTTTCCTAATTGGGATGGGTTGTATTGCCTAACATTGAAAGGGTTCATAGTGACTTCTTGTATATGGCAATAACCTTAACATTCATCTGACTTCCTCATTCGCAAAGGTAGAAAGATCGGTGTGACACCTTAGAAGTCAAAATATTCAAGGAAGGTAAACTTAGTATCATTTGCAACATAAAAATGAAAGATTGAGAAAAAATATCACCTACACATCAAGCTTCAAAGGAAGTTTTTGAAACCAATAGCAAAGAATTATAGCATGAGAAAAGGTACTGCTGAAACTTATTGTATTCTATATGACATCATGTGTTGCATCTCAGACAACATGACTTGACAAGAATGAGGATGGTCACTAGAAGATTGGAGTTATCTACTTACGAGTTTGACTCAAAAATGGAAACACACTCCCTTAAAAGAGGATGTTAGGAGTTAAATCATCTTCCCATGTACCATGCATTTACATGGTTCAATAGTTTTGTTCATATCCCAACGTCACTGAAGAAAGAATTTTTCAAGAGAGGGAGGGGGGAATGATAAGACTCAAACCCTTGGAGTTCCCATTTGGTTCTTTGATTCTTGAGTCGGATGATGTAAAATTACTATAAAGCTAGTTTCTATATTGTTGATAAAGAGCCACACATGGCTTTCAAGTCGCTTACCAACAAAAATTGGTAAAACTAGCTTTAATTCTCTCTACTATTGTTGTTTCGATCAAAATAGTCCCAACTACGAATTATTCTTATGTAATTCCAATTTTAGAGAATACTCCCTCAAATCCTCCCAATTGACTACTTTCACTCACAAACCCAAATCACGTCCTAAATATTACTTCCATTGTTCCTATTTTGAAGTAAAAATGAAGTGTTTGCCAAGTAAGAACTATTCAACAGTGGGTCTTACAAGTCGTTGCTTGTTAAATTTAAGTTTCATGAACTACGGCCTAATGATACTAACATTTTGCAAGTTATAGTCAATAACTCAATATCACTAAATAATAAATACACCCCAAATCCCAAATCCACCACAATGGTGACTTGAAAAGGTCAAGTTGGACTTTTACCTTATAAACAAAAATAAAGATCAGTCCACCCAGTCACCAACACAATATGACAAAAAAAAAATCCATCGAATTTTATGATTACAAAAATAGGTTTCTTTCCGCTTCCTCCACCAACAACATATCACTAACTCCATCACATGCCATTCTAGAAAATCCCATATTTTTTCCATCGATTTACAGAAATGCATAACATATGTTCTTTGTTATTTCATCCAAAAATCCCCCATCTCATTACACCATAATCAACTATCGCTTTATGTATCAAATGGTGTAAAGAGCCAAATTTATTTAGCCTTTTGAAGACCCTGACTATTTTGGTTCAACAATATAAGAATCTCACAAAATATAAATATTCATTAATCCTATCAAGCTAGAGAAATTTTCTTTACTTCTCTTTTGTATTCATTTACATTCAAGACGTTGTCGGGAGAAAATTCATATTTCTCGTCAACTTCAAACTTCAAGCCTTATAAACTCATTATCATCTTCTTTTCCCTTTTCCCAACCAGCCTAAATATCATATTTCACTTCTTTCTTCTCTCACAAATATCCTCCTTTGCCTTCCTACATCTTTCTCCCTCATTCATGAAACCCAAATTATCATTGTGGTGAGATACCCATAGTTTGATTATAATCGAAGAAAAGAAAACATTTTACATTATTTATGTCAAATATTCCTTATTTGTTTGGTTAAATTTATTTCTTACTGAGTAAGGAAATTCAAGATGTCATATCAAGGGTGTTTCTGGGTGGATTTTTAAAATTACCCCAATAGGGTAAAAACAAGGTCCAATCGCATCCCATCACATCGGCCATGGTGTAAAGATTTTTAAAACAAACGGCCAACAGTTCTTGCGTTGTAAAGGTATAAAAAAACAGCATTTTTGGCCATATCAAGGGATATCTTATGATTCGAACGAAATTTAGGCGCTACAAAAACCACATCACTCCTATTACCGTGTCACCGTTCCATTACCGCAATCGCGATCATTACTGCATTTTACACAATGATTAGTTGATTACCCCTTTAAGATTAGACGACTTGTCGTTCATACATAAGAGATATTGAAATGAAAACTAAGAGAGCTTTGAGAGGTATAAGGTGAAACATGCAATGAAATCAACTTTTTATTAAGCTTTTAACAAGTAGAATTAGATAATTGAATCACCCTTTAGCTTTACGTAGTGAGATATTTGGTTTGTCTTCCACCATTCCTTAACAATATACAAATGTTAAATAGTGGTGGCATATCCACAAGGTTATGGACATAGAAATTCTTGCCCGGGTCATATGGCACATTCACTTCGATAGAAGAAAACATCTTCATAAGAATTCCAATCAATTTCAGAAGTTGTTGCACTAATCAACAGAATACAAGCAAAATAAAGCAGATAGATTTTCTTTAACATAAACATCAGGATCTTGTACTTACTGGATTTTTCTTGATCTCTGAACTAGGGGTCTTCAGTTTGATATTGGTATCATCATTTCTCCGTGCATGATACAAACCTCTCTCAACAGACTCTTGAGAAGTATTGACATCAGATGTCTGGTCATCCATGTACAAATTACGAGGTCGGTAAACTAATTTGGGAAGTCCAGGGGTTGAATCATTGAAAACTTCTTCACCGTAGAAATACTTTGAATAAAGCTGCATTTTCTTAGGATCATTGCCATAACTTTCCAGTATTCTGTTATTTATATTCCGTACTTCAGATAAGTCTATAATTTTCTCAGCACAACATTAAGTAGCAATATAAAACATGGCCTTTAATCTTTTTGTACAATGTTTACTATAATAGGGAACCTAACCTATTTCCCTAGATTCAGACCTATTCAGCACCATCTTCATGAGAAAATTCGTTCCTAAATTATTTTATCATGACAATACACAATCATCCATCAAGCAAGCATGACTGAAGTTTTATAGACATAGATCCATTCATACGTTCATCACAACTATACAAGACGTTCAAGTCAGGTCCCGTTCAAGTGTATGTTAATCAAGCAGCTGTAATAAAAATCTGGAGAATATCGATTTGATGTTACAAACAGAAATTTTTTAAATTATGCTCCAAAAGAAGAGAATTAATATTTTGAACCACAAGCATCTTTCACAAAATGAACATAATTTCAACATCATAAGCATCTTAAGTGCTGAATTTATACAGTTAAAGAATAATAGATTCCAAGAACTGGTAAAAGTTAGCTCATGGATATAAATAGTCCACTGCTCTTACAGAATTTTCTCACTTACAAATAAAGGAATGATTCAAAAGAATGTGAAGGGTATATCTAATAAGCATCTAGAAAATACACCTAGATAGATGGATCATGGAACATGAATTTTTAAAGAGATATGGAAGCTAAGCGAGGGACATATTGCTTCCATATTATTTTCAATCACCTTAAGAGAATCACTGATGCTCATACTCTGGATCTCACTCTCTCTTCTTGCCTCCTCCTTTCATCTCTGCCACTCATCCCTTAGTGTCTTATTAATCATCCAGCTCCTGCTTCCCATTATATTCTTCATCCACTATTTCCTCTGTCATTCACCAATATTCTTTTGCACTATATTCTCGGTCATTCAACATTACTGAAAATCCAAGTATGAGTGACCTTTGTTGTCACAATCATCACAAGAAGTTTCAACCTAATAAACCTTGCAAGAGACTGTTCCCAAAAAGATAAAATGCAAACTAACTCACCATACTATCAGTGACTTTAACTCATGGCAGCTAAACTAAACATTTTCAGATAGCTAGATATTGATTTAGAAAGTTTCCATGAAATGACCTATTTAAATTTGATACAATTGGACAATAAAGATAATAAAATAACTTGCATGAAGAAAATAAATGTACCACCATAAATTGTCATTAGGGATTATACCTTCAGATATACCTATATCCCAAGCTGTCAGCAAAAGCTGCCAAACAAACATTTCAAAAACCTCTTCCTCAATGATGCGTGACTTTTTAAAAACTATTTGGAAACAACTTGAACTTTAATGTTTACCGAAATGCCTTTCGGCTCTTTCCTAAATAAGCTTTAAGAGACACGTGTGCATAAGCATCAATTTGTTTTGTGCTTTTACTTGTGTTTTTCCATTATTCCCTTCATTTTTTATTTTGCTCGCCAATAAGATTTTAAGGGCACAAGCGCATGCGTTATCAAGGGTGCAATCTTCCATAAGGAAGCTCAAGCAAGGCCGGTCATAAAATATTGTAAGAAAACAAAAGTGAGTTACAAGCTCACAAGTACCATGATCTTCTAAATTTACTTCAAATGAGATAACATAACCATGACTTCCTCCATTTCAGAACATGAAAATAGACTTTGGGAAATTAGGATTATACTAGGTGGCTTGAGAGATGCAAGATCAGAAATACCATCATCTTTTTTTTAAGTTTCCATTTCAAAGCAAACATTAAATGCGGCAATACATACTGATCATCATGTGAGACACAATACTTACATTCTATTAAGCTCTTGCTGCATTCGAGTTCCATCCAATCCAAGTATATGATCAACACATGAGTCTAATGCTTTATTCATGTTCCATGCAACAAAAAGAAAACCAGCTCCTGCGAGAGTAAAGGTATTAAGTCCTAAACTACGATGACATCAAACCAACAAAAATAGTAAGATTAAGCCATCATGTCAATTAATGAAAAAAAGACCGAATGACAAAGGAATTGAGTATGAACAAACTATTGTTCTATTCCAGAAACATCAGTTAATAAGATGAAACAAAAAATTTCAGAAAATTGCATTGAGATTGTAAAACCCTAGCAGTAGTTGATCAGCACCAACGAAGAAGTTGATTCTAAAGTCCCAGAAGACTCATCTTAAGATTATATTATATCAGCAAATTTGGTGACCATTAACAATAGCGCATAGGGAGTGTTTAGTTTGATGGAAAATATTTTTGCCGAAAACATTTTCCTTGAAAAAGTTTTCAATGTAGACTATTTTTCCAGGGAAAATGCAAATGAACAATTACTTAAGTAAAAGTAACATTTATTTTGCAGAATCAAATTGAAGAAGAAATGGTAGAGCAAGAACTTAAAGTGAAGTACCTCCAGCAAGCCCCAAACGATTAAAAACGTTCAACTTTCTTGTAGCTGCAAGAACAAACAAGAGGGAATTTAAGTTTCAAGTATTGGATAATGCCAACAAACCGAAATACAAAGTATGAAATGAAAATGTCAGTCAAAGTTACAGACCCATCCACGTAAGAGCTACGGCGACAGAACCTCCGAGAGCAACTCCACCAATGGTGTCAGACTTGCACTGTTTGAAGATTTCCGCTTCATGGATAGTAATTTTTTCCTGTTACAAATCCCAAATCTCAAATTCCAAATTATGTCATATCAATTCACATTAGAATAATCAACTCCACTAAGGATATTACCTTCAGGGCTTCAATTGATTCGATTCAATGGATTACCATAATCAATGAAAATCATGGAGAAAAATGGAAAGGGGAAGAAACAAGATTGTTTACCTTTTTGGAATCGAGAGATCGTATGAGTTCATTTAACACTTTCGCTGACATTTTGATGAAATTTGTAGCGATGACGAGCAGTTTTTCTGCTTCTTGGTGGTTGCAGTCTGCATCACCGATAAATATTGTCACCAAAATGTTGTGTGTTTTAGACTTTAGCCATTATTACTGTTGTTGATGTGTTTAGACGATTTTGAGAAAGAAAAAACGTTCAGATCGTCGGATAGCGTCTTTTTGAAAGATATATCTTAACATCAACTTAATAAAAATAGGGAAAAATTATATTAAATCACCTTTTGTATATACTTGTTTTTAAAAAACCACCTTATATAAAAAAATTTTCAAAAAACCACCTTATATATACAATTTTCTGCAAAAAACAACCAATTAGCAAAATTCGTTAGTTGACTGTCATATTTAACCGTTGACCCTCTAATCAGCTATCACGTGCCTGTCACGTGTTATTAATGAAAACCCAATTCAGTTTCTCCTTCCTCATTAAACCCTTCGAACTGTCCTTCTTCTCACTCAATTACTGCTGTCTCTCACTCATCTTCAATAAAGCCATTCGAACTCTCCTTCTTCTCATTCGAACTGTTCTTGCATCTCGGTTATTCATCTTGGTATGTACTTCTTCTCAATTTTTTTTGCTTTTCTTATATTTTTCGGTTTTTAAGATAAAATTCTGAAATTGTGGATTAGTGTATGTACTGCTGAATTTGTTCAATGCTCAAATGATGATTTTGTTCAGTTCTGATTCTGTTCAAATATTATACCAGCTGGCAGCTGCTGTTGCTTAGTGTATGCTTAGTATTATACTCATATGCTGTGTGCATTCAAATACCAGCTGCTGTATGCTTAATATTCAAGCAATGTTCAACCAAATTCAGTACAAATCACATTTCTCGGGCTTCGATGTTGCTGTTGAAGAAGGGGAAAACATTAGTACGGAATTGAAAGAAATATATCTTGAATGAATTGAAGAAATTTGATGAAAGATGTGGAATTTAAAATTAGGGTTCTTATGTTGTAGAGAGAAGAAATGAATTAGGGATTTGTTGCAATGGAGCTCGACAATAGCAGAGAGAGAAAGGAGATGGGTATATAATTAAAGTCACGTGAGAGGCACGTGACACCATTTAAATGTGGCCAACCGTTAAAACACACGGTCAACTAACAAATTTTGCTAATTGGTTGTTTTTTGCAAAAAATTGTATATATAAGGTGGTTTTTTGAAAAAAAATTTATATAAGGTGGTTTTTTAAAAACAAGTGTATACAAAAGGTGGTTTAATATAATTTTTCCTAAAATTAATGTTTATCTATTGTATTTTTGATACCTACTTATATTATAAATATTTATATAATATGTCGTTGTTGGACCAAAGTCCAACGTTGGGCTCATATGTAAATATTTATATGTCGTTATAACTAATTAAAATCGTCTTTATGCCCTACTTAATGATCTAATTAAAATTAAAGGGTTTAGGCTTAAGTGTAATAGGTTTGTGAGCTTTAGATGTGCACAAAAACTTGCACGAGATGGTCTTAGAATGAGACGGCTATTGGGCCGGCGACGACCCAATATAGGGCGTGTGTGTTGCACGCACCCGGCTTTCCCTCCAAGTTTCCTTTTTTTTCTTTTTTTTTTTGGAAATTCATTTAACTTCCTAGCTCTTTTCCATTTTTTCAAATCTTTCTAATTAAACTGTATTTCTTCTTCCTTGCTCCATTTTCAGTGTATTTTCACAATCATTTTAATCAAAACTTTCCATTTTCTTCTTCCTTGCTCCCCTTTCGTCCGTGCATCCTTCTTCATTTGCATCAGTTGTTTCATCCATTGTTTCTACTGGTAACGTCTTCTTCCTTGTTCTTTTGTAATGGATAATGCATGTGTATTTTTTTGTGGTCGTTTTATTTTCTACGTTTTTGATGTTGTTCTTCATTATTTTCATTTTTTTGTGCTTTTTTCGATTTTTTTCTTTTTCTGTTTTTCATTTTTGCATTTGATTTTCATAATTGTTAGGGTTACTATGAAATATACTATATGTTACATCTAAAACTTATGTCATTTATTTTTCTTACAATTGATATAGTTAACATCATAACATAAACGAGATAAGTTCATAAGTGATGCATTTTTAGTAATAATTGATAGTGATAAGCATTGAAATGTATGTTGTTTATTTAGTTCACTTTGTTGTTTGTATAAATAGTTATCATCATTAAAATAAACGAGTTAAGTGAATAATTGATACATATTTGTTAATAATTGACAGTGATAAGTATTGAAATGTATGTTGTTTATGTAGTTCACTTGTTGTTTTGTATAATTTATATAATTTATATAATTGATGCATTTTTAGTAATAATTGACAGTGATAAGCATTAAAATGTATGATGTTATGTAGTTCACTTTGTTGTTTGTATAAATAGTTATCATCATTAAAATAAACAAGTTAAGTCAATAATTGATACATATTTGGTAATAATTGATAGTGATAAGTATTGTTTTTATGTTGTTATGTAGTTCATTTTTGTTCTTTTATATTTTGATGTTAACAAGATAAGCGAATAATTGATGCATGTTTAGCAATAATTGAGAGTGATAAGTATGTAATTTAATACTTGTTTTTGTATTGTTTATAATTGATATTGTTTTGTGGACTTTTTTTATCTTCAGGGTTGAAAAGGAAATAAAAACCAATTGTAAGATTTGCTCTTTTTTGGAGTTGAATGGTAATAAAGTTTAACAAAAGCTCAAATTGAGTCCGTTAGAGAATATTGATACGTTCAACAAAGAAAAAGAAGTCAAAAGGCCACTAATCATGGCTGAAAGGCAGTTGAGAGCGGAGTATGCACAAAAGAAGAAGGAGGAGGATGAATTGAAGCATTTGCATGAGTTAAAAAAGAAGCTCGATGAGGACGAGGGAACAAAGAGAACTAGCAGGAACAAATTGGTTCCGGTGAAGAAGATTACAAAGAAGAAACAGTGAATTGTTGTATTTGGTTAAGTATTTTTTTTGATGCAACTTTGATGGAATTTTTATCTGTTGTAGAAATATTTTTAATTTCTTGTCTTTAACACTACTTATGAAGTGTGTGGTACATATTATATCTACAATGATAGGTTAGAAATCATGGATGTTTGATTTCTAAGTAAAAATTGATATATTAAACTATCATGTTAAACTACTTAATTTGCCTCTTAAAATACTCAGTTGATATGTTATAATACTCAACTTTTTCATATTGTATCTCAGTTTGCCCTTAAAATACTCAATTGATATGTAAACTGTCCATATTGTATTGGTTGTTACTTGTGTTAACTGTAAAGTTGTAATGCTGCTGCTGCTGCAATATTGTATCTCAGTTTCTCCTCTTAAAATACTCATTTGATATATTAGACTGCCCATATTGTATTGTTGTAACTTGTGTTAATTGTAATGCTGCTGCAATATTGTATCTCAGTTTTCTTCTTAAAATACTCAATTAATATGTTAACCTGTCCATATTGTATTGTTGTTATATCAATAACATACTGACAAAGGATTTATTGTATTTAATAGATAGAAAAAAAATGATGTACAAGTTGTATATGTTTCACAAAGAATGGTATGTAATCAAATTATATGTTTGTTTGTTGTTTTTGTTGCAGAGTCCTTTTGAGTTGATCTAATAGATCCTTTCTTCTGCGATGTTTCAAAATGTCCCTTCAATCATTTCTTTCTCCCATTTGTGACCGTTCTTTCTGAATCTCTTACTTGTGTTAGCTGTAATGTTGTTGATGCTTCTGAAGTTTCCGCCACAACTTCAATTTCATTACTAGCGTTATCAATTATTTTATTTACTTCATCAATTGTTGCATTGTATAGTGCTTCTACTACTTTTCTTGCTTCTTCATTGCTTTGTGACTTTAAGACAAGATTTTAAAACTTACGTCTCATACTTTGTCTTCATGTAAGTGTGTAACTGTAAGGTTTAATAGGAAAACTGAAACTCATATCAGTTAAATTGATATATGTATTTATAGAACGGAATAACATGAATTATGCTTAAAATCTTGCGCAATAGAGAATTGAACATTTTAATCATGAAACTGAACATTTTAATGGCATAATTGATCATACCTGTATTATGTATATTAACATATTCATTATCTTCTTCGTTTTCACCATACATGACCATCATTTGATATTCATTAAGAGTCAAATCTGAAATTAAAAGATTATCAATTACATATGTAAATCGTTCATCATTAATCTCATTAAAACATACGTTTTTCGTTAAATTAACTTCAATTTCTTCATGATGTGTTCTTGATGCGTGTAACGTCATTTCCATGTCAAATTTGTTCATTAGATCTTCCATTGCAGACATTCTTGAATTGTTTCTGGAATTGAATGAATGAATTACAGAGATTTTGAAGGAGATTGAGAGAAAATTGCATTTGATTTGTTTCCTTTTCTCATGCGTGAAGCAATTTTCTTTTTTGAACCCGTTTTCCTAATTTGTGTGAGTTTAAATTTGGAAGTTTATATATATGCAGTTTTTGTGAATTTATTTTCTTTTTTTTTTAATTAGGATTGAAGGTGGGTTGGGCCTCATCTCAGAATGAGACGGTCTCGGCCAAGACCGGCTGTTAGATGTGTAAAGACTCGTTTTATGACGGAGTTCTACGATGGGCCGAATACCAGTCACAAATTATTATACAGGAAGTCTCATGAGAGACGGTCTATGACAAAAACATCCATCTCCTGAGGTGCATTGAATGAAAAGCTTCTTTGGGCATATAATATGTGATTCAACCATGGTCCGATCGCACATTTTGTGCGATTCAACCATGGCCTGGTCGCGCGCGACTAATGTTAGAAATTACTGCAAACTTTAAACGGTCGTTATTTCTCGGTCGATTGTCAGAATTGGGCATATAATATATCGTTGGAAAGCTCTTGAAGTCTAGTTTTTAATGCCGTAAACCTTGTACTAATACAATTTTTCTATAAAAAGTTATGACCAAAAGAATGAACATGTATCAAATTTCAGCACAAATAAACTTCAAACGATCGTCATTTCTCGCTCGGTTATTGGAATTGGACATATAATATATCATTGAAAAGATCTTGAAATCTAGGTTCTAATGCTATAAATATTGCAGTAATGTGATTTTTGTATCAAAAGCTTCGCCCAAAGGAGTGATTATGTATCAAATTTCAATACAAAACGTGTGATCAGGTTTATTTTTCCATTTTAAAAATTATTTTCTTTACTAAAATTTATATTTATATTTTTATTTAGTTATTATTAAGAAATTTAGTTTAGAAATAATAATGGTTGATTTTATAATTAAAATTGGATTTAAGGGCATTTTAGTAATTTTATTAAAAAATGAGTGGTGATAAAATGAAAAGGGTGACGATGTTTAAGGATTGGGATTTCTAATCTAATCTTTCATCAATTTGAATTTTAATACAATCGAAATTTGGTCCAATCATTTAAAAATTTACTTTTAATGTTATATTCTCTCTCTTCCTTAGAGAAGTTCCTACAAAAAATACTCCATATTCACAAGAATTAAGAAAAATAAAAATTTTTAGATGGTGTAAATATTATTTTAATATTGAATAATAAATTTGATGAATGAGAATAGAGACTATAAACATTAAAGATTTTAAAATTATTAAAAAAAGTTAGTGTAAAAAAAATATGGGGACTACAATATTAAAAAAATGTTTTTATAAAATTAATGGGAAACATGTGGAGACTATGAGCAATATAAAAATGTTAAAAAAAAAAGTTTGTAGAATGTATATGTGGAAATTTTTAAAGAAGTTCAACAAGTGGAAGCAAGTAGTGACTATATTTTAGATTGTCGTTTTAATTAGTATGTACCATTTCCACATATACAGTCTACTAACTTTTTTTTAACATTTTTTATATTGCTTAGAGTCTCCACATGTTTTCCATTAATTTTATAAAACATTTTTTTTAATATTGTAGTCCCCATATTCTTAATTAGTATTAATGTCTAGAACCTTTGTTTTATTGGAAATCAATGTCTAGAACTTTTAATAAGATCAACCAAAAAAAAAAGATCAACCAACTTAAAATTTAGATTTTATAGAAATACTAATAAATTTTACCTTTAAAAAAAATATTGCTTTATAAAAAGATTAGCTTAATTAAAAAATAAAGGAAAAATTATATAAAACTACCTAATATATACCCTTTTTTTAAAAAAACTACCTTATGTAAAAATTTTTGCAAAAAACTACCTTATATAATGAAATTGTTTACAAAACACTACCTTACTAAGAATTTCGTTAGTTGACTGGTAAGATAGACGTTTGACCATCACGCCCAAGTCACGTGCATTCATTAAACCCATCTCTTCCTTCTTTAAAATCGATTCCTGAGTGCTTTCATTCCATCCTTCCCCCTTCTTCTACATTTGATACATACCCTAAAATCGAGCTTTCTCAATTCGACCCTTCTTCTACAATTCGATGCCTGAGAAATGTGCTTGTGGAGCTCCATTTGCAAGGAGAGTCTCATGGACCAAGGAAAATCCTGGAAGAAGGTTCAAGTGTTGTGCTTTGTACGATCCTGACTCAAATTGGAGGGGTTGCAAGAAGTTTAAGTGAATTGATGAACCTGAAATGGCTGATTGGCAAAGAGTAGTGACAAACACACTTGTGGAGGAGAAGCGACAATTAGCAACCGAAATCAAGATTTTGAGTTCTAGGGTTTGTTGTTTGGAATTCGAAAAGGAACAAGGAATTGCTGAACTTAAAAGAATTAAGAAGAAATTGATGGGTCAAAGGAAGCATGGAAATCAGTTGTGTAGCTTTGTTTTAGGGTTTTTATTTTGTTGTTTTTTGGTGTTGGTTGTACTAGTTAAGGGTGGTAAATGATGTTTATCAATTAAGCAAGGATGTTAATTGAAGCACTTTTGGATCTTTGTAACATGATTTAGCTGAATGAAATGGGATTTTGTTAACAAATTGTTGTGTATTAGTGTATATGCTGTTTTTGGATCTTTGTAACTGATATGCACATTTGATTTTGTATAAACTGTTGCTGTGTATTATGCATTTGAACAGAATTTTATTTTGTAACTGATATGAAATGGGATTTTGTCAACAAATTGCTGTGTATTATTGGTAGATGCGCGGAACCCGTAGGTCGTTGATTATTTAGCTAGGTCCGGTCTACACAATTAAATTTATTCACCTTAAATCACCCTAATGACTAGCATTAGTGGTAAGTAAGGGGTCGATCCACAGGGAAATGTTTTTGCGACAAAAAGAGTCTAATGACAAGAAAGATTTATGGTTTTTGTGTTTTTGTAGTGACAACAAATTTCCAATTTTAAGTTTAAACAATAGATAAAAAGACTAGAGTTTGGGGATTTTAGCTTCTTAGATTGCTAAAGGGATGGGTTGAAAATATGTTTTTAACCATTGTATGATAAGAAAGGTCTTTCTAATTTAGCTCCACAACTTCTAGGTATAGGAACTATATAGTTACTCATATGGTTTAGGAGATTCGGCTTCTGGGCGTATAACTCGACCATACTAACAACTTTCTAATACATGCTCTTGACCTCCAATTTATGTTAAAACAAGAAAGAATCATACAAGATAGACATGGTTCATCATCCTAAGACGGGCTAGGCCTCAAAGGAATCCTAATAAAGTTAGCTTCCGGGCTACTCATTACTAGCATGAATTCATATTTCCCAAGCATTCAAACATTCAAGCAACATAAATCGTCCATGGATGGAGATCGAAATGGACTTCCGATTCCTTACCATGGAACTCACATATTCCTTTATGTACATATTCATGATCAACCCATTACCCCATAAGCAAAATAATTAACTAACTACATCCCCAAACTCTAGAAAGATAACTACTCACTCATGTTTATTATTAACATAAACACATGAAATGTCATGATCATATTCCTAGAGCAAACAACAACAAAGAAGAAAATTAAGTTAAAGAGACTTACTACCCTCAACTAAGGAGGGGGATGGCAATCACACAAATGAACAAGAGCTTTCAATATTCAACCCAAGAAATTACTTCAAACCAAATGCTAAAGTAAACCCACAAATTCTGGAAAATGCTTGATAAATTACCAAAGAAAGATTGTTACAACTACTAGTGTCTTGCTACAATAATACAACTTCAAAGCTTGATTCTTAAGAGAAAAATACTAAAGGAAAGTGTTTGATGAAAGAACTATTACAAATTTTCTGGAATGGATTAGCACTTAACTTACAAATACACTAAAGAACTTTTAAAGAAGAGAGGAATATAGTATGGTTCAGCTTGAGAACCTCCACTTGCCTTCATGATGATTGTAGAGATGGTCCAACAAGCAACCTCCTCCATCATTAGAACCAGATGCACAGGAGTAGGAGGTCTGAAGCACGCAAGGGGAAAGATTGGAGAAGCTTGAGGCAAGAAATCACGGGCCAAAATGCAAACAGTGATCTGCAGACCTGAAACAGTCGGGTCGACTGGTCCTGGTCGACCAGTCGACTTGTTTGTACCTGATGCGCACTGCCTCTTTGAAATGCCATAACTTGGTCGTTTCTTATCGGATTTGGGCATGTGACCAGTCGTTTCGAAGCTAACGGACCCAAGTTTAATCTCCATTAAAAATATCTATCAAACTCCAAGTGTGTTGAAAGATATGATCATTATAAGTAGACCCTTTTGCATTTGATGATCGAAAAATGTAGCATTTCTTTGGTTGACCTTATTTTAATTAATGTGACTTCCCTTTAGTCACCAACTTAGTCCATAAGGTCACCAAGCCTCCGAGACTAAGACGATAAATATAATTAATTAGTGCTTGTGACGGCTCGAAAACCTGCAAAAATTGACAAAACAACAAACACTACACCAAAAGAGTAATATCCTCGAAAATAAGCATAAATTGACTAAATCAGAAGAATAAAGCATAAGGATGGCATAATATGAGTGAAAATTAGGGGATAAAATGTACATAAATCATGCGTATCAATTATGCATTTGAATAGAATTTGATTTTGTAACTGATATGAAATGGGATTTTGATGCACACGGCTTTAGCACACAACAAATTGTTGTGTATTATGCACTGATCAGCATTTTGAACAGAACACAATTGATGGATTATGCACTGATCAGCATTTGAATAGAATAATATGCATTTAAACAGAATGCTGTGTAATACAGCAAATAATGTGCATTAAACTGCTTTTGAACAAAATGCATTTGAACAACATTATGCATTCAATAGAATACAACAAACAGAATGCATTTGAACTGCTTTTTAAACAGAATGACTACTACATTGATTTAGATTTGACTACATACTACTACATACTACTACATACTACTAAATCCAAATTCAAAATACATACTACTACATTGATTTAGATTTGATTACATTGATCCATTACACATGAGGAGGATCCAATTGTTGCAACTTGTGATTGTGGTTCATTTGTTGTTGAAGAAGATCCCTTTTTAGGCCTACCACCCTTTGATTTCTTCGTCGTTGGTGGTTTGGGTGGATTCTTGCATCCCTTCTTGTAGTGACCTAGAGTACCACAATTACTACATCTTCTAGGCTTGTATTCTCTAACAACACTTGCGGCCTTCTTTCCTCCCTTGACTTCATCAGCTTCCTTCTTTCTCTTCCTTTTGTTAGGTCTTCCAGACATTTTTCGGAATGGGGGAGGAAGTGGTTTGGCGAAAGTGGTTGTGGGCCACATTTTGTGTCCGGGCATACCGTGAAACTTAGGACCATAGGTCTTCGCATATGTTTGTATATGATAGGCCTCATGGACAAATTGGAGGGCTTCTAATTTCCTAAGAACAATACACGCCATCGCATGTTTACAAGGGATACCAAGTAGTGTCCAACTTCCACAATGACAGGTCTTATTGGTCAGGTTGCTACGTAAGACTCTTCATCATCATCCACCTCAAACTCGAACACATCCACTGGGATTACCCTCAAACCATATATGTCTTTAGCATTTTTTTCAATCAATTTACTAACAGATGGCATCAACACGCCCTCAAAGTTACTTAATCCTTCCCTTTTGGCCGCACTTCTTTGCATAACGTACCTCCTAATCCATTCCATAAGAGAAATTATAGGCTTTCCTCGTGCTTCCCTTAAAACGTTATTGAATGACTCGCAACAGTTGTTTAACAACATTCCCGACTTACTCCTAGTAAGAAAAGCATGTCTAGACCAATGTTTTGTGGGTATAGCAGCTAGATAATCATATGCCTCAACTGAAATCTTCTTAATTTCATTCATTTCTCTATCAAAATGAAACTGTTCAAACAAATTGTTACGTATTAGTCGGTCCTTATCTCATTTAATTAAGAAGATTATTAGATTATATACCTTATTGTCTGCCCTTGCAGCTCTCCAAAAGTGTTGTTTGAACAACTCTCCGGGGAACTTGATCTTGAAATTTGCCCATACATGCATGCAGCAGAACCTAATTTCAGCTTCAGGAGTCACTGAGTTGAAAGCTTCAACCAATCCCTACATTAAAAACAAATTTGTTTTAGCATTGTAACAAAAGGAATACGTAAAGTAAAATATGTAAACAATCATACCTTTTGCCTGTCGCTCATGAAGGTAAAAGCAACACCACCTACTACTACCATTATGCAAGTAATAATAATTGTAACCACATTCAATGACATGATACCTTGGTGCTTTTCTAAACACATGTGTTGATGGAAATTTAAGGCCTAGAGATAGATTAATCTTACCCTTAAAATCAACCTCAGGATTGAATGTAGGATAGCTGCTTAGACCTTCCTCTTCATCATTCAAAGCACCTAAATCATCATCATCAGACTCTATTTCATCCCCATCTCCATTATAGTATATGTCTTTGTTATTTTCTTCATCAATCTCCTTATCTACTACCACTCTTAAATCATCATCCCCTATGAATACATCATCAAGCCCATAAACTACATTTTCTGCAAACAAATCACCATCATCCTCATATTCAGCGTCATCACCAACACTATAATCTTCATCCGTACTATCATCGATATCACAATTCTCCTCTATTTGGGTTGTTTGGTTTGTTGTGAGGGTTAGAGAAGAAGTAGACGCCAATGTTTCTGTTTTAGATCTAGGGTTATCACTCCTTCTTTCTTTAATACCCATATCTTTGAGTGGTGGTCCCATATCCCCAACATCAACATGTGCACTAGCACTTTCCAACTCAACATCACACTTACCTGCCACATCAGCTCTAACAATTGTCATCTCATCTACCCTAACACTACCCACATCAACAGGAAACTCAACCTCCATACCAGTCCCTTTAACAACTTTTTTCCTAATTTTTAGTTTCTTCATCTTATTAAGCTATGTAATGTAATAAACCCTAAACAATATATACACCCAATTTCAGTAAAGCAACAAAGATGCACTTAATGTATAAAAACGAAGTACATAAAACAACAAAAATTAACCCAGAAACAATAAATGAACCCCAGAAATTAATATGCGAAATTAACCCTAAACCCTAAAAAACGAAAGTACATAAACAACACTTTAAAAAGAAATACATACATGACGAAATTAATATGAGGTAAGTCGACAGAGGGAGGCTTAATTGAAGAGGGAGGAAGCTGATTTGATGAGATGAAGTTTGGGTAGGTGAAATCGACAGAAATCTTTAATTGAAGAGGGAGGAAGATGACTTTAATGGAAGCACGTGACAGGGGGCGTGCTGGGTATGTGATGGTCAACGTCTATTTTAACGGTCAACTGACGAAATTCTTAGTAAGGTAGTGTTTTGTAAACAATTTCATTATATAAGGTAGTTTTTTGCAAAAAATTTTACATAAGGTAGTTTTTTTAAAAAAAGGGTATATATTAGGTAGTTTTATATAATTTTTCCAAAAATAAATTTACTTTTTAAATACATACTCCTATATAGTTATCTGGAAATATAGAGAAAATATAATGGAGCTAGGGAAAAAGTATTAGAGAAAAGGTGATAAAGATATAAAAAAAAAGGTAATTGTTATTAATAAGAAATATGAATCTTTTTTGATAGAATTAAACTTTTAAAACAGAAAAATCATGAGTAACAGGATTAGAGATGTTCATTTTGGTTATCGGGTTGATTTCGAGTTAGATGTTTCAAGTCGGTTTGAAATCGGGTTTTGAGTTCGTATTTGTTTTTACATAATAATTGTAAATCATTTTTAAAGTTGAGTCAAATCGGGTTCGATTATAAGGTCGTCTAGATTTCAGTAATAAACTTATTTAAAAAAAAAAAATTGCTATTACTATTTGCTATTAATGCTCTTATGATGCAAAAAAATCGCTTTTACTTTCTTATTTGGGTTCGGGTGGTCTCTGTTGTTTATCATGGCGCTCTGGATTCCTGGTAGTCCGCAGCTGTTAAACCCCAAAGTTAGGGTTTCTTCGATCAATCTAAATCCTCTCCCTGCTCAATTGTCTTTCTCAATTGAACGAAAATGCAATAATCTGAAATTGATGAACTCCATTACCTGTACTCGTGCTTTATCGTCTGATGGCAACAGTCCTACTACTGTTTCTGCCCCTCAAATCACTGGTAAACTGAAATGAAAACATTGACATTAAATTTGGTTGCTGAATCACTGCATTTCTTTATTGCGTAGAAATCAAAGCATTTCAGTAACAAGTTTTAATAATTTATTTGAGGTTTTTTGAAGAAAAGTTGAATTTGTGCATTTTACGAGTAGGTCGAATCGGGAAAGTAAAGAGAATAACTAAGGAGACAAATGTGGCTGTGGAGATAAACCTGGATGGTGTGGGCATTGCTGATAGCAGCACTTCAATCCCTTTCTTGGATCATATGTTAGACGTTAGTAACTCCACTCGTTCGATTTGTCATGTGTCTTTATAAGTGGGTTGGTTCCCTACGTTTCTGATATTGGTTTTGTGTTTGTAGCAATTAGCTTCACATGGTCTGTTTGATGTACATGTGAGAGCTACTGGTGATGTTCATATTGATGATCATCACACTAATGAAGATGTTGCACTTGCCCTTGGATCGGTATGCAAATTTTTTTAATACAGATTAAGTTTGTTCTGCGTATTAATCATTTCCTGCCTTCTATTGATTAAATCATTTTATATACTAGGTACTTGTTATAGTTGATGATGCTAGCCAATTAGTTATGCTTGATTAATTATGGATTACTTTATTTGATGGTCACAACAATTAGTATTAATCGGAACCTGATAAAATATCTGTTTCGATTTTGTTGCTGACTGGAAATTTTAGTTTGATTTTTTTACATTTTCTTTTCTTCTTGTAGGCTTTGCTGCAAGCTCTTGGTGATAGAAAAGGAATCAACAGATTCGGCGACTTCTCTGCTCCTCTGGATGAAGCTCTGATTCATGTCTCACTGGTATGTTGGAGCTAATGTGCTTTTAGTATCTTGTGTGCTTCTATAAATGTGTTTTCCTTCCAATTTTTTCCAGTGTTTATAGGATTTGTTTTGTTTAAAATGTTAAGAATCTTTTCCTTCCAATTTCCCTTCCTCCATTTACCGCCCCTTTTCCGAATGAGGGTTCCTCCATTCTATCCCTTCTTTTTCCTCCATTTCCTCCTATTCAAACATCATATTAAAGTTGCTTTATTGATCTTGTGAGCTTAGACTTGGTGATCGAGCAAGCCAGAAAAATCACATTGAGTTTCGTTTGGCAATGACTTATACTTGATATATAATTGTTTCTTTTATTAATTATACTACAATTAACACTAATTTTACCTTTGTGCAATGATGGAAGCATACACTTCCAGAGTCCTAGTGTTGGCAATTATAACTAACACAATGAAATCAAAATAAGTGTTAATAATGTGCCCTCACCCAATAGGCCAGGATTAAGTTTGAGATGCAATTAGGAGGATATGTACAGTCATAGCCTAGAAAGCATTGAAAAATTCCTTTAAAATTATGATTCCTTATGAAGTCGATGTTTATGGAAGCTATTTGCATTCTAAGACGACAATTAAGTCTAACTTGTCCTTGAATAAATTCTAGCAATTAGTTTGATACTAGATAGGGTATAAAGGTTGTATTTTTGTTTATTATTTAGTATTACATGCTTTGTTACTACTTACTACATGTGCAATAAATTCCTTTATTTCTTGGGGCCAAAGATTTATAGTTCTTTGATTTCGAACTATGATGACTTAGAGTAAAATGACTCATTTAATCATGTGCACTTGTTATTTATGTTAAGTTGCACGTGATTTTTGCTCTCAATGGTCAATTGGATTCAACCTCTTTGTTAGTGTTATTTTTGAAAGGGGTTAGTTTGCGTACAACCAACCCTCCAAACTACCTAAAGTGAGAGCCACTTAATGACATTGGGATAATGAAAGTTGTTGGTGCCTTTTCTATTATGTGTTGATCAAAAGTTTTATAGTATAAGCATATAGGTTGGCCGAAGATGTTGTTACATAGTGTTTACAATTAACCTTGAAGTGAATGAAATAAAAAGAAGATGAAAATGAACTTAACTCTTTTGTAGAACCTTATCCTACCTTTTAAACTAAGCTACATATACCATATTGGAAAATTTGAAAATAAATGACTCACATTTCATATAGCAAAGCAAAATATTGGGGTTGCTTATTTTTAGTCTGTCATGACCTCCTTAAATTGGGAGACAACACCTCAATGTATCATTATTTGTTATGGACTATAAAGGTAGTATTATAATAAGCTCCTCTCATTGCCTATCATGATATATACTCTATTTTTCATATATTGTTCTAAACTTGCAACCCTTTTATGCTAGGTTTTGAGAAAACAATACCTCATACGATTGGCAATTCAAAATTAAGACCAAGTGAGATACATACAAGACCGCAATCAGACATTTGACTAGATTTAATTGAATTGGTTGTCTAGCAATGCTAGAGACTAGAAAAAGCTACATAAACAAATATATCATTTTCAATAGTCAGTTGGTCACCCACATGGATTCTTCTTCTCCATTCATTTTGATTTTCTACCATCTCAATTTCTACCATCTCTATTTTTAAGTCTAGCTCTTTCATCTTTTTTTTTCCCACTCATGTCCTGCAAGTCATCTTCGCTCTTCCTCGCCTTCTTTTTAAGTCTCATGAGCTCCAACTATCTATTTTACTTAGTAGTTGGTTGATATCCGTTTTTGTACATGCCCAAACCATCTTAAATTATTCCCTTTTATCTTTTCTGTAATATTTGTAAAACCTAAACTCTTTCTTATATCTTCGTGTCGAGTTTCATCCCTCAAGATATGACCACTCATTCATCGAAGCATTTGCATTTCCATTAATCCCAACTTTTCGCATAATCATAAGCCATGGCAAAGGTGTTGTAAAGTGGGATACTAATAGAATCCTTCACTAATAGAATCCTTCTGGGTGAGTGTTTTAAGTAACTTTGATCAACATTTTCATAATTACATAGATATAAAGCCTATGATCGAGTGGGATGGCTCAAGTATAGAGATAGTTCCTTATGTGTGCAGTTGGCTTTAGGGAAATTCTTGCTGAATGCCACTAGATTAGTACTACTATATATGTTTCGCGTTTACACTACTCCGTGTTTGGAAGAAATCATTGTAGGAAGGCGAGGTAGCTAAGTTGTATATGTTAAAATAAATTACATATTCCAAGAATATAATTTTAAATGAAGGCATAAGAATGGATCTTGGTGTCACATATAATGAATACAAAATGAGAGAAAACCATGAGCGTTAGAGTGGTTATGTGCAAAGAAGTCGAAAAAGCACGAAGTAGAGTTATGTGAAGTATTGGGATTTGCAGCATCATATGACAGTAGATAAGAACGATGGAGAAGGAGAATATGGATGATCATTGAAATTGATTTTTTTAGTGGTAATTTAGTATAAGATAGGCTAAATAAAGTATAATCTTTGCACCTACAATCTTTCGATTTGCTATACTTTGGTTCATGTAGACGACCTATGCTGGCATGAGATGTTGTATGTGGATTTTTCCTCTTAATGGAAAGAGAACCATAAAGGAGTCTTTGTTTTATTTTGCTGAAAAGAAGCGAGTGATTAGTGCACTTTTCAATACTTTTATGACATTGTAATCTTCGGGACTACGGTTACAGAAAACGAAAAATAAGTCCTGCCTTTGTGCTTGATTCCGTGTCGTACTAGATAGCAAGTCTTCTTTACTCTTTTAGAAGCAAGTCATTACAGGACTTTCCAAGTTCGAACTCTTTCCTAGTGTCTATCTGAAGTGTAAAAATCATGCAATTTGTTTTAATGTTCTGAAGGGATTCACATAAACGTCAAGGAGTAATAGCCTTAGCAAAGAGGGGTTTGACCATTTTTGTTGAGCATTTGACAATTTCTAGTTAGAGTTATTTTTGCCGGCAGTGTTAGAAGGACTGTTTATTTACATGACAAGACTGTTATTTGAACCATGATAACATGGTAGTCAGTACTAGAAGGACTTCTATTTAATTCATGACAGTGAATGTTAGAAGAACTGTTATATGAAACTTGATGCAACATATTGACCTTGCAAAAGGCATGATGGGATATAAATTCTCTTCCCAAGTCAGTTCAATCCACTTGGAAAATTCAATGTTGGTTTGTTTTGTGTTTTGGCTTTGTTTTGGTTAATTATTGTTGTGTTTTTGACCATTATGAAGGCTGAAAATTAAAAGAACATAAATTTAATGGACATGCCAAAAGATCAATTGCTAAGACTAGATCTTGCCGAAGTTTTCATCAAAAAAATCACAAAGACTACAATGATGTACAAGTTAAACCCAAGAACCAAAGATTACAGGAGTTTGGGAACAAATCACAAATCACTGAGCCTTAATGGTTATGGTCTAAAGTAAACAAGTAACCTAAAGTATTTTAAAAACTTTTAATTCCTTAAATATGATTGGTTTTCATTTGCATACAAGTTCTATTTTTATAGTAATACTGTTAAATAAGGAAGTTTAAAGTCTAGTGCAAGGGAAAATTCTAATGCTTGAAGAGGAGGAAAGTCTCATGATCTTAATTCGCCCAAGAAAATGCTTGGGAAGAAGGAAGGCCCCACACCATTTATCAAAGACCCTTGGATCACCATCTTGTAGCCCAAGATCTTGTTGAGAAAAAACTAAGATAATTTATCCTTTTTAACACACCATGGCCTTTTATTTCTTCTGCATGCTGAATTTTCATGGTCGTTTGCACTTTATTTCCTAACTTTTCTGCATGCTGAATTTTCATGGTCGTTTGCACTTTAACGAGTCTAGGCGCAACGAATACACAATGGCGACCAAAAAGCGCGCCTCACACGCGCCTCGCACCTCATGCGCCTTTTGAAGTCGGGTGTCTGATATCTTTTTTTTTATTTCTGATTTCAAATAAGCCTAAAATAGATTTAAAAACCCATGATATAACTAATATACCCTTTAAATTAAATGGTTTAAAATAAAAAAACCCTAAATTTTGACCTAGAGAAGTCGATTTCTGGTCCCTTGCTCTTTCTTAGCCAGTCTGCTTCGCCTTCTTGCTCAGTTGCTCTTCGCTAACCATCTTCAAAGTCGAACTAGGTATGTTCTCCTTCCTTTCTTCCTTTTTCTTCTTTTTTCTCTTTTCATTTTGTCGGTCCATTTTCTCCTTCGCCAGCCATTTTCTTCGCCTTATCTGATTCTCCTTCGCCAGCCATTTTCTTCGCCTTCTCTAATTCTCCTTCGCCAACCATTTTCTTTGCCTTCTTCTTTGATTCTCTGTTGAGTGTCGCCTTCTTCTCTGATTTCTAGTCTCCTTTCAGTTACTCAGTTTTTTTTCTTTTTTTTCTTCTTCAGTTCGACTTCTTTTTTTTTCTTGTAGCAGAGGTGTGAAGCTATTGAACAAGTTTTCTTAGTTGGAGGTGCCGATTCGGTTATTCTTCATGTGTTGAAATTAATTTAGTTGCAATCTTATTTATTAGGGTTTATTTCAACTTTTATTTGTGAGTCGATAATATAAGTATAGAATTGGAGTTCATTTAGTTCATCGTCTCTGGAAATTGATTGAAATGATGATTTTGAAGTTTAAATCATATTACTGCAATTATTCAATTGTACATTGTTACAGCCTACATGTATCTAGTTAGTATTGTTGAATCTTTGGAGTTTTAAGTAATTGTGGGAGTAATTGTTGATTAATATTTTTTTATAGCTTAAATTTGGAACAATGAGTCCGATTTTGAATTTTAGTTTTTTTTTTTAATTGTATCACTCAGAACTCAATTCAATTGTTTGCTTTCTTTATCTTTGTCAATATTTTAATTTTCTTTTTATTTCTTTTGTTAACTCGAGAGTCTAGACTATGTTATCGAGTTATCGTATGACTTTATGTGCTAAAGTAGTGTTTATCTTACTTCTATGTTATTTTAATATGAAATTCATGTTTTAAGTATCAAATATGTTTTAAAATTGATTTTGGAGCTTTTTAGCGAAATTGTGCGCCTCGCAAACAAAAAGCTCGCGCCTCCACCTCGTGCCTCGCGCCTCGGAAAATAGGACCTTTTGCGCCTCGGTGCGCCTCGCGCCACGGAAAATAGGACCTTTTGTGCCTCGGTGCGCCTCGCGCCTCTTAAAACTAAGCTTTTCTGCACGTTTTCCATCATGTAAGGACTTATCACTAGGCCAATTTATTGTTAGATGTTTGTTTTTTAATGAACTTTTATCCGACAGCATCAGCGCAGTTTGAATGCTGCAGATTTGGTAAAAGCTGAGTATTAGTTTTGCTAGCAATAGGATTGAACTATTGCATTATTCCCCACCTTAAACAGCTGGTCCCTTTGCATCTGTTTGTCTTGTTTTCAGAATGTTTGCTTGCTGGACTATTGGACATCTTCTTGATCACTTGGAATACCTGGTAACCCATATCCTTGGTGCACAAACTTGACCCATTTCTAAGTATCACCCCTTGTTTTAGAAAAGCACAACTAGGCTCTCCTCCATGAAAGGCTCTAGATAAATAGTTTTTCTTAGTCAAAGTTCCGCGAGATACAGATTCGGAAGGCATGCACTTTTATGCGTTTTTTCTGCTTTTTTACACCTTGCATATATTTTTTTCTTTGGGGTTTAAACTGATCTTTTTACTCTCATAAAGCAATTAGATAGGATATTTATTTAAGGATCCTTGAGACTGGGCCTTTTCATTTGTTTCTTCATGTGTGTTTTTTTTTTTATTTCTTCTGAATCTTGCTGAAACTTTATTTTTATTGAACATGCTTTATAAGAACACCACATTCATGGCTAATTAATGATCCATCAGTCGATTTTATAGTAGGAGAATGGAGAAAATAGTGTCTTGCATCATTAATAATACAAGAAAGCAATTTATGGAGCTCACTAATTACAAGGATTCCATAAATTCAAATTATAACAATGATTTTGTTGGGTAGTGGTGACAATCATGAATATTCTTCTTTGACATTCCTAATGATGGAAAACCTAATTTTGAAGCACTAACCATGTTAGATGACCAAGAATATTAAGAAATGGTGTTCTTCCTAGTATCATTTTATTTTTTTTAGTACAAGAAGAGGGAAGTTTTCATGCTTTTTAATTTAAATGAAGAATCTTTTAATAAATCAACTTCTCTGTTCATTTTGGTATTGGAAGAGAACAATTTCTCGTCTTCAAAAGGTTGGGAAATTACAAATTGCGACGTGGCCTCATGACTTGCTAAATTAGTTTTAACAAGTTACATTATCATTGTAAGAAGGTAACCTTTTTTAGTTTGGATTATATTGAGATAAGCCATGCTTGGAATCATCGTGAGCAGACCAAACGTAGTTGGGATCATACTTGGGAATTTTTCGTATTCATAATAGCAGTGTCAATCTCAAAAGAACAAAATTTCTCCTGGGAATGGTAATTTGACATAATGTCCCTCAATGAGTAGGAATTATGTTTCCATTTTGTAGCTTCAATTTTCTGTAGGTTGCCTCTTTTTAAAATTTTTTTTCCTTTAGTCCTCTAATGATCTTGTCTCTCACATGTTTGTTTGTTTCTTCAGGATTTATCCGGAAGACCCCACTTGAGCTATGATCTACAAATACCGACTGAAATTGTGGGGAAATATGACACCCAGGTAACTTTTAAGTTTTAAATATCTTCTTGTGAAAGCTATTATATTAATTATTATATTATATCAGAAATTCGATACTTGTATTTTGGACATTTGGTACGGAATTCCCTAAGGACAGGCATTGTTTGCTAACATGCATGGGAAGTAAAATAGGTTAAAGTCTCAAGACTTTTGAAACTGCTAGAACTTGTATCTCATTTGTCTTTTTGGCAAGTTAGTATTTCATCTTCTATCTTCTAAAGTTCCTTGAGTTGGTATTCATCTTCTAAAGTCCTTGAGGTTTTTTAATCACAGTTATCTTTCATTCTGAATTTATCGTTCATCTGCTATGATTATGATTCTAATTTTGTGAGTTGGTATTTCTGTAGTGAAACTTTTTGCAAAATGGCGTTCTGAAATTCATTATTTTCATTAGTTCTATGCTGCATATGTTTTTTGACTAATTGTTTAATTGGTGCAATCTAAATGTTGACAAATCTATATCTAACACATACTTAATATTACTTATACAATCTGCGTGCAGAATAAACCTTTTCTTTTCTTATCTAACTGAAGTGACTTGATCAAATAAAGATGAAGTGTTGAATGTGTTTGATTTTGGCTGGCTGTATGAAATTCTTTTGAGCTTTCTTGCATTAATGAATTGATATGAAACATATAACTTACATTGGGATCTCTCTATTTAGCTCGTGGAGCACTTTTTCCAGTCTTTGGTGAATACTTCGGGCATGACACTTCACATTCGGCAGGTTTGTTTACTTAATTGCATACATTTGCAGCAATTTTATTAGTTGTCATTCATCTTTATCATTTCTTTTAGTAAAATTTGAGAAAGGTTATGTTAGTCCTTGCTAGGCCTGTGCAATGGGCCGGATACAGGTCGGGTCGGGCTCTAGTAGAAACGGGCCCGGCCAGGCCGGGTCTTATTAAAATAGAAGATGGACTTTAAATGGGTCGGGCCCATAAGGCCCGGCCCAATCCGGCCCATTTACGTATTGAACATACAAATACATGCCACGATTTGAAAACTAATAATAATAATAATAATAATAATAATAATAATAATATACTGGGTTCTTCTTGCTGTTTTGTTGCACATATTGTTACTGATTTTGTGCCTATATAGCTACTGATCTGCACACAATGCGGTTTTTTTTTTGGTTCTTTCTCGTTGTCTGAGCATAGGTATAATTGTATTAGCTTGACTTTTGCTGACTTTTTCTATGTCGGCTTATTTTGGGCCTCGTTTTTCTCGTATGCATATGAAGAGTGGGGCGGGGAAACCCTTTCTAGAAGATGGACTTCGTTTCCACACTGATGCAAATAAGAAAAACTGAGTTATTTCTTGCCTTGGTGTATTATGATTTTTCAGGTGAAGAAAAAAATCTTTTATTTGCCCAAAAAAAATTAATAATCGGTTGGCTAATTATGCCTAGCCCACCTTTTGATTTGGTGAGTGTTGTATGGAAATCAAGACATGGCCAACATAATTTGTGCAATAATAATAAATAATAATAAATTTTTTGGCTAATAAAGATCTTTAACAATTTGAAATATTAGATATTTTTTTTGTCTAAAAAAATTTGTAGATATTAGTGCCATAGAGCAAATTATAATGTATTTATGAATTTAATAAGGATTATGGAAGATATAAGCAGTAGATAATTGGCTAATAACAATTATGAAAGATAAATTAGTGCTAAAATATAGGAGTACAATGAAAGGTTAGTAAGTTTCAATTTTCAAGCAGTAGATTATTGTGGTAGGAGTTTCATTCTAGTTAATTAATAATTTATATATAATTAATTGGTAAAAAAATGAAGGAAGTGGGCTTTGGTTCAAAGCCCATTTACAACCCTTATAAAACCCTTATCCAACCCTTATATTTTAATTTTTGTAAATTAAAGTTTAAGCCCAATCCTTTTCAACCCTCCCCCACATACAACCCTCACAATAAAGGGCTGGATCAGGGGCCCCAATTAAGATCCAGCCCATTGCACAGGTCTAGTCCTTGCCCTAAAATCTAAATCTATTTTATTTTCGAATAGCAATTCATCGAGCAAAGGCTGAAGGGTTATAGTAACTTTGTTTTTCTCAAAGCAGCTTGCTGGGTTAAATTCTCACCACATCATTGAGGCAACTTTCAAGGCCTTTGCCAGGGCACTCAGGCAAGCTACAGAGTATGACCATCGTCGTGCAGGGACAGTCCCCAGGTTTGTAATATGTGTGCAAATAAAAAAAGCTGCCTTATCATATTTTCTTATGTCTAAAAATTGACACCTGAGTCCCCAAATATGTTCTTTCAATTCATTTCAAGTTTCCCCGTCACCTTCAATTTCAATGGTACCACATTATCCATATGGCTGCTTACGATCTTGTTTGGTCTGGTTTGACACAAAAATCAGGCCAGACTAGAAATTCCAGTCTGGAAATTTTCCAGACCATACCAAACCGGTCAAAACGCTAGCCCGGGCCGGACCAGACCGTTCTACAGTGGTCTGGTCTGGTCTACGATTTTTTCTTTTTAATGCATTTTTTAATTAGAATCTAAGATAACCTATTCATTATAGGTTCATTACTCTTCTTTTGATGTAAGATATATGAATATCAATCATGATATGATAGAATAAGTACTATACTAATACAGCTGGAAAAAAACAACTGATTTTACCTTTAAAATAAATGTCAGATTATAAACAACAGCATGATAACTAGCATTTCCATACTTAAAAATTAGATCGTTAAGCTAATCAATAATAACCTCTAAATGTCAGATTGTCCAGCATAATGTGATATATTATTGCGTTTAATGGACTGCGGTTTACTCCAGATCGGACTATATTACGGTTTTCCGTTCTGGTCTAAATATTTTAAAACCTAGACCGGACACGAACCAGACAAAAAAATATGGTTTGGTCCAGTTTGATTTACGGTTTAGACCAAACTTTGTTTAGCCCTAAGTACACAAATAATTTGCTGCCAAGAGGCTTAATAGTATGCAGTATATATGCACTTTGTTTAGGATTGTCGATGGAGGAGTAAGTGTCAGTTGTCTAATTGTATTTTTTTGTATGACCAGTTCAAAAGGGGTTCTTTCTCGTTCTTGATGACAAGAGCATCATAGGAAATGTATGCAAAAATAAATGCCAGTGCTGCTTATCCTCCAAAAGACACTTCTTCAGCAAGCATCAGCAAACTAATAATTTTTTGGATGTGAAATTTGTTAATGATGGGCGTTCGAAGGCAACGAATATGATAAGAAATCCGTTCATATTTAAAGACACACAATACTTGATTCTGTAATGATCTCAGAAAGGTTTGTAGAATCAGAAGTCAGAACACGTTAATACAGTTGCACAATCTCGCTGTTTTACTTGAAACAATGTATTTGGTATGAAACAAGATGATTCTTTGAATTGTCTCTGTTTTGGCATCAAAGCGGATTTTGAAATTGTATTAAGCTACATCTTATTGAAAGCCTGAACTTAATTCTTTCTGGATTAACTCAAAAGCCAGAAAGAAATTACATAACAATTGATACAGTGCAAAGCAAGAACACATCAAATTATGCAGTAACTACCTGTTCAGTGAATGTTCGAACAATGAGAATCTGCAGATGTGCAATAGGAGACTAGGGTTACAGTTCTTTCAGAAAAGAGTAGTGTATAAAAAGAGTCTGAAACCAATTCTATACAAGGCGAACTATGTGCAGCTACAAAAATTGCTCAGCAATATCTAAATCATGCAATATCTCTGTCTTGACTTCATCACTGAGTGAAGCTGATGGACCTGCCTTTGCATAAAAGCTGGCAAGGGATCTTATTACTTTCTCCAGCTCCATGTAAGATTCCTGCAACATTAAAGCTTGAAGTGAATGTTCAAGTAAAATGAACGCTTTCGCCTTTAAGATTTACCAACTACAAAGGCTTAAAACAACTGCAGAATTATCACAATTGTTTTTAAACACAACCTAAGACAATATCTAACTCGAGCATAAAAAAGATATCGTATTAACATACCAACTCATGTACTACCTAAATAAAACTCCCTTCATCTAAGCACGAACATTTCCTTTACTTCAGCACAAATTTAACGAAAATGTATGCTAGAGCATAACAATTGAAGTCGCGACTATTAATAGCTTTCTCAATAGAAAATGGAACACTTAAATGAAATGGAGGGAGTGTGACCCAAAAAATTGACTGATGATCTGAATGTACACCCCTAAAAGCTTCGGAGAAAGTATTATCTAACAAAACAAATTATGTTTTGTAATAAAAGTCCCAAAAAGAATCATCAATTTAACAGCTAAATCAAAAACTAATTTCTGCATTCAGTAATGTAATGTATCTATTCATAGATCAACATACATACCTCCTTAGTTAGAGCTGGCTGGCCTCTCCAGTTAATCAAATACTCCCTAATAGATTCTTTTGCAGAATCAGCAGTTCGTCTAAATTTGGCATTATCTTTTGGATCTTCCTTTAAAGACTCTCGAAGATTCTTTATAACTTCCCTTGCTGATTTCAAGTACGCCTTAGGCAACACTTTACCAGACTTTGTTTTTTCATTGGGATCAAACAATGACTTTATTGTGTCTAAGACACCCTCATCCTCTTGTTTATCGTCTGCTTTTTCCGCTGCTGTAACTGGTTCTGATATCATCCCCCTGATAGATTGTCACTATTGCCACCCATGAAAATGTAGTGTTTAACTGTCTACGGGTAACCATCATTCGCACTGCCTGATTTCTGTTACCTCGACACGGAAGGTATGCCAATGTATCAGTTTCCATACAGTTAATATGAATCCGGTTCCGGGTATTGTGTCGGAGCCTTTGGATTAAACTTGGGTAAGCAGGTGTTAAAGCTCCAGTCATCGTACCCAGTGGCAGTTGTTAACAGTGATCGTTTTTGCTGTTACTATCTCCAGATTGGGCAAAGTGATGAAAAGCAGAGTCAGAAACAAAGAAAAAATAAAACATTGTGAACAATTTAAATAAAAAAATATATTTAACGTTTTAATTTATACTAATTGTTAACGTCGCATTCTCATATTTCAAAAAGAAAACTTACATCCACCAACGTTTTAATATACTAATTGTCTACGTCCAGTGGCGGATCCAGAAATAAAACAAGTGATGTACATAAATGAAAATATGTTCTACAATATTTTTCTAGCCTTTCACCTTCTTTTAAATGAACCCAATTTCATCTATTAACTTCACTAGATCTCAAGTTACTACTGCAGTTCAATTGCCCGCTTTTACACTATATTTGGATAAAGAGAAATTGAAGGAAAGGAAGGGGAGAGATTTAAAAGAATGGAGAATTTCTTATTTGGATAACAAAAACGGAGGAGAGGAATTTGGAGGGGAGAGATATGAAGAGATTACATGGACATATTTTTTTGTTAAGAATACAATATCTCCTAAAATGGAAAGATTACATGAACGTGCACTCTCGACCAGGGTCATAAAGAATGCCACCGTCCTGGACTGGAACTTTCGTCTGGGTTTTGCCCACCTTTTGTCCCACATAGGTGGACCGGCACATTCTATTCCACTGGGAAGCCGTTGCCGAAAAAATAAAGTTAAAATACCCTTACGGCACCGACCTTAGACTTTTCTTTGTCTTTTGTGAAATCCTTCGCTTTCTTGTAGTTCTCTACATTTATTAGTTTCTTTTAATCATGACTCAAAGTACAACATTCGCTTTCTAGAGTTCTATATTCATAACTTAATTTTAATTTTTATTACAATATTGCTTCATGATTATAAATTCTTCATATGCAAGTCTTTAGTATTCAAATGATTTCCTCACACATTTTACTTATCCAATACCCTTTATCTCAAGTATCGTTAGTTCTTAGTTCTTTTATTTCACATACAACCAATTATAACAAAAACATACTTGTAAAAAAAATATTTTCGTAATCATTTCCAACCGCTTTGAAAGGAGAGGTTAAGACCTCACTCAAGGATCAAAATGTGAAGTTTAAATGAATGTTTGTGTTGTGTCAAAGTTAGGAACAAAAATAATGCAAGTAGTAAATGAATGGCTAAAATAAACTAAATAAACAAGACAAGATTTTTAAGGTGGTTCACCAATGTGGCTACATCCACCATCTAGCCTAGGATTTATATTAATGTGTTCAAAGGAGAAATACAAACTTGAAGGAATTACAAATGGAGGTTATGTGTAATGGAAGAGAGGAGCTAAAATGGGGTTTAATACATAAGCAAGAAGGAATGCTCTAAGTATGAGAGACTTTGGTGCACCTTAATACATGAGTATGAGTGGGTATTTATAGGGAATAAGTGCATAAGGGTTGCAAAAGTAGGCAGCAAGTAATATGGGACAGCAGCCAGCAGATCACGAAGTGGAGGAGATCAGTAGGTTCGCTCGACCAGCCGCTCGCCCGAGCGAGCCAGTCGAGCAGCCAGCAGGTAGCTCTTTTCAGCTTGCTGGTTTGTCCTTCCTCTTCCATAAGTATGCCACTTGTCCCTTTGGTCCGCAATACTTTGTACCAACTCTGAATTCTTGCCTTGGAGCCCAAGTTGCATCAACCAAGCATACATACAACCAAGTTCCACTACTCTTAGTACATTGTACTAATGTACTAGCAAGATACCCAAACACCCAATCAAAACATAGTACTTTGTCCTCTTCTTACTTACACTAACATGCTAGATTAATTTTCTTAATATTGTTTTGATTACTTGGTGAACCAAGTCACCAATAATCCTAACATAGTTCTAACTCCAAGTATCACTCAACACAATTAATCTCAAGATCTAACTACATACCTAATTCCATCCAGCTCCATAATTCCAATTATAACAGCCATCCACGATCAAATTAACTCAAAATTCCTTATTGAACAAACTCAACTCTTACTTCCAATCAAATAATACAACTCTAAGCTATATACACAAACTCCCTTAACAATTCAAATTAAATGAAATTAAGTCATAGCCCAAAGCAACCAAGATAAATTCGACCTATTCAATTTAGAATCGATCTTGCATTCCCAGCTTTATACCCAACGCATATTACAAAAGTAAAATAAGCCTACAAGATCAAATTCATATACGATTAATCAACCTTAAATCCATACTCCGATTCATCATAATAGATTCTATTTCTAATATCACAACCTAACTTTAATATCCAATACATACATCAATGTATTGATTCATCATTCATATTTTGATAGCTTCTTACTACTCCTATTTGAATTCACATTCATACAATTCTTCATAGTATCAACTTATGTTCAAACTCATATTTATGATCCCAATTGATGATCAACTTTGTCGATTACAAATCCTTATTCCAATTCACTTTCATGTTCTCAAGTCAAAACTAAAATCTCCAATTATGTATCACAATCTCAAGAGCAATTCAATTTCACTCCCTAATTCTGCAAAACATTCTAAATGGAAATAAGACTAACTACATTTATTTTTTCAATTTCAATCATCAATTTCATAACTAAAAACCCAACAACAATGTAGTATAATTCTCTTAAAAAGTAAGACTTCTCTCAAAATAAATTAGAAAATAAATAAATATAGTATTTAAATTCAAAGGCTTACTTCATTTTGGTGGGAGTGTACCTCAAGATGAATTTTGATCGAGATAGCGAATAACGAAGGAGCAGCTTTTCTATATCTGGTGATTGAGCTGAATTTCAATCGCTGTATCAAAACTAGCTTAATTAGACTTAGTAATCAAGTTGCAAAATAGTGAAAGGACATCAATTTTAACAACCTTAACTTAATTTGATGTCAATGAAATTGAAAAAACAATTAAAGGTCTTCAATTTAGTAAAGCCCTGATTTGATTTGGGATTAAAGAAAATTGAACAATCAGGGGTTTCATCAAATCAGAGGAATTCACGGAACTTAGAGTTATTGAAATGAACATGCAAAAAAAATCAAAATTAGAACAATAAAATGAGATAAGGTAAAAGAAAGAGTACCATTTGAATGGAGAAACACAAGTTCAAGAATAAGGATGAGGTTGAGTGAATAAAAGAGCGAAGGCTAGCAGCAAGGCGGGTAACTGGCTCACGGGATGGAGTGTCGTGCTGGTGTCGTGTGGCTGCTTGGAAGGCAGCAGGTGGTCGTCGGTGAGGCTGGGCCGCAGGAGCTTTTGCTGCAGTTGGTAGGCCGCCGCTTGTTTTTATGGATGGTGATGTGGCTCAGGCATGCGGTGGCAGTGGTGGTGGATGCGCGGGTGTGGTTGAGTATGCGCGGGTCAGAGAAAGCATATGGAGAGATAAGGGAAGGATGAATGTAAAGACAGAAGATAGTATAGAGATGATTTGTGAGGTTAATAAATTCTCTTATATAGTTGGATGCGATAGAAAGAGTTCTGTTATTTTAATTTGGAAAAATTGATATTAATAATTTAACATTTTATTCATTCTCTTCCTGTGGTGTATAAAATAATTTTTTGTAAACTAGTCCGAACAATTTTCCATACAAATCTTCCCGAAAACACCTCAATAAAGAAGTAATACAGACAAAATTTGACATCACTTCATAACTTATCAACTAAACTCAGTGGCATGCAGTCATCTACACATTTCTAAAAGTTGGAGAACCTTATGCGGCTTGAACTTTGGATACACTAGTATGATATGTCTGCTACCCTTCTTCTCCGGACCCTAACTTGTGCAAGATACTATGTTGATAACTCCGACTCTATATCGAGACATAATCTCTCAACTTTGCATAGAATCAACAATTAAGAAAATGAATGTCATCAATGTAATATCTTACTATCACATATTCACAATTCAAATATATAATTGAATCTCTCCCCTACAATTGGGAGGGGAGATGCATGCAGTTCAGAGTATACTCGAGACGAATATTGTACATACAAGACTGAACTGTAAAAGCTAAGTAAAAAGAAGTAAATATTGATAAATGGTTTAGAAATCTATAGCATCAACAGGTAGAGATGTTGTTCTTTGAAGGGAATGAGGAAGCACAGCTCCTGGGTAAAAGCTATTAGCAGTCGCTATATTCTCAGGGCTGCAACACTCGCTTTGAAGCTTTCGGGTCTGCAAATTGCTGCATTTCCTCCTAAAGGAGTGGGTAGCGAATTGAGGCGTAAAACACTTTTCCAATGCGTTTTTAAGATCGCGGGCTTTTAATCCTCGTCCAAGGGGAGGCAAAGGTATCTTTTTATTCCATTTTAATCGATTGTATTCCTTTTCTGCGGTGAAGAATCGGGGCTTCATATCTGCACTCGAGTGCGGTTCAATCAGTTCTTTCAACTGCAATTGGTACTTCGACTTCAGCCATATCAGCTCCTTTCGTGCCTCGTCCTCATACTCTTTATCGTCTACAACGGAGCTAGCAGGAGAGTTATACGGCGTTTGAGTCTGACAAATATTTTTCGAGATCTTCGCTTCATTTTCTGAACTCGAAAGGTCTTGTGACTCGTACGTTTCACCAAAGTGGAAGTTCAAGCTGGGTCGACGATGATGATGACCATATGGCTCGGTATTTAGTACCACACCAGAATCTTTCCCATCGGCCTCAGACGAAAAAGTTATTTCCTCAAAACGTCCCCTCATAGAAGTTGATCCATGACTAGAGCAACGGAGGAGTTGGATATTACGCGGCTTTGGGCTTGGGCTGCCCAAGGTAAGATAATCTGCTAAAGAAACACGAGCCACACAGTCATTATCGTCTTTGATGCTAGAGCACTCTGATGCTTCTTCTACTGCCGAACTTTGCTTCCAATCAGGGACTAGGGAAGCGATCTCAGTATCGATCATATCTGCTATTCGTTGCACGTCTTCCTCTTTAACACTTAGTTCGCAAACCATTTCAGTTGTTACATTTAACGCAGTGTCAGTCTCGATGTCAAAAGGAAAGTAGATATTCCGCACTCTCCCTGAAACCAAAAACCAAAAAATAGTACTATTTTAGCTGATAAATTTGTTATTGGGCTTGTACACAAAAAGACCGCATAAGTGGAGATCTGGCTGAACATAAAACCGATGAGGTTTCATCCTAAAACTAATTGGTAATAGGAGCAGCAGCCCATCAAGCATATATGTTAGTCAACCTCTCTCTAATTCTTCGATTGAGTAATCTTTCCAACATAAGCTTCTTAAAATCACTCTTTAATATAGCAAAAGGTGATTTCCAAAATTAGTACCTTCTTTGTCGGTGATTCTGAGTCGTAAGAAGATATCGCCATTCGCTCTTCTCTTCCCTTTGATGCTGATGTCCATATCGGTCAAATCATCATCGTCAAGGAAAGTGAATAGCTCAATTTCATTGGCAGCCGATTCTAGTGTTTGGAACTCATGCTCATGGTCCGGTTCGTAGCCAGCATACTCAAAGCAATTGTTCATCAAAATGCTGTCATTTTTGCAAGGTAATGGCACAACTTTACTTATATTATCAAACAATCTATCATCCTTAATTGGCCTCAAATCATATCCTTCATCATCATTTTGCAAAAACGGGTCGTCTAGTAGCTCCTTTGCAGATAATCTATCAGACACAGTTGCTAAGCATTTCTCAACAAAGAGGCGCACTTCCGGATCCTTCACCTTAAAAAGAGAATCTGGTTTTTTCCCCTAAAACAAAATTTTCACAACAATTAAACTAGGTGAGGTCCGTGAGGATGCAGTTGATTCATCATCATCAACAACCCAATATCCCGCTCGAAGAAAGGGTCTGGGAGAAGGAAGGTGACGGACAATCCATACCCGTACCCCCTTGAAAGAGAGTTCCAGAGGACTGCAATCAATTTTACCCCAAAAGGCGAGGATTTAGTGATTTATCATCATCGTCATCATCAACCCAATATTCCGCCGCTCGAAGACAGGATCTGGGTGAGGAAAGGTGACGGACAAGCCATACCTGTACCCCCTTCAAAGAGAGTGCCAGAGGACTGCGGTCAATTTTACTCCAAAAGGCGATGATTCAATCATTCATACAAGTAAATAAACGAGGGTAATATTGTCCGCTTACAGAAACAACTTTCTTGTAAATTTGAGCAGGGTGTGTGCATTCACTGTAAGGATATTCAAACGTAACCATTTCGAGTACACACATCCCAAACGAATAGATGTCAACCAATTCATTGTATTCTTCGGCATAAACCTCTGGCGCCATGAATTCTGGCGTACCTGAATTAGGAAACATAGCAACACATATCTTAACAGGCATTAAAATCAGACAAATAATTGATTTCCATCAATTACAATGAATCTGAATGATTAATTGCCACCCCAGAATACTCCAAGTAGGCAATTATCAAATAAATAATCATTGTACAGAATGTACTACAATATGATTCAATAATAGAGCTACTACAATATGAGAATTAATTATAAAACTAAGATTAAAAATAGGGCATTATTGCATTGATCAAACAATTTTGAGTTACCATCAATAAGAATTTCAATGATTAAAATCGACAGCTCAAACTTACCAACACAACGGGCAGCATGAGATTTCCTGAGAATCGCGGCTAAGCCAAGATCTCCGATCTTGACTTCCCCTTGGTTGCCATTAATGAAAATGTTGTCACATTTTAGATCTCTATGTATTACTGGTGGGTCATGACTATGGAGGTACAGAAGCCCTTCAAGGATCTGCCTACACCAATGTTTTACTGCTCTAATGTTAACCTTTTTATGCTTCAGCCTATACCTATATCATACAAAATTAATCATACAACTTTTTACCAAATAAAACACATCAAAACACATCATAAAGCCTAATAGTCAACTCTTAAAGCTGGAATCTTTTCTTCTTTTTTTTGATTCAAAAGTAAGGACAATTCCTATAGGCAAAACGGCAATGGAAATTGGTTTTTATACGTCGTGAGAATTAAACCCTTGTTGGAAAACTCAGTAAAGCATAATTCGCTAGCTAATTTGTTTTTGAATTCGTGATTTGCTCAAAATTTGGCCAAAAAAAAGCCCCAAAATTGACCATAATTCGCTCTTTTCGATTCATGATTCGTGAGGAGATTAGCGAATCATGGGTCAGTATAATAATTGGATTAAGATATGATTAAAGGTAAGATAAATTGATGAACTGAAATTGCAAAAAAGAAGACTTACTGTCTAAGAGTACCAGAGGTGAACATTTCAGTGACAAAATTGATGTTTCTATTAGTAATGTCAACCCATGAAGTATAGAATTTCATAATATTTTTGTGTTTCAAGGTTTTGAGCAGATGAATTTCACTGTAAAGCCTTTCAAGATCTTCGGGTCTTTGCAGAAAATCAGTAAGTTTAACTTGATTCCAAGCCACTTCAATTCCTTCATATTCATCAAAACCCCTATACCTACAATAATACCCAAATAATATCCTTTCAATTCCTGATAAAAACAGCAAAATACAAAATACCCAAATGAAAATTAGCAAAATTAAGTCAATTTTATTGACAAATTCAAAAAACCCAGAAAAAATAAATTAAAAAAATGAAAGGATTAGCTTAGCTTACACTATCTTAGAAGACCCTTTTCCCAGAATTTCATGGTACTACAAAGAAAGGATAAATTTGATTAATTGAAATGTATAGTTGAATTAAAAGCGTAGTTAAAAAAAAAAACTTACTCTTCCATATCTACCAGTGGGATCAATCTCAGCATAATCAGGTGAATCATCTGAATCATGATCAATCATATTACTCATAACTATTTTGTAAGATAAGGATAAGATTTATGAATGGTTTGAAAGTAGTTGAAAAGGTGTTTAATTTCTATATGGGTTTGACAAAAATGATGTATAAGAATGTTTAATTGAGAAAAATTAGAGAAAATTATGAAAATAATTAAGGGAATAGATAGAAAAAGAATGGAGAAGTGGGAAAGAAAGGAAGAAAATGGATGAGTTTGAGAAAAGATGATCAAAAGGACAAGGTTCTTAGAATTAGTTTTCAAAGAAACAGGAGACAAACAAAGGACAACTGGGTAATATGCCAATATACCTCACAAGGCTTTGCACTCTCTCTGTCTGTCTCTGACCCTACTTTCAATTAAGAGTTTGGGTCAGAAATTGGGGGTTGGATCATGGAGGATGCCCATTTCTTGACTACTTGTTGTTTCTATGAATATTTGTCTGTCTAGTCTCTACTCTAGTCTCTACATTGTGTATTAGAGATGTTGAAATGAGTCGGTGAGTACGAGTATTCCGTTTTTTATACATGTTTGGGTTAAAATATGTGTTTATTTTCTTACCCGTTATCAATGAAGGTTAAAATGTCGTAGGTATGTCTGCCGATGTAGATACATTCTTAAATCTATAGAAATATAGACGTGTAATAGCGAATTGAAAGATTATAAAATGAGTAACTTTGTGAATAGTTTAAAAGTTCTTTACAAGTTTAAGCAAGAGAGAAAGACAATAAGAAAATTAGTTTTGCTTCAATCCCATAGTTTAAATTTTCTTACTACTCTATTTATAGAATAACGTTAGCAAGTTATCTTTTCCCTTAATCACTAATAATGAATTTGTTATACAGTAAGTCTCGTGGGAGACGGTCTATCCTATAGACGGGTACCATCAAAGTCCAGCCCAAACAAAAATCAGCATCTTAATTTTTGTAGAAAAAGGAAAAAACAAAAAACAAAAAAAATAAATTTTGTGTAATGAGTTTACTTGGGAAAACCAACCGTCCCTCTCTTCCCCAAAAAGACATCCTCTTAACTGTCATTAGAATCCTGTTCATTTCTTCCCCAAAATTATTAGAATGCCAAAAGACAATCTTCATTGATATTGAAACTGAACAACAAAAACCTTAAGAACACCAAAACCCATTAGAACACCAAAACACCATTAGAACACCAAAAACCTGCAACAACAATGGAAGACATAATGTGTAAATTCGATCAAGTATATTCGAAGGAGATGGCGCAAAGTATGTTACTGATTTGATTTTTATTGTTCATGATTTCTTAATCATTTCTCTTATGTATTTTATAAATTGAAAGTTTTTTTTTGTTCACTAAGGTTCATCAATGGCGGGTGAGAATTACCATATTGAAATGGAACACGAAGGTAATGAAGGTAATGACCATATTCGATCAATTTTTTTTTTAAATTTAATACCTAGTATTTTTTTTAATGGAAAACGAAGGAGATGATGGTAATGAATTTCGTTTTAATGAATTTTGTTTTTTTAATGGCTTAATCATTTCTCTTAATGAAGGTAATGAATTTCGTTTTAATAACAGCGTGGTGTTGATTGTTTTTTTTTATTTTTTATGTATTTCAGTCCTTGGAGATGGAGATGATGATAACGACCATAACAACGCTATATGCCTCTACGAAGGTATTAAATTTTGTAATTATGATATAATGTTTTTGTAATTATATTATGTTTTTTTTGGGACTGTAATGGTATCTTTCAGGGACTATAATGTCTGTGTTTGTGCGTGTAATTATATTGGTTTTGTTTTTTTGGGGCTATAATGTCTGTGTTTGGGTCTATAATGGTATCTTGTCGAGACTATAATGTCTGTCTTTGGGACTATAATGGAGATGATGACAACGACCGAAAGCAACGACCATATAATATTGTTTATGAAATCTTAATGGTATATTAGGGTATAACGTATTATTTCTGGGGGTATAATGGTATCTTTTTGGGATTATAATGTCTGTGTTTGGGGGGTATAATGGTATATGTTTGGTGCTATAATGGTTTGTGTTTGGGATTATAATGTCTATGTTTGGGGGTATAATGATATATGTTTAGTGCTATAATGGTTTGTGTTTGGGACTATATTGTCTGTGTTTGGGGGGTATAATGGTATATGTTTGGTGCTATAATGGTTTGTGTTTGAGACTATATTGTCTGTGTTTGGGGGTATAATGGTATATGTTTGATGAATGGTTTGTGTTTGGGACTATAATGTCTGTGTTTGGGGGGGTATAATGGTATATGTTTGTTGTTATAATGGTTTGTGTTTGGGACTATAATGTCTGTGTTTGGAGGGTATAATGGTATATGTTTGTTGCTATAATGGTTTGTGTTTGGGCATGTACTGGTAAATTTTTGGTTCAATAACTGATTATATTTGCATAGATGATTGTAATGAAGAAATTGAGGCTTCTGGAGCAATTGAACAGAAATGTGCTACTGATTTATCAAAAGTAGACCTATTTAGATCACTAGAAGACAATACTGCCAAAACAATAGAAGAACTAGAGCAGCTTTACATGTCACATGCACGAGTGACGAGTTTTGGTATCAAAAAGTACACCCAACGAACAACAAAAGATGTTGTAGTAGAGAGGTATTATGTGTATCAGGTGCAAAAGTCTTGATATTAGACCCGGAAAAATCAGTTACTAAGGGGGCGAAGAAAGAATATCAAGGGCCACTTTGAAAAAAGAAAGAGCACGACCAAAAAGGAGTTCGGAACTGCAACACCCCAAAAAATATGTAATATAGATAATGTGGTTGATGTTTTATATTATGGATTTTGATGTTTTATAATATGGATTTCTAAATTATTCCAGAACTTTGTTATTTTAAATCCAAAACTTAGTCAGTATAACTCCAAAAAGGCGTCATATAACTCCAAAATAAAATCATTATAACTTATTTTAACTCCAAAACTAAGTCAGTATAACTCAAAAAATAAGTCATTATAGCTCCAAAACTTAGTTAGTATAACTCCAAAACTTAGACATTTTAACTCAAAAACTTAAACAGTATAACTCAAAAAATGCGTCATTACAACTCAAAAACAAAATCATTATAACTCATTTTAACTCAAAAAATCACTAAAACTAATTACAACTCAAAAACAAAATCATTACAACTCAAAAAATCAGTCATTATAACTTCAAAACTTAGTCACTAAAACTCCAAAACTTAGTCATTATAACTACAAATCTTACTCATTATTAATCTAATACTTAGTCATTATAGCTCCAAAGCTTTGTCATTATAAACCCAAAACTTAGTCATTATAGCTCCAAAACTTTGTCTCTATCTTTACAAGAGAGGTCTGCGGCCTCGGAGCCCGCTGTTTGGTAGGTTTACCGGCGGTCCCTGTAACGAAAGCTGTTCCTTTAGGCTGCTTATCACCTCCTTTTCTGTTCATAGTTGATATTCCGAACAAGGAACCTAAACAAAATGTAGAGAAAAGAAACATAATCAAGTTCAAACACCAATTCAAAAAATTAAATAAATTAACAAAACCCATTAAAATAACAAAATAGAATCAAGTTCTTTGTTCACTGGAAAATTCACCCCATGAGACTTACTGAATTCGAAAGTTTAAAACACATTACAAATCTGGAACAAAAAAAACCCATTGATTCCCTCCTTCGTTTTCGAAATGGATTTTAATAGGAATTTCATCTCCCATTAGAATCTAGAACAAAAAAACCATACCTAGAAACCCATTAAAATCTAATTATATGATATTATAATCATATCAATATGTCGAATACCCATTAAATTTCAGAAAATAACCAAAAAAAATGTTTAAAACCCATTACCCATTTAAATGTCTGGGAAATTCATAAATTAAAAAATGTTGAAAAATGTTTAAAACCCATTACCCATTAAATGTCTGGGCAATTAAAAAAAACAATGTTTAAAACCTTTACCCATTTAAATGTTTGAAAAATGTCTAAAGTAAAAAAAATATGTTAATATTCCATTTAAATTCATAAATTAAGAAGAAGATCTGAAAATTCATATACTGAAATACGAAATACCCATTTAAATTCATAAAAAGTTTAAAACCCATTACAAAAACAAAAAATAACCCATTAAACAACCCATTAAATTTCGAAATTCCCAGTTAAAAAACCCATTAAAATCTGGAAATTTCGAAATACCCACTAAAATGTCGAAAATGAAAAAACCATACCTAGAATTGATGAACTTGTTTACTTGTTTTGCAGGAGAAGATCTGAAACAATATGAAAATCTGAAGAAAGAGGCCTGCAGGTTGAAGAAATGGCGTGAAGGTTGAAGAGTAATGGATGATTTCTTCTCCAAATGAGTAATGATGAGTAGTTTAGAAAGATGAAATGAGTAATGGTGAGTAATGATGAGTAATGGATGGTTCCTTCTTTCAAAACATTGGGAATCAGTTTTTTCTTTTCTTTTTTTAAATTTAAAAAATAAGTTAATGGGATGGGAAATGGGCTGGCCCATTTTGATGGTCTATGGGATAGACGGTCTTTCCTGAGATTTTGTGCTTGTTATATAATGAAGAAAACTTTAATTGATGTAAGAACACAAAGCTTCATGAAATAAAGCTTTGATTCAAAAAATTAGTCTTGAAATAGAGGTCTGTGACATTTGGTCACGTTGGACGAATAGGCTACCACTTTTTGAAGTGTCAGCATCTTGTTGCACGACGTACATTGCATTGCACAACAAATGTCATGTTGCACGACATATGGTCATGCTACACGACCACCCTCATATTTCCTTTACTTTTATCATTTAAAACACCTTGGATTATTAAATTCTCCATAATTCTATATATGTCCCACTATAATTATAGTACATAAAATATGTTTAAATGGGCTTTAAATGCCAACAATCCTCGCTCATTTACTGCATTTTAGGAATTTTTTCTCTTTATGCTAAACTAATTTTAAAATCACATTCCATGAATCAATGCTAATGCGGTAATGCCCCTGCGGTTTGAATAAATACATAGTACAACATACATTAATAATTATCGTAGTCAAAATGATATCCTTCTAGATTTGAATCATATAACACAATAGAAAACTTAAAGATGAAGTACACATAGAACAAATAAGACAGTGTCATTTCTTTAACACAATTTGTATTGACTGTGTCCATATCTTTTCATAACTTTATCATAGTCGATATGTCAATCTTGACTACTTGAAGTAGTCATACTTCAGACTTATATATGTAGGTTCATCTTACGTTAAAATATCCCTATGATGATTACTTCACCAAGAGCTTTTCAACTCTAGAACTTGAATACCTTTAATTGACAACTACCTCGCAATCATGGTATCAAGCAACGTTGAATGATCAAAACTTATTGCTTTCAAAGATAATTACACCACATTGAATCAAGATACGACATTACTTGGGTATAATTTGGGCTAATTTCTTAATGATTCCAGTTGACACTTGTTAAATGGAATTCTTACTTATGACTTTAGTGAAAATATCAATCAAATTGAACTTAGTGTTCATATAATAAAGAGTTATGACCCCTTAGAGATAAATATTTGCACTAGGTTCTGCCTAAGAGCAATATGATGGAACTTGCAATCATACACTTGACTATAAGTTTTACCCAAAGTTGTCTACAATTCACATGAATTGCCACTAATAGGTTTAACTTGAATAGGTATCTCAAACATAAGATATCTCAACCATTTCGCTTCACTTGTTGCTGATGCTAATGGCATAAATTATTAAGCCAATTTGAAATTGGCAATGCATGTATGTTTTTGGAAGACCATGAAATGAAGTCTCCTCCATAAACTATTACCTAACCATTTGTAGAAGAATTGACTTTGTTCTATTAGTAATCCAACTTGTATATTGTAGGTTCTCCACTATACGTAACACCATAATCCATGGTAAATTTAAAGTATTTTTAATACTGATCTTCCTATTGCCATACAATGTTGTGGACCCAAGTTGCTAGTAAACCTACTTGACTTCACATACGCAAATGCTATGTCAGATCTCGTACTTGTCATAGCATACATAAAGGATCTAATGACCCTTGAATCTTCCAAGTGTGAAATAAGGGTATCGATATGACAAGCAAACTTCATATATGAACAAAAATAGTACTAAATATGAGTTGGATGAGTTGTATCCATGGAGTAGATATTGGACTTGTTCCAAACACATTAAAATGTTTGTGTGATTTCTTAATATAAAGAGCTTGACTTAATTAGAGTCTATCTATCTTTATGATCTTAATACCTATGACGACATTGACCTCTCTCATATCTTTCATTTGGAAAGATCTTGATAAAAAGGCTTTTGTGTTTTAAACTTGAACAAAAACAGTACTAAATATGAGCATATCATCCACATATAGACAAATGATGACTTCATCACCATTGTCATCAATCTTCCTATATACACATTTATTGGATTGATTCAATTTAAATTCAAAAGACGAAATGACTTCATCATATTTTACTATCATTGTTTTGGTGCTTGCTTTAAGCTATATGCAATATTGAGGGAAGTTTAAAGGATTAGCATCTTCTTTTACCACTTTTTCATACCCAAAAACTTGTTTAACTTGAGAAAGTTTGACATGATGTTCTTAATTCTTGCCATGATATAGAAAATAACACAAAAGATTATTAAAAAAAATATAATATAAATGAACGCTATATTGTAAACGTCTTTGTGTATGTCAATGGAAAAACTTCTTGCTTTAGATGAACGCTAATTGATGAACACCGTGAAGCTTGATTTGCGACACTTAAATCACTCGAAAATTTGATATAGATTGAAGATGACGATATGCACACTTTTCTTTTGTTATATATTCCTTTAGAGTACTTGTGTTTGATATTTAAAATTCACAAAGAAATACAAGTATACAACCAATCTCAATAATCACTCATTACAAAACCATTACACTAAAGTTCAGAAACGAGACATTAGCTTCGTAATATAGCTTCACACATCATTTATATATAATGAAAACCTTGGAATGTATAGTTATGTTCTATGATTCTCTTCCCACTGTCTTTTTCTCTCTTTACTTTTTTTTTTAAAATAGCAATTCTCATGTGCAATAGATATGTTTCTTCTCATAGGATAGCAATTAGCAAGTCTTGGTTGCATTTGCCTTAAATAACTTTTATGTGCACAATTTACTACTTAGCAAAATCTTTCCTTAGAACATATTAGTTAAAATATTTTTATTCGTATTATTATATTAATAGAATTGTATAAAATAACATAGGTTGCTTCCATTTCACTCGCCGCTGTTACGAGAATCGCTTTTGCTTAAAATTCAATAGTGTAACTTGAGAGATCGCGTCTTTCTTGTTAAACATTTAGTGTCTAATAATCCTAAGAATGTAATCACTAGGTACTAACTAAAGTAGTGAGACAATATGTATTAAAATACTAGGTCCAAAAGGGGTTCAAAGGAAAGGATAAAACGAGAAATTGGAAAACCTAGTCGCACAGAAAGCCGACTCGACTTTCCTTGTTTTGGGCCTAAAGCCGACTCGGCTTTAGGTTCTAGAAAAATGATTTTGTCCATGCAAGAAAAGCCGAGTCGGCTTTCCGAGGTGTGGAGCAGACCGCCGACTAGGCTTTTGCTTTTGGTTTTGAAGTGACCGTTGGGTTATTTTTTGATCCTTGAATTGATTGCATTTGATTTCTATTCTTAATTCACTCTAAATCAGAGGTTACAAAGAAATAATAAGGTGAATAATGCTCATGAATACCATAATTAATTTAATGGTAATGATTGTGTGGTCATCAATTTGATCATCAATGGTGATTATTATACCATGACCCTTAAGTTATACTCTTGTAGTATAAATAGGGCTTGGTGATGAGCGTAAGAAACACACTTTTTCTGATCCTCTTTCTCTCATTTGCTTATGTTCTTTCCAGGAGAGTAATAAAATTCTTGTTTAGAGCTTCCAAACTTTATAGTTTTCTAAACACATTGTTGTTAAGCAACATAACCTAAGTACTAAGGGTGTGCTGTGTTGTTTGTATCTCGTTGTGAATTTCCAACATCAAACCCAAATACCTTTGTAGGGGAAATTACATAAAAGGAAAGTGATCACACGCCTACAACAAGTATCAAACTTTCGGGTAACAGTTGTCGTTACAAAACAATCTTCAAGTTTTTAGTGTTGTTTGTAAGTTTAATTTTTGTCATCAACAAAAGGATAAATACAAATTTTCATCTTGTAATTTGTATTTGCATTATTAAGGTTTTAATACTTCCAACTAGTAATGATCTAAAGATAGAATTATTCTCAGCGGAAGAGGAATGTTGAATTATTATAACAATTTCTCTTATAAATTAATTGAGAATGATATACTCCATTTTTTTGTTAGTGGTAAATGATTATACTCCACTTTATTCCTCCGTTGCTTTTTTAAAGCAAGGATCATTTCATTCATAGTAGTGTCTATACTGTGTATATCGGAAATTCCCATCCTTCAAAGTTAAAGGCTCACAATTTCTGTCTCAATTCTGCCATTGTTACCAAATTTAGGCATAGGAAATGGATCCTCGACCGACGATAATGGTGACAAATGACGATGGCATCGACGCTCCTGGCTTGCGAGCGTTGGTTAGAGTCCTCGTTTCCACCAATCTTTACAAAGTCACTGTCTGTGCTCCTGATTCGTGAGTTTTCTCCCTTTTATAATGTTTCAGTTAGGTTCAATATGGAATTTACAATTGCCTCCTTGTACTTGTCAATTTTGAGAATCATAAAACATTTTTGTTGGTGAATTTAGCACCATAAGTCCAAAAGAGCAAAACCATATGCCAAGTAAAAGATGATTAAATATTGCTTCAATGATATGAATCATCCAATTAAGTATGATATAATATGAAAATAAATACAGAAATAAATTGGAATACTTGATATATTCCCTCTAGTGCTCTAAGAATCTTTCCTTAAGCTTTATGACAAGGTGCATGGAATATTACCCAAATAGCTGAAGCGGTACTAAGGGAATTCTCAAAACTTAGCACTAGGATAGAGATCAAAAGTATGAATCCATGATGAAAGAATGATAGAAAATTGAACTCCAAATTGATTCGCAATTCGCAAAGTCATACAAGAGATTGGTGATATGGGTAGCGGTTACAAATGGTGGCTTCAATGATGTTTGGGGTAGTGTTGAGGTGGTCAAAGATACAAAGGAGTTTAAGGGGAATGCTCGAGTCCCTTGGGACATGGATTTGAGTAGTAAAATTAGGTAAAGGAAAGAGAAGAAATTGAATTGAAAAAATAGCCTACCAAATCGCCTCTAAGAAAGTTAAGGGCATGTTTACCTTTCCTTTTCTTAATTGTCCGACCAAACGTCCCCTCCTTGTTTTATCCAATTGTTAGATATCCACACTAATAGTTTGTTTTTGGGACTTATCTATTAATCTCTACTATTTGGTCAAATGAAAGTAGTTACAATTTTTTATATTGTATTGAGTTAACAATGGTCTATGTTTTTAACTTTATCAGTGCCTAAAAAACATATAATTGAAAGTATGATCAATGGGTCTTATATTAGTCTAGTAAAAAAAGGTTTAGGTAAGCTTACCTCCATGTTTAGTGCATGGGGTCACGAGTGGGCATTTGTGTTGTGGTTGGTGCGTAAGTTGTTGCCAAAGTAACTCCATACTTCCTCATTGGGTAAAGCTTATGAGCATCCTTTGTTACCTTCATGGTACAAAAAATGGGTCTTTTACACTTTGATACAACTTCGAGATCACAAATTTGCTCATTTATTACCTTTTACCTCTGGTTGGCGTTCGTGGTTTTGATCTTTTGACTGTTGATTTGGATGGACTAAAGAATACTACTGTGGTGCTTAATTATATTTTTGGTAAATTTTGACGAGTGTTCAACTAAACTTGAATGTACATGTAATACTGGTAGATCACTTGTGCTTACAGGGAAAAATCGGCTGTTAGCCATGGGATCACATGGCGTCATCCTATTCTTGCCAAGAAAGTGGAGATTGAGGGAACAACAGCTTTTTCTGTTTCTGGTTTGTTTATTTCTTTTGTTTCGCTCAGTTACTAGTTCTTCATGCCATTTTATTTTTCATATAACTGCCTCATTCATGATTAATTTCTTGGGTCACTTTCCCTATTATTGTGAGTTTTCTAAATACTAAAACAATGTTTTGTTTCATTTTTTATATAATTATTAAAAAATCTTGATGTTGATGTCAAGTTTTAATTTGCTTGATATTGCCATCAAGTGAAACACGCTAAGATTCTTTTCCTCTAAAAGTTGTAAGGCTAGACCAATCCACCCTTTGTTACTGCCATCCACCACCATATGACTATTTTTCGCCTTATTGCCACTACTAGATTTTCTTCTTACTGTAGTTGCAATCTTGACTCATCAATGTCACCATCAACGTTACAAAAATTCATACCTGCATGCCATGAATCTAAGAGAGAACTGGTGGAGAAAGAAAGCTGGAGGTGTGAGAGGACAAGGTGGAGGGAATGTAATTGTAATGGTTGTGGTCCATGATGAGAGGAAAGTAAAATACTTACTCAGTTACTCCTTTTGTCCCTATAAAAATCACCTCTTCTATTAGGTGTAATATTAATTTGTAGACATAGTTGAATAAGAACAAATACAAGTGGGAGTAAATTTGAGTGGATGAGATGAAGTGAGAAAATAAGTTTGTAACATGAGATTAACAATAAAGGATCGAGATCATTGCCAAAAAAGAAAGAGTGCAAAGTAAGGATTAAAATAGGTGCAATCTCATAGGACAAAGAGAATATATTATATTGAGGCTGATTGTAAGTGGATGTGAATTGTGATGGAGTTTATCTTGCTCTACTCTTTTGATAGTTGCATGTGTCATGTTTCTTGCATCACCATTCATAGACCATAGTAGGATTTTATGCTTACTAAACGTATTTTCCCATAACCAGTTTAAATATTCATGATCATGGTGCATATTTCATTCAGGCACTCCAGCAGATTGTTCGTCTTTGGGATTCTCTGATGCTCTGTTTCCATCAAAACCAGACCTGGTAGGATTATTAATTTTAATTTTAAAAAGGATTCGTATGCTTGCACATATGTCCCATAGGAATTTAGAATTCCTAGAATGTTGACAATTGAATGTTGTTTGACAAAATATACTATAACCATGAGAATTAACTTACCATACCCACTCCATGGTTATTTGGAATTTCTATGGTATTGAAAATTCTTTTTGTCTGACAAACAACTTTCCTAAAGGAAATGAATTCCTAGGAAGTAACAATTCCCATGGGAATTTACTGTCTATGTCTAACAAACAACCTCTAATTTTCACTTTTGAGCCTAACTAGTGTTCAAATTTTACAGTATAATGATGTTATTACTTTATTGATTAGTGGGTAAGTTGCATTTGAAGCAATCTTCATACAAATTTGACTTCTTTAGCTTATGTATTATATTATATTGATTGAATTGAATGTTTAAAATGTAGTTTTATATCTATATCTTCTTTTTGTTTGATCTGACCTCCCAAATTTTGATAGTAACTTTCTCGGTGTGTCGATAAGAATTTGAAGACGGGAAATTTTAGAAGCTAAAAATACTGAGAAGGTAAAAGGATCATAACAATTAATTCTAATGTATGCGGTTGGCTGCTACAACCTATATAAATCAAAACAAATCAACATGCGGTGGCTATGGGTCAAGTTTTCATTTGATGCTTCCAACTACTAAATCTACATGAACAATAATCAATTTCATAGAAGGTAAATAGGTTAATTGATTAAAAACCAAGATTGAAATAAGGGCTCAATTCTAATAGTCTATATGACTAAGCTTTATAGGACCTTTAGATGCAGAAGACAATTGAACTTAGCGAAACAATGTGGAAGGTAAGGTTGAATACTGTTATGACTTATAAGATAGTGGAGAATGCTCTACTAGCTTAAGTTTAAAGGACTTTATGAGGTAGATGAAGTTATAACCTAACATGAGTCAAACATATAAAGTGAATGATTTGGAGGACTATGTCATGGACCAAGATAGCCCACGGCCCAAAATCCAATTCACTTACTCTAGAAGGAA
>CM025919.1:5913866-5973866 GCA_000753965.2 Amaranthus hypochondriacus
AAAATTCAGCCACACAAACACCCGTACCGAAAATACCCAGACCCGGAGATTATCTGACAAAGAATTTCAGGAAAAAAAATCAAGGGGATTATGCTACAGGTGTGATGAAAAATGGAGGATTGGGCATATTTGCAAAAAAAGAGAGCTCAGTGTCCTAATCACAGGAGACACCGATGTAGGTGATGACAAGGAGGACGAATTTTTTGATATTGAGGATGAAGAGCAGTTGGGAACGGTGGAGCAGCCGGTGAGTATATCGTTGAATTCAGTGATTGGGATTGATAGCCCACGAACCATGAAATTAGAAGGGAAGATTTGCGGCGCGAAGGTAATCGTTATGATTGATTCTGGTGCAACACATAATTTTATTTCTCCTTCCATTGTTAGCAAGCTCGAATTACCGGTGAGTATGATCGAGGAGTTCGGAGTTACACTCGGGACAGGGGAAACACGCATGGGGAAAGGGAGTTGTGAGCAAGTTTCCTTGGATTTGGGGGTAGTTAATATTACCGAAAACTTTTTGCCGTTAGAGTTGGGCCACGCCGACGTGATTCTAGGAATTGAGTGGTTGGCTAAGCTTGGTACCATAGCCACGAATTGGAAGGTCCCCATGATGACTTTTCAATGGCAGGGTAATAAGGTGACTTTGAAGGGAGACCCATCGTTGGAAAGATCGTTGATAACACTGAAATCCATGATGAAAATGATCCGAAAGGGGGGAGGGGGAGTGTTAGTTGAATTAACTGACATTCAGAAAGCAGAAGCAGAACCCAGCAATGATAACCCACTTGATATTCCTCCTGAGTTAGACACCATAGTGAAGCAGTATGGAGAGGTCTTCAACATGCCTTCAGGCCTGCCCCCAAAACGCTCCAAACAACATCAAATTATCTTGAAGGAAGGGACGAATCCAATAAGCGTAAGGCCGTATCGATACCCTCAGATTCAGAAGGAAGAAATTGAGCGGTTGGTAACTGACATGCTACAAGCGGGTATCATTCAGCCGTCGAGTAGCCCATTCTCCAGTCCCGTACTATTAGTTAAGAAAAAAGACGGTTCATGGCGTTTTTGCATTGATTATAGAGCTCTTAACAAGGCAACAGTCGCCGATAAGTACCCGATACCCGTCATTGAGGAATTGTTAGATGAACTCCATAGGGCGACAATTTTCTCCAAGCTGGACTTAAAGTCAGGGTATCATCAAATCAGAATGCACGAAGAGGACGTTCCTAAAACCGCGTTCCGCACCCATGAAGGTCATTACGAGTTCCTTGTGATGCCTTTCGGACTTAGCAACGCTCCAGCCACCTTCCAGTCATTAATGAACGAGGTATTCCAACCATTTCTTCGCCGTTTTGTTCTCGTATTTTTTGATGATATATTGGTTTATAGTACTTCGATGGTTGAACATGAGCAACACCTAGCTTTGGTTATGGAGACTTTGCGCCAACACCAATTGTTTGCAAACGCAAAGAAATGTGAGATTGGTAGAACCCGAGTTTCATATTTGGGGCATGTGGTATCTGGAGATGGAGTGTCTGTTGACTTGGAGAAAATAAAAGCTATGCAGGAATGGCCTCTTCCCGTCAATTTGAAACAGTTGCGGGGGTTTTTAGGGTTAACCGGATACTACCGACGATTCATAAAGAACTATGCTCACTTGGCAGCACCATTAACTCAGCAGCTTCGCAAAGATAATTTCCACTGGAACCCCGACGCCACCATAGCCTTTGAAGCACTCAAGACAGCCATGCTTACCGCACCAGTTCTAGCAATTCCAAATTTTTCAATGCCTTTTGTTGTGGAAGCAGATGCTTCAGGACATGGATTGGGGGCAGTCTTAACCCAAAATAAGCATCCAATAGCTTATTTTAGTAGAGCTTTGGGACCACGGGGACAAGCAAAGTCGATATATGAGAAGGAATTAATGGCGATCGTCCTGGCCGTGCAAAAATGGCGATATTATTTACTGGGGAGACACTTTGTAGTATGGACGGATCAACGGAGCCTTCGTTTTATTTTGGAGCAACGTGAAATTGGAGCTGATTATCAAAAGTGGGTAAGCAAGCTCTTAGGCTATGATTTTGAGGTACACTTTAAGCCCGGCGTTTCCAACAAAGCCGCAGACGCCTTGTCCAGACATCCAAGTTTAGCTATTTCTCAATGTGGCAGCCTCACTGTCTCTTTTTGCAATGTTGATTGGGGCATCTTACACCAAGAAATTCTGACCGATGCTACATTGAACAGGATCAGAAGTGATTTACAAGAGTAGGGTGGTGTCATTGCAGGGTACCACCTTCTACATGACAAGTTATTCTACAAAGGAAGATTAGTGATTCCTAAAACATCCTCCATCATTAGTAAGTTGCTTTTTGAGTATCACACATCCGCTATGGGAGGGCACAACGGGGAGTATAAGACTTATTTACGGTTGGCCGAAGACTGGTATTGGGAGGGTATGCGCAAAAAAGTATCCGAGTTTGTGCGACAGTGTGTCATTTGTCAACAGCAGAAGTCTTCACATCAACAGCTCGCAGGTCTTTTACAACCACTTCCTATTCCGGAGCGAGTATGGGATGACATTACCATGGACTTCGTGGAGTCCTTGCCGAAATCTGGAGGGTTCGATACTATTTTGGTCGTGGTGGATCGTCTATCAAAGTATGCTCATTTTGTGGGGCTCCGTCATCCTTTCACCGCCCCTACTGTCGCCCTCAGCTTTGTCAAAGAAGTGGTGCGCCTTCACGGGTTCCCGGCTTCTATTGTTTCTGATCGTGACAAGATCTTCATGAGCAAGTTTTGGTCTGAGTTGTTTCGGTTACAAGGCACGTCATTACGTCGAAGCACGACTTATCACCCACAGACGGATGGCCAAAGTGAGATTGTCAACCAAGCCCTAGAGACTTATTTACGTTGTTTTGTTAATGGGCAGCCTCGCCAGTGGTCGAAATGGCTTCATTGGGCTGAGTGTTGCTACAATACCTCCCCTCACTTGTCTATTGGCATGTCACCATTTATGGCTCTCTACGGGCGCTCTCCACCTTCGCTCATCCGTTGGGGGCACAATACAACTCCTGTTGATAGTCTGGAAACTGAACTCAAGGTTCGCGATGCCATATTGGATGATCTGAAGCTACATTTACTACGTGCGCAACACCAGATGAAGAAATGGGCGGATGGAAAACGGCGCGTGTGTTCATTTAATATCGGAGATTGGGTGTTTGTCAAACTGCAGCCCTATCGCCAACAGTCCTTAGCTTGTCGTTCCTGTGATAAACTTGCCGCTCGCTTTTATGGGCCTTATGAGGTGATCGAGAAAATTGGGGCAGTGGCCTACAAATTGCTGCTACCTGAGACATGTAAAATACACCCTGTATTTCACGTCTCCCAGCTTAAAGCAGCCACCGGAGCACCCTTCAATCCATCCCACATTCCAACACAATTGTCCCAGTCCTTAGAGTTCATGGTGGAGCCAGAAGATGTTTTGAATATTCGCCAGGGTCCTGCTCATGATCTTGAGTCCACTGAAGTCTTAATCAAGTGGAAGGGCCTTCCTCACTCAGAAGCCACTTGGGAGCAGTTTCAAAGCATAGCCTCTGTTTTTCCCGATTTCCACCTTGAGGACAAGGTGCGTTTCAATGGGGGCGGTATTGTCATGGACCAAGATAGCCCACGGCCCAAAATCCAATTCACTTACTCTAGAAGGAACAGGAAATAGGGAGTAGAAATATTTTCGGTTAGCAAAGGAATATTTTCCGTTTTGCATAGTGCTGAGCTGTACTTTGTAAGGCCTTCTAGAATTCTGTACTTCTCTTTAAATAGTACAGGGAGGGATAGATCTTTTTCTCATGCTTGTAGTATATTGGTGTAATACCTTGTAGGAGTTACTGAGCCACTCGAAGAGCTCGGGGGAGTATACCGCTCTCTTATCATAATACAAGCATTCCACTCTTTTCTCTCTTATTTCTTCTTGTCTTAATCTTTCTTTTCTTATTACTGTGATTTGGCTAACCACAATCATTACAGACTATTGAATTCTTGCTAGTAAGGAGTATTATGTAATAAGCTATCTGGGATCTGATGTAGCAGCAGAAATAAAAGTATATAAATTTAGCAAGTACTTCTTAGAAGGCCTATATATTTTTACATTTTATCCTGACATGTTATTTTTGCTCTAATCATACATTGCATATACTACTAATTGCTAACTACTTTTCGTTTTCTTGTAGGTATTAAGTGGTATAAATATGGGAAGTAACTGTGGTTATCATATGTAAGTCGTGTTTCACATATCCAATATTCTGTTAAAAATATTAAAGTTTAAAGTAACCAATCAACTTTTGAAACCTAATGAGTCACGAGGAATCACTTCTATTTATGCTTTATGAATGGGCTTAATTTTCTGTCTCAAGTCAACAACATTAATATAGAGATTGAAAACGTCATTAGTGGGTTATCTTTAGTGGACTTGATGAACTTTTCAATCAACATTAGATGTTAGGGGTCATTAAATTTTTTTGTGATAGAAATAAATGGGTGATGCTGTACATCATTCAATGAGTGTTGGGATTTATTATGCCTTGTTTTGATTTTTTTTTTTTTTGAATGACACCAGAAGCACTTATGCACTGTTTGTTTTAGTGTTTATTATTACTACTTGGCAGAGAGTTCAAAATCTTGAGGATGAGTCACTTATATTATTTTAGGGGTTAATCTTTATCTTTATCTATTAAAATAGTTGACAAGTCAAATTAGTTTAGTAAAATTTGGTGTCAATTTTTAATGCGTAGTTTTCCTATCTGGCTTTATAATAAAAAAATTGCTTTGCGTTTCCTGAGTTAAGTTAAAGAATTTATTTCTATGAAGCTTTAGGTTTTAACTTTATTTTTAAGAGTTTGTTTTGTCTTTCTAGGTTGGTTTATTTGAATACAAATTTTATCAATTTGATAAACACATTAGAGTTAATAAGTTTGATTTTTTCGACATTGATACCCCTGATTGATTGAATTTGTCTTATCAAGCCATATCACTGGAAATTGTTAATTTGACAACCTTTTGATACATACCCAAATAACTCTCCTATATGTTATTGGTTTAGTGAAGGACTATGCCTTAGATCAAAGAAGTCTCTTTCAAATTTTTTTTGTAGCCTTGGAAATAGTAAATGCAAGAGTATAATGGTATGTAAGCACAATATACCCCACAAGTCAACATGAACCCCTTTTTCCATATGTCATGCAAATGCTGCTTATAAACCCCGAGAAAGAAGTGCCCATAGTAATACCCTGAAAACTATCACGATATTTAGTAACATGGATAGTCTTATGTAAGAGATAAATTTTCAAGAGATTGAAGATTACCTTTGAGGTTGCAGAGTTGTCTAGATAACATGCAAGATTGAAAAGGACACAATTATAGGAAAACATAGGTAAGATAGGAAAAACCTGTGCATCTCTACCCTTCAACACTAAATACATAATGCAAAATATTTCCTACATCGCGATTATGTTGCAAAGGTTTTTGAATTTATCGTGACTGTGAGACATTTGTGAAACCATTCAAATTGACTGCGAAAGTTTCTTTGCGATCGTTACGTGAAAACATATTTTTTCACAATGAACGCATTGGAGTTAAGGCTCTAATTTATCATAGATACAATCTAGAAGGGAGATAAGGAAAGGCTTAGGGAATATGCCTATGTCATTAAAAAGGAAGGTGGAAGTTCTAATGTTTTTTCGGTTGGCATTTTTCTTTTATTTTTTGCAAGTATTTAGGGTTTCATTAGAGTATAAGATTTTAATTACTTATTTGTTTGGTTGGGAACCTAACATGTTTCTACATCAAAGTGTTATAGTGTTTTCTCATTTTAAGGGATTTTTAGGCTATACAACAAACTAATATACTTTATCCTTTATGTTATTTGGAGTTATCTACATTTTGTGTAGCTTAGCCCTCTAAATAGGTGGCATGACTTGGCCTAGAGCTAAGTAGTGGCTTGAACATTCACATGTTTGATCCATGAGTCAACACAATAGGCATGGTTAGTAGTGGCTTGAACATTCACATGTGTCCTATGGGTACAAGTTCATGAATTTCTTTATTCACCCCATTGAAGATTAATTTAGTTATCAGTTTTCACCATCACTTGCTTTTTCCTTCTACATCCTACTACTGATTTAAGGATTTATCAAAATATTCATAATATTTTCATTGGTTGTTCTATGATAGACCAAGATGTCATCTTGACCTTCCATTTCATTATATCCTTTGATCCTGTTTTGACTTGGATAGTGAGAATTAGTTTACATGTCTTTGTTTTTGTTACATGAGGTGAAGCCTTTAGTTTGAAGTACGTTTTTTTTTCTTCTAGTTTGATGATTCAATATGTTGGACATCTTTCTCATTTGTGTTTATGATGCAATATGTAATTTTGTCGTAAGCTTTATGAGGAGACTCTTTGATTGGACATGGTAAATTGGTTGGATGACAATCTCGAAACCCAAAATTTATCTTTGTCGTGATATAATTGAATGGTGGCTGGAACAATACTAAACCATTTGATATCCTAGTAATGATCATATTTTCTGACCTCATAATTTACCATCAGTGTTTACTCTGGGACGGTCGCTGGGGCTCGAGAAGCATTCTTCAATAATATACCAGCAATATCGATCTCATATGATTGGTGAGTACTTGAAATATCGCACTCTTGTTTCTTGTGTTACGTGAAAATTTTCTCATACTAATAAAGAAGGCTTATTAACTCATTAATTATGAGTATTGACTTATCTGTGTTTGGTTAAGTGTTATTACACCATCCACAATATGCACTATGTCTCGCATCAGTAATAGCATTGTATTTCGTATTCTTGTAGCACTAATTCAAAATTTCAAATCAATATGCCTCAAACAATGACATCTAATGAATCTCGTTTTCCTTAGACCAATGATATACGAGAATTGTGAGGAAAGTCATCCATATTAAATTGTTAATTTCAATAGTCTAGAATCTCAATTGCTAGGACATGTTTTTGTTAAAATTGTGCTCATACCTTAATCATTAGTAAGTTCCCTTTGATTGCAGACAATGAGAAACACGATTTCTTTCTTCAACATGATTGGTTCTATTATTCAATTTTCTGATCATGGAGTCATACTCAACATTAATACTAGACCGCAATCCATTTTCTGTCCTACATACATTTCACCAACATAATTATATCAAAGATATACTTTTGTGGATTTCTCATAATGAAAATTATAATAAAGATAATTTAATTACAATATAAATGCTGGTTTCAATATTATGTTACTGCATGCTTTGGTGTTATATATTCTTTTTCATACAAGTAACTAGTACTTTTGGAATAAAAGGAGTGACCTTTTCTCCCTCTTTGCGTGTCACATGTTGCTTAAAAACAAGTAGGAAGCATATTCTAGAGTAAAGCAATTTAAAATTTATTTGTATTTGATTCTTGCTCTCATTTTCTTGACATTATGTGCTTATTTTTTTGACAATATGTACATGTTTTATCATAGGCGGTGATAAGTATGATGTGTATTGATGATTTGGTTACCAATCTATGTATAGGGTTGGTGGTGTGAGTAATATTGATGATTATACTTTAGCTGCTGAGGCATGTTTACCAATCATAAATGCTGTGTTAGCTGAGATAAAAAGTAAAACCTATCCACAAAGATGCTTTTTGAATATAGATCTACCAACAAATATCCGGTGTCACAAGGTACTTAATTCTACTAATGGTTAATAAATGACATTGGATTTATCATGGAGTAGATGATTTTCGCATTGAACCTTTCTATCGATACTTTCCAATCTCTATTATCTTTCTAGAAATTGCAATCATGTTCTTTAGAACTTAACGTGGATGTTATTTATTTTAGTAATAACAATGCATATCTATGTTGGATATTTGTAACGCTTTGTTTTTACTTCCCCTTAGGATTTGTTTTTACTTGTTTTCTATTACATAGGAAATTTGACTAATAAATACTTATTTATTGGACTTTTTGTATAAATCCTCTTTATTAATTACTTGTGTGTGTGTATGTGTGTGCATTTGTGGAAATCCAACAAATAAAATTTCTTCGTCAGAGTACCACTAGTAACTGATGAATTGTGTCCAAATCTTTGTTATTTGAGTTTCACTGTTTTCATCCCTCCATATTCCTTTTTGTGCCGCTAATTTGTCGTATTTTAATTGAAAATAATCTGATTCTGCAATAGATTTAATCCATTTAGTAGTGGAAAAAACGGTGAGGAAGACCAAAGATGACCTCAAGGGCGGAAATAGAAAAGCATATGGAGGATTTAGACTTACTGGTGAGATGATATAAAATGAATAGAGAAGAATGATTCATGTGGGCGGTCAGTAGAATAGCTCTTTTGCTTTAATTAGCCAACCCCAAAAATTAAGGTTTTGGCGTTATTGTTGCCAACATTTAGTAGTGGAAAGCTGAAATCAAAATTAATATCAAAGTTCCTAATTTCATAAATGAAATTTAAAATCATATAATACAAACTTAATTTTTGTTGGTCCAATTTTCGTTAAATATTGGTATTAAGAGAATTTTAATTTTAATGCTTTACCATCTATATCAACATTAGCAACAATATGGCAGAACCTTAATCCCAAAATATGCTATATGAAACAATATATTAGTTTCGATAGTTGTCCACATGGATTCCAAGTCTATTCATTCCAATTTTAGTCCAGATGCTTCATATTCTTTTCCACTCCTGATCTCCTAGTCTTGCTCAGTCTTCTTCGTCCTCTTTTTTAAGTCTCTTAAGCTCCAATGTTCTATTTTCTTACTGATTTTTTTATACTCCGTCTTTATTTGGAATCTGTTATACCTTAGTCTCATCGACCTTCACTTTCTATCTCACAATCATTTATTTTTTATTCATCCTCGAGAGAAAAACGTCTACGCCATTTTTGTCTTATGCAAAAGTTGAAAAAATATGTGTTTCAAAGCATAGTGTAAAAATGTCATATGTTTGCCATCGTGGCAACGAAATGGTGATGCGGTAGCGGTAGTGATGCGGTTATCACAACGCCTAAGAATGGATCAAAAGCATGAGATATCTCTTGATATGGACCAAAACGCGGTTTTTCAGACCTTTACAACGCGAAATACATTTGTTGTTTTTTGAAAACCTTTGAAACACTACTGATGCAATGCCAAGTGGCCTTGTTTTTTCACAATGGTCTGAACAATTTAAAGGAAATTATAAGAGGAAAAGGTACGCGAAGATGATCTAGATAGCATGAGTGAAGAATGAGACCTTCGATTGGGATATCTAGGAGCGTATGATAATATATAGGAATGAATGGAGGAGGAGAATATATGTTGATGATCTTTGAAATTTATTGTCTTAGATGGGGTCGGTTAAAGTTATAATCTTTGTCAGTGATGGCTTCCCACATTGTTATGTTTTCATTTATATCCTGACTCCATATTAGGATTAAAGCTTTGGCATCGTTGTTTACCCTTTAGCTGACTTTATTAAAATTACATCATCAACATCTCATCCTCGTTGATGCGTGGCTACAGACAAAGAAGAAGGGATGGAGGGACTATATAGTTTCATTTTGTGTTTGTCGATGCTAGATGCTCATGAATCTTGATGATTCGTTGTTTGCCCCAGAACTTAAGTTAGTGTTGTAACTGCACTTGACTGTTATCCCTGCATCATAGCTGTCTCAAGACGAAGTTTTTTTCCTTAGTTTAGGAATCAATTGAATACCTCACAACCCTCTACCCCTCCCCCCCATCCACCTTCACCCTCTGCTTGTGGTTGCAAGAACTCTTCTACTACCTATACCACATCAGTACTTTTCCTTGTGCTTCCCTTTATCTGAAAATATTTTTCTCTGGGAAATCAAAGTGGAATCTTACTAGTCTATAAACGGTGTTGCGTTTTAAAACTTGTTATTGTGGTGAGTGATGATCAACATTGGTCATTGCTACTGTTGAACTAGCTGGACAATAGTTCATCAAAGATTCTTACACTTCCATGATTCTATCATTTGATTGTTATATGTCGAACATGAATTATTATTTCTTCAGGACACCGGAACTGAATTCTTAGCATGGCACAAAACACCAGTATTGTTCAGTTTCTTCAATATGGAATACTACAGCTTTCATTGAGAATTGAACTTACCTAATAATTTGATCAATGTATAAATCATTATTGGTTTGGGCAGGGTTACAGATTGACATCGCAGGGTAAAAGTATTTACAGAATGGGGTGGAAGCAAGTTACATCTGGTGAACGAGGAAAAATGACATCAGCAATGGAAATGGACATGGATTCAACACAGGACGATAATTCATCGACAATGTCACAGGATCAATTGTTGTTCAGGAGGGTGGTATGTTTCCTTTTCTTGTCTTCATTTCTTACATGAGAGAAAACTTACCTTGTCAAAGAGTGTTCATATCTCCTTCATCTTCTCTCAACACCGAGTTGGTGCATGGCACATGACTAATGACTTTAGGGGTCAATGATCTTAGGGGTCAACAAGCTTTAGTAATTTTATTCATTGGTCTGTTAGTTTCATCCAGAACATTAGGTCAGTTGGTGACATGGCTAGTCATGTACTACTGTTGCATATTTGAGAGATTAAAGGTATGTTGCATATGTTTTACCATTTCATATTCCAGGAGACACTTGATATTGGGGTTGATGTAATGTACTAACGGCCTGTTTGGTTACCGGTACTAAATGGTGGTAATGAGAATGAATTTTAGCGTAAATTTTTGTGAAATGTACCATGTCATTCCTATAGTAATGAAAAGTTGATCATCAAAATGTTTTTTTATTCACAATTTTTCATTACCACCTAATATCACTTCTCCACGTGGTAATGCAATGAAATGAATTTGTAAAGAAAATAAGATGATTGAAGTAAAACAAGCAAGGCCATTCAACTTCTCATAAGATTTTCTCATTAAAATTACACTTATTTTTTTATTACCATTCCCACTATTTAACCGACTACCAAACAGGCCGTATAGGTGTGTCACGACATGTTATTTTCATAATTGAGAAATTCACAAAATTGAATCTGATATCCTTTCCTTAATCGATGCAATATCTGCAAGTTAATGCTAAGGCGTGTTGCATATCGCCTAAAATCATCTAATTTCATCACAAATTCATACTTATTGCCTTGAATCATCTGTTGAATTTTCAGAAGTTTATATATAACTTGCTAATTGAGTGTTCCTATTGTAGGCGTTAGAACATTCGATTGATGAATCAGATAAGGACATACGATCTCTGCAAGAAGGATATGTACGTGAGCATTTTCTTCAATGTTACATTAACATTCTCCTCTATATTGATGATGATTATGGTTGTTTTCAGATATCAGTTACTCCCCTTGGTGCAATCTCGCCGGCTGAAGCAGATTGCCAGGCATACTTCAAAAATTGGCTTCCTGGTGTCTCGGAGCGCAGTTTTTCAGCGTTATGAGTAGTAAGTCCGCAACTAGTCATTCATGTATCTTCAAAACCCGCTATTAAACATGATATCTGGCCTTGTTGCGTGCATGAGCTTTATCATGTAATTGTTTGTTGACTATCAGAAATGAAAAAATCAAATTGTTTGAAGTACAATAATTATAAAAAAGTATGTTCCTATTGAAATTACATACCCTCTCCACAATGAGGCTTTGGGCATCTCAGATGAAACAAATTTATGTTAAATTTTCATGTTTGGTTTGTTATAGAAAGAGGGCTGGGTTTTGGGCAGTCTTAAAATCCATTTTAATCTGGAAAATTGAAAAGATAAGATTAATTATAAAAAAAGCACAAAAATAAGAGCTAAATCAACTTTTTTCCAAATGTAAGCGCCTCTAGCCCCAGAGCTCAGGTTTCGTACTGTTCGCAGTTACTAGCTGCGAACAAAACTGCGAATAGAGGCAAACTGGTCAAAAAAGTCAAGTTGTTCTCACTTACTAAGTGGGAACAGAGGAAAGCCCTCCTGTTTGCAGTAACTAACTGCGAATAGGGGTTTGACCCTGTTTGACTAGGTTTTCCTCTGTTCACACTTAGTAAGTGGGAACAGCTTGTTTGACTTTTTTTTTTGACCAGTTTGCCTCTGTTCGCGGTTACTAATTGCGAACAGCACCGAAGCAGAGCTTCGGGGTTGGAGGCGCTTACATTTGGAAATAAGTTTATTTTGCTCTTATTTTATGCTTTTTTTTTAAATTAATCTTATCTATTTCAAAATTTCGAAAAATCTTGATTGTAACTAGTGTAAGGCTGAAAATTTAAAATAGATAAGATTCTTAATCAAAAAAAAGCATGCAATAAGATCCAAATCAAACTTATTCCAAATATAAGCACCTAATACCCTAAAGCACAGGTTCGGGTCTGTTTGCACTTAGTAAGTGCGAACAGTAATAAATTGGACAAAAAAATCAAGTGTTTGTTCGCACTTAGTAACTGCGAATAGGTCAAATAGGGTCAACATGTTGATTTTAAGACAAGAGTTGTTCGCACTTAGTAAGTGTGAACAGCCTGAAAACCTAAAACAGGTTGTTCGCTGTTAGTAACAGCGAACAGCCTGTTTCAGTTTTTTAGTCTATTCGCACTTACTAAGTGCGAACAGCCCGAACCTAAGGTTTGCGGATTACACACTTACTTTTGGAATAAGTTAATTTGGATTTTGTTGCATGCTTTTTTTTATTAGAAATCTTATTTATTTCAAATTTTCTATAAGGCTTTGGTGTCATTATGGGTTGCTTTCTCCCTTTTTAAGGTTACGGTACAAGGTTTAAGATATAAGATCTAATTCTCAATTATAGGCTAAGGGAAGGGTGAATTTTGATTTCTGATATTTTTTTCATTTGAGATAAGATCTAATTCTCAATTGTAGACAGATATAAAAACCGGTATTTAAGGTTCAACCTTTGGCTCTAAAGTCTCAAATAAAAGTCTATCATAATTAGGAATGTGTACTTTTTTATCCTAGATGGTCAATCAAAAGTCTTGACATAATAAGTTAGGAGTTAGTATTTTTAGCTTCAAATTTTCAATTAAAAGGCTCGCTTTTTCTATTCCCATTTGCCAAACACATCTTATAAGTCATTTCAGCATAATATCAATCAAAATGTGTATTTAATTACTTATAGAAGGAGACTTTTTGGAATGAGCTTTTCAATTTCAGTTTGATAAGGTGATTTTTTTTCTTAGTACTAAGTTTAAGGGATATAAGAGTATAAGTTTAGTGCCTTTTGGTGTATCAAGGTTCCAACTAAATAACTTGGGTGTTTAACAATTAGTTTTTTTTTTACTTTTGGCTTTTTAGTTGATTAATATGCTAAAAAATGCGTTCGGTAAACGACTTTTAAAGCCAGTCGAAAAGCTAGTTTTTTTTTTTAAAAAAAAAAGATTAACTTAATGTTTTTTTCATTAGCTTTTGACTTTTGACCTATAATCTGTTTTCTCTAATAAATTGGCAATTACTAGTAAATTATTTTTACCAAATGAATCTCTTTAACAATTGGCTTAAACAATTAGTTTAAACACCTAAATTATCAGTTAATATCTCCGTGTGGTTAAACTAGCCAACAACTTCAATCAACAACTCTAGCTAACAACTATTTGACAAACTGAATCTACGTTTTCTCAATTAAAAAAAATCCAATGCTTTGTTCTAATGAACTTAACTTAAATTTTATGTTATCATGTGGCTTCACATTACTCTGGTTTTCCAAAAGATTAATTTTACAAAATTTGGAGATCATCATCATCAACCATTAAATCTCACTCGAAAAAATTTAGAGATGTAACCTTTAAAATGATACTGTTACGTCCTATATTTAGTAGATAATAATCCGGGTTAATTGTAATTGATTAACTTTTTTTGAGTAAAAGAATCAATTAATTGATTAGCTTTTAAGTCATATTAATTGGTTATTAATATAATTAATTATTAATATGTTCGTATTCAAGACCCTACGTGCCATATTCAGGTTGTCGACTCAATCTCTTGGGAAATTTTACAATGTTCTTTCTTTTGACTCATTAAATTATCACTAGTAGAATTAACGTCATTTGCTACTACTACCTTGAATCCCGTGTCAAGCACGGAAAATTTAAAAATTATTTCTTAAAAATAAACAAAATTAGTTTATATGTATTAATTTGTTATTTGTTAACTATAATAAATATAGAGGAAATACTATTTGACGTGTAAGAGAAATTAAACGTATCACTTTATATTTTCTTATGCATGTAATATCGAGTATTATAGTAATCACAACTTAATCTTTTGAATATCTACTTCTATGTGTAGTTTTTTTAAATATAATATAAAATATCTAAATTTTGTAAACTCATGAGTGCTTTTGTGTGTATTTGATGATTTAAGGGAAGATATTTCATAAATGATATTTTCAATAGATGTAGTATTGTAGTAAAATTAACCTCAAAAAAAAAAGTAGTGTAGTAAAATTTTGTTCATCAAGTAATCAAATTAAATGTATCAATTGACTATTATAACCTGATCAATTAAATGTATCAATAGACTATTATAATCTTATTAATTTGAAACTTGCATCAAACGTATTGTCCAATTTTGGCAGGCCATTTGAAACGTTAATTGATCAAAATAATAGGGCATTGAAACTTAATTATTCTACTTATCAAATTTAGCTAAATGAGAATTTTGGAGGGAAAGCAATTAACATGAAAGCGACATGTGTCTTATTGAATAACGGTTTTAGTATATAGTATAGATACAAATGTGCTTATTTGTTGTTCAATTTCGGATTGCGGCAAATGGAGGTGCAGCAAATAACCAAAAGTTTTTTGCTGTTAGTTAAAGAACCACAACAAATAAAAATTATTAAGTGCGAAGAAAATCAAAGTAAATAAATTAGTACATAGCAGTGTAAATTTTTTCAACTAAGAGAGAAAAGGAACTTGACGTGGGTGACTTGTGTTATAGCTTTTTGCTTTTGTTCAAAAAAAATAGCAATAAGATTTTTTATTTGCTATTAATGTTTAAATATAGTAGCAAAAAATATTTTTCTGCTGTGAAATAGTCAAAACAGTAGCAATAATTACATTATTTGCTATGTTTGAGATTTAAGTAGCAAATAAATAGCAGCAAATTAGATTTATTCTACTAGTGTATTTCAATGGACAATTTTTTTCGCAAAACATTATTTATCACATAAAACACAATGATTATTGTATATTTTCAGGTTATTTGAGTTATGTTAATATCAAGATCGAGTTTAAAAACATTTTTAAAAATTAAAAATTTAATATGTTTGTGAGTTTTTTTCAATTCGATTATAGAGTTATTTAAATAAAATCAAAATTCTATTTTAAATTTATCACTTGAATCATACAACCCGCTTATGACTAACATCATATTCTACCCATTATGATTTCAAAAATAATGTGCCAAAATAATTTAAATAAAACAATCATTATAATAATAATAATAATTATTATTTTAAATTCAATTTGCATGCATGATCATATCGATCAAGTACTTTGTAAAAGTTGCATTATTGTGCTGATTTAAAAGAAATGCCATGATCATTTCCAACTGTAATTATGATTTGGACTAATAGATCAACCAAATACATGCAAGTAGGTCCTCATATGTAATTGACTTTTATGAAAGCAAATTAAAACATGGATGATTGTCAGAGTATATAATATATTATGAGGTTTTTAATAAAATTTAAATATTGAGTCTGGGCAATTCAAATAAGGAGGAGAAGAAGTAGTTCACTTATAAACCTAAAGATGATTCACTACTAAAGCCAATTGGTAATAGTAGGAGTTAAACCTTGAGTTAATAAAGTAATGCATACTCTTCTCTTTCTCCGATGTGGGACAACTCACATGTGAGTAACACATAGACACTTCAACAGTTTCAACTACCAGCTAATCTACCTGATAGTTAAGCCCTAAAATATGTTATATATACTCTAAGAAATTCTTTTTTTCTTTTCGTTTTAATCTCATACAAGTACATCAAAAGAAATAACTATACATCAAATATTTTTACATTATGAAATTAATAACTAATTCGGCTAACTTAAAGGAAAATTTGAAATAAATAAGCAAAAAAATATTTAAAAAGTCGAATAATAGGCAACTTTTAAAAATATTTCCCAAAGTAAGCAATTTTTATCCAAACCTGTGCTTTAGTAATGTTCGCACTTAATAATAGCGGCCCATTACTAAACTGAGTGGAAAAAAGTCAGCTCAGTAATCGGTCGCTCTTAGTACCAGCGGCCGATTACTGAGCTGACTTTTTTTGACTTAGTTTAGTAATGGGCCGAAGGTATTAACAGCGGGGGGATATTCGATCAAAAGTTCATTCTTCTTCTTCCTAAATAACATCGACCCAATTACAAAACTGAGCCAAAAAAGTCAGCTCGGTAATCGGCCGTTGTTACTAAGATCGGCCAAGTACTGAGCTGACTTTTTTTTACTCGATTGAGTTATGAGCCGTTGTTATTAAGTGCGAATATTACCAAGTCACAAATTTAAATAAAAACTGCTTACCTTGAAAAATATTTTCACAAATTGCATATCACTCGCTTTATATTTTCAAAAGTTGCTTGAAATTAATACCTAATTAGGCCAACTTAAAGGAATAATAACAATATATGAGAAAATCAGCCCAAATTCATAAAGTGTACATTTCTTAGACAATTATTGTTGTGATTATGACTGTCTCCGGTGAGAGATCTTAAAACAAAGAGTATTAATTAAGAAGTATCTCCTGAAAGACCGTCTTTTGATAGAATTCTCTCAGGTCCAGTCCATTATAGCTTAATGTTGATTTTTACTCTATATTTTTTTAATGGGCCGACCTAATTAGAGTTGGTCTCTCAAATAGACTGTCTCTAGCTCACAAGAATTTGTTATTAATTAAACTATTTAACTCATGTATAAGAAATATCTTTTGGTAAATGATTTGTTTTAAAAACAATGGAAATACTAATTATTATAATATAATTTTGAATAAATTGCGAATTATAGTCTTGAATTTTATCACTTTTGCGAATTACAACCTCAGTATTTATTTTTTTGAATTAAATCCACCAAAAAATCAGTTTTTACAGATTCAGGCTAAAAAGTAAACACACATAACTCTGACCACTTAATCTAATATTAGATCACCAAGACGATTGGAATTCTGTGTTTTTTGATACTTTAGTAATAGTAATTTGAACAAAAATAAATATTAAAACTGTAATTCGCAAAAATACTAAATTTTAAAACTGTAATTTAGAAATTGTAGTATAACTTTAATTTTATATGTACATGTGGGGAATGTCTGATCAGAGCATTGTTTAGTTAATGGAACTTTTATATAGTTCAAATGGTCAGAGTTGACTCATTTTGTTTGTTTAATTTTTTTTATTATTATCTAATTTAATTAATTAATTATTAAATATTTGAAAAAAAAATGTCCACGGCGTAGTAGAAACGGAATTAGACTTCTAAGTTCTAATCATGCTGCTTTTCAAATTACTTCTTGTAATTTGTAATTATTTATTATCTACTAAACTCTAAAAAACCAAAGCTTTGACTTATCAACTCTTTTTTTAAAACTTCAAAGTATTTGTTGTCATATAAGTGTCCTTTTGAGTTTTGCCTCAATGGTCTCTACTATGGTGTTAGTACTACACTCTCAATATTTATTTAGTTATATTTAATTTGTAATATTTTTCATTTGGACTGTTCTACTTAATTTATGAGTATTATTTTTATTTTCGGATAATAACTCACCATTTTATCTTAATGTCATCCATATATTTTAATTCACTTTTAATCTCACCCACACAATTCATATATTATCATTTTCTTAAAAATTACTCTCTTTCGCTAAAATCTAATGGGTTAGATTAGTACTTCCAAAAAGTTTGATATTAATAATAATATCTCACTTGATTATGTTTTAACTTATTGATTAAAAACTAATCACAAAATTAAAAATTTTAAATAAATAGTGCTTCTATATTTGCAATTTTGCAAGTAATTTAAAATTAAATGAAAGAAGTATCTTCTAATTTTGTTCTCCTTTTCATTGATCCTTATAAATTTGCAACAACATAAGAGACACATAAATTGATAAATGGTAGGAATATTTAAATTACGTGGATAATATTAGTTAACATTTTCATATAAAGAATATATTTTACTTGGAATAAATTAAAAATAAAAAATATTGCAAATTCAGGAGATTGATCATAAGTTTTTTTTTTTGAATGATTGTTGTGCTCAAGTTTTCGCGTAGTTTGTTTTTTAATTATTTTATTGATGGAACTTTAAAACATTAATACTAATCTATGATTAAAAAACTTGCCAATATGTTTTATGGCATGTTATCTACAACACGAAGCGGCTTTATATATTGATTGTGTTTATTGTCTAGACATTATATATTAACAGCTTTATATATGGGTTAAATTGTTCAACTAATACAAATTATTAATTTAAAATTGAGCTTGTCAAAAGACATTCTCTCTTAAAAGTAGCTCTTCATATTAAATGTCGCACCCATTTCCTTAATTGTTCTATTTAAAATATGTTAATTAGAGACGATGATATTGGAGCTTCTTCAGGTTAATTAAGCGACAAAAATTATACACAATCATCGTAACAAAAATATCAGACCTTAATCTCAAAAATAACAGACTTATAAAAAATTGAAACAAAAATTGAACGACTTAATTAAATAGTAAAAAAAAAACACCAATGTGTACGTGTCGGTGTCTACCCATTGGGATTTCTATTTTAAAATATAGAAAAGAGCATTTGATCCAAATTTATTTATAATAATGATATTTAGTGAGTTGATACTTGTATGTGTGATGTTGTTGAGACTTTTCACAATTCTAGTAACATATACCTTTCGAGTTTTGTCAATCAACCAAATTACTAAATGTAACAACTTACAATCGATTTCAATCACCTAATAGCTTAACAATGGCATGCATGCGCCATAGAGGAATTGGATGAAGATGCAATGGGATCGAATTGGAAGAATCGGAAATTGTCTTATTGAAGGAGATTTGGAATAAGATTTTTTTTTAAATTTAATTTTTAAAGTATTTGGATAAATGAGTGTCACCCAAAATTATTTGCAAAAATAAGCTTTTAGTGGGTGTACGTTGTTAAGGACAACATTTTTGTGCCCTAATGAGTTGAGAGTTGGGTTTTGGGCCATAGCCAGTTTCGTCGCCATGAAATTGTTGTATGAGATAATATTTCACAAGAATAACTTCATGCATGGTTTGAATAGCCTAATTAATAAATTATTAACATATAAACTTTTTATTTTGAGATTGTCTGATCGAAAGATAATATTTCACAAGAATAACTAATAATGATGTCCAAAAAAAAAAAAAAAAAGAAAAAGAAAAAAAGATAGGGAGAAGTTAGAGTATAATGAATAGGAGTTTGGTGTAAATAGGTGGTGCCGTGGTGGGATGCACATAAAGGTCAAACAAAACAGAGACGTTTAGCATACATTTAAAATTTCAAACTCCTGCTTTCTAAACAACGCCTCCCTTCCTCTCATTTTAACTTAATTTTCTTATTTTAAATTGTTTTATTTATTTATATCATATTTTTATTTGTAAATGACTCACCATTTTTTTATATTTTAAGTGTCTTTTAAATTCTATCACACAATTTAATTCTTTTATTTTATTTATTTTTCAAATACTAACATTCATCATGTCGTTAGAAAAATACTTTATTTTATCTTTAATGTTAATTGCAAGGAACAAAGGAGTATCATCTTTCTTTATAACACAAATTCTCCATGAGACGGTATCATTCTAAGACAGTTTATTATTGGGTTACCTAATACACATTTATTGTTTTAAAATGATTAGTTATAATGTTAAAGTGATCACTTACAATTTTAAAGTAATAAACTTTTACTATTTTAAAGTGATTATTTATAATTTTTGCCTTTTGTAAATACGGCTCTCAAAAGCCCAACCCAAATCTAATTTATGTTAATTTAAAAAAATCGGTGCTGAAATAAAAGCGTGCGTGTTAAGTGGAATGTGAAAAGTCACGTAACATAATTGGGGGTAATAACATATAAATCATTTGGTGTTACACCAACATATATTTGGGGGTTATAAAATTTAAAATATATTACTTCCTCCGTTCTATTTTAGTTGCACCATTGGGTTTGGCACAATATTTAAGGGCTGTCAAATCAGTATGGTAAAAGTAGGAATGGTGTATGATTGATGTTGATATGTGGGGTAGAAAAATAAATTATTATAAATAGATAGTGGTTGTGACTTGTGGGTATATTAAATAATTAATGGGATGATATATGATTGATGGTGATATGTGGTAGGAATAAAATAAGGATAAAATAAGTAGATTATTTTTGCCAAAAATAGTAATGTTGCAAGTAATATAAAACTTCCAAAAACGGTAAGTGTTGCAAGTAAAATGGAACGGAAGAAGTACGTTATAACTCATAACCCTGAATAAATTATGTTATAGTAACTCTCAAATATATGCTGGTATAACACTAAATATAATATGTTATAACCCCAGATAAATGTTGTTATAACTCCAAGTATATTATGTGACTTTTTGCATTCCACTTGACATGCAAACTTTAATTTCAGTATTAATTTTTTAAAATTAATATAAATTAAATTTAAGCTGAACTTTCGAGATTCGTCTTTATAAAAGACGATCTCTTAAGATTTCAGTTGTTGTTATAAATACTACCACAACCAAACTAGGAGTTAAATCAGTAGTGCGTCATTAAATTCATTCATTTACTCACTTTCATCACAATTCACAATGTAAATCTACCAATTTCCTCTCAAATTCTTTCTTTTACTCATTCCTTTTTAACATGGTTGCGTAATCATAATTAACAAACTTGGTATAAAATCTAAGTTGAATACACACACCAAGCATTCGTATATCATCGTACACAGTGTATCTCACTCGTAAGAAACACCGAGAATTGATATGCAAGCTTTTACGGGGAAGATGAAAAAAGTCCAGTCTGAGATTACCAAAGTTGATGCTGTTCTTCACCTTCTTACTAAACAATCCCCTCTTTCACCTAAACAAGTACTCCTTTTAGTGATTCGAATCTTTTTTTTATTAAAAAACCAATTCAACTAAAAGTTTAAGTTGATGCTCTTTTTATACTTAACGCTGAATATTTTCATGAACTTATAACTTCTTGTCCCAGTAGCTCTGATACCATGTTATTGAACCAGCTCAATCAAAAACTTAAGTTGATAGTTGAAGCTTCCACATATATAGTCGACTCCAACAATCTTTGGGAATTAATGCTTCAATTTAATTATTTAGATTTTTAATTTTTTTTTGTTTTTTAAAAATAATAGGAGAAATTTTGCAACAGAGCATGTGTGGAGAGGTTTTTGAAAGCCAAAGGAGACAATGTTAAGAAAGCAGCTAAACTATTGAGAGCTTGTCTTACTTGGAGAAACTCTTTTGGCACTGGTAATTCAATTTAATTAATTGTTGCTCTTTTTATTATTTTTTTTTTCATGTTTCTAATTTCTTAATTAAAACAATAAATGTGCAGAAAATTTAATAGCAGATGAATTTTCTGGAGAGCTATCAGAAGGAATTGCATATGTAGCTGGTCATGATCAAGACTCTAGACCTGTCATCGTACGCACTCCATTTCCCTCTTTCTCATCCATTTTTATTTCATTCAAACTTACATAAGGCTTCTTTTGTTTTGTTATATAATATGATTATTGATATTATTTGGGGATTACTTTTAAAACTTCTAATTATTCGTGGTTTAAATATAAAACTCTCAACTATTGATTATTATTTAAACCACCCAACTTTATAGGCTCATTTTAAATTTAAAGCACCGATGCAATTCTATAACATGTTTAACTGGTTATCATTTTGTTAAAATGTAAGGGTACGTGAAGGGTCGTGTAAGGTCAAAGGGGTGAGGTGATTGATAAATACAATTAGGTCCCCCTACTTCTCAACTAAAACAAATTTATCCGATTATAAGTCATCTTGGACTTTAAATATAAAATGGACCTAAAGTTGGGAGTTTTAAATAATAACCAATTGTTGGGAGTTTTATATTTAAACCGCGAATAGTTGAGAGTTTTTAATGTAATTTTCCCTATTATTTATTATTTAAATTTATTTTATATATTGCGGGTAATGACCTAATGTCTAAAAAAATGTATTATTGTTTGAATCGTCTAATCGTATACTTTAATAATATTAACTTTTTATTATATTTCGATGTACATAGTAAAATATATAAATAATTATTTTATATTTTGAAAATATATAAATAATTAAAATAACACATTGAATTACATAAAAAAATCAAATATAGCATAATATTGGAACGGAGTAAGTAATTATTTAGCCTTATAGACTTTTGATACGGTTACTAAAAACTAGATAATGAAATTAATAGAGTATTAATTAAAAATAAGAAAAAGAATAAAATATATATTCAAAAATAAAAATGAAACTAATTCGTTGATCAGGACTAAAGTAAATTATTTGATCATTTTCTTAATTGGTATTATTTGATCATTTTAACTTAGTAGGAGTTGTTTTTTACTACTCCTTTCGATCTTATTTGTTCTTCCACTTTGGGTTTTTCACAAATATAAAGGTAGATAGAATTTTTGGGTTATAATGGGTATTATTTTAATTAAATAGTAGTGTGAAGTAATGATTGTATTCGAAGTTTGAGAGAAAAAATAAATAAATGCTATTGTGAAGTAATGATTGTATTGGAAGGAAGAGAGAGAATATAATTAAATAATAGTGTGAAGTAAGAAAAATGGGGTTTTAAGGGGTAAAAGTGGGATGAAAACTTTCCAAAAATAGAAATTATTCTAAAGTAGAAAAGTTTTAAAACTACCCGTTATAGTAAGGTGGAAGAACTTAAAAGAACGGAGGGAGTAGTTTAATGAAAGGATAAAGTCTCAATGTTTTTTTTTTTTTTGAAATGAAGTCTCAATGTATTAATTATTAGCTTAATTTGTAAAAATTCGTAGGTTTTCCGAATCAAGCAAGACTATCAGAAATTCCATTCTCAGAAACTGTAAGCTCACTTAACTTCTATTTATTGTTTTACATTAATAACGACATATATATCTTATTCCCTTTGTTTCTTAATAATATTCTTATCAATATCTACTTTGTTATTATTTAATACTTTCTCCGTTTTATAATAGTTGCTACTGGTTTTGACATTTTCTCACACAACATGTCATACTCAGTAGCAAGTATTATGGAACAGAGAAAGTATTATTTTTTTTATTTCTTTTGAATAATTCTTATAAAGAATTAATTTTTATATTTTATAATATTATTTACAGATTAACTCGTCTCATAGTTTTCACACTTGAAGTAGCTGTTCAAACCATGTCCAAAAATGTTGAGCAATTTGTAATCCTCTTTGATACAAGTAAGTCTTTTTTCTTTTATCTAAATTAAAAAATGTGTTTACCAACTTTATTTTATTTTATTTTATTTTATTTTATTTTATTTTCTAGAGGCAACTTTATTAAATTAATTCCACTGTTTGTTATTACATTTCATTAAAAAAATGGCTTGGCTTAAAACCAGAAAAATTTGAAACAAAAGGGTAAAATAGTCATTTGAATATTATTGATTATCCTATATGAAAAGGCTGAATCTGGATTATTATAAGGCTTAAATACAATCAACTCTTTTTTATTTCCCTAATATTCTTCATTAACTTTTTAATTATTTCCTTTCACCCCCTTTTTGTTGGTTCTAGCTAATGCATCAGCAGCTCTTTGAATTTATTTTTTCCCTAAAATTAGAAGGAAAATATTTTATTTATCCACGGTTGTAAACCACTTATCTAAGCTAGTATTGAAGATATAAAGAAACACAAAATTTGGGTGAGACCGCCTCACTTGTGAGATGCATCTTATTGGGCCGACTCAATTGTACAAATTTCTTTTACCAATTTCATAAATTAAAATGTCAATTTTGAGAGTTAAAAGACCAATTTAAAGACTTAAAAGGCCAATTTATAAGTCATGTGATTTGATAATTTTAAGACTTAAAAGGTCAATTTTAATACTAAAAACCAATTTTAAGACTTAAAAAACCAAATCCAGAACATTAAATTCTCATATCAACTTTAAGTTAGGAAGTCTCAAACATTAAAGTTGATATTTAAAACTATGAAATTGACCTTTTAAGTTTTAAAATTGGATTTTTAAGTCTTGAAATTGTCCTTTTAAGTCTTAAAATTAATTAGTATGTCAGAATATTTTTAGAAAGTTATTTGGCTTTGGTCAGTTGCACGGCTAAGGCCGTCTCACAGGAGACTTACCTTATAATTTGAATCAAAGAGAAAATAGTTGTTTTTTATGAAAAGGGTAGATGATGGTAATAAATGAAGAGAGAAAATGAATTATGTAGTTGAAATAAAAAGATCGTTAAAATGTATAAATGAAATCAAAAAAAAGTGATGGGCCATAGTCCAAAATAAAAATGATGCAAATTAAGTATAACGGATTTAAATGAAAAATGCTCAAACTAAATGATCGTAACTACATATCAAAAGCACAATTAATCATCAATCAATTATCAACTGATCCAATAAATTATAAGGTGGATTTAGAATCCGACAAAACTAATTTTTTTATATCCTCCACTTATTTTTATCTTATTATATCCATATAATATCTCTTTCAATTAAATTTTACCTATTTTACATCTAATGCAAAATGAAAAGAAGAAATGATTTATAAACCTAATGAATTTTAATTGGTGGGTTTTGAATCTGACAAAATTAAACTACTTTCTTGTTTAATGGGGTATGGTGTAGAAATAGAAAAAAGTTAAAAGAGTACCACTTCAATGTATTGAAGTCCATAAATAAAGCAAGGACAAATGTACATTATTTGTGGTTTGAAAAGGAGTGATAACCGTAGTGATGGCAATTCAGTCCGAATCTGATCCTAATTTGAATACTCTGATTCGAGTCCGAAGAAAAAGTCATCCTACTCCGACCCCGACTTTACGATCCGAGTCCGAGTTTGAGACGGACCGGAGTTGGACCTTATTAAAAATCCGACACTCCGACCCTGAAGGACATCCGACTTTGAATTTGACTTTTACACTAATATTTTGTTTCCTTTAAAACTCTAGACGTGACTAATTCAAGCTCTCTCTCATACTAATTGTAATTTTCGATTAAAAGTACTTGGTATTTTTATTTAGATTAATAAATCAAAATATGACAAATGAAATCAAGCACTGGTAGAAAAAATCTAATTTGCTGCTATTTATTTGCTACCTAAATCTCAAGCATAACAAATAATGTAATTATTGCTACTGTTTTGACAATTTCACAGCAAAAAATTTTTTTGCTACTATTTTTAACATTAACTGCAAATAATAAAATCTTATTGTTGTTTTTATCGAACAATAGCAAAAAACAATAACACAAGTCTCCCACTTTTAAGCTCCTTTTTCCTCTCAGTTGAAAAACCCTACACTGCTATTTACCCTTCTATTTACTATGATTCCCTTCACACATAATAACACAAGTCTCCCACTTGTTGTGGTTCTTTAACTAACAGCAAAAAACTTTTGGTTATTTGTTGTCCCTCCATTTGCTGCAATTCGAAATTGAGCAACAAATAAGCACATTTGTATAGTAGCGAATAATGTTAATTATACTAGTGAAAAGAAATAAAATGCACCAAATCAAAATACGAAAAAGTTTTATTAAATTGTAGTAATAGGACTATTTTTCTTGTTAAAATTGAATTCAAATTAAAGTACATATTTTTTTGTTAACTTGTATTTGAAAAATATATTTTGTTAATTTTGTATGCTTTAAAATCACTAATACAATATCACAACGATACCGTTTGATAATAATCCGACTCTGCATCCGACTCCGTTGGAGGTCCGAGAGTCCGAGTCGGGGCAAACTTGGAGTATGCATAATCCAACTCCGAGTGGAGGTGGACTGAAAACAAAAGTCCGACTATTATCCGGAGCAAAGTCGGAGTATGTATAATTCGAGCCGAATCCGACCTATTGTCATTCCTATATAACCGTAGCTTAGCTTAATTTATTTACCGGATAAATTACTACTGTTTAATTTATTTATAATAAATATATTTTATTTGTCTAATAGAAACTACGATGCAGGCTTTTACAGATCAGCATCAAGTTTAATGAATATTGTGGTTCCAACACTTAAGATTGTAGCGGAATACTATCCTTGCCGTCTTCATAGGACCTTTCTCATTGACCCTCCTTCTCTCTTCTCTTACTTATGGAAGGTACCGTACAATCTCATTTTGGTGTCTTGTTCTATTTAAGTTGGTATTTAAACCCTTTTAAATTGATGTGTTAGCCTATTAAAATTGGTATTTTATGTTTAAGTTAGTATTTTATGCTATTTAAGATGGTGTCTCATTGAAATACAGATTACAACCTAATGTCCATTGCAAATTTTATCTTACTCATGACTATATATTCCCTTGCTCTAGCCAGTGTCGTTCCTGGCAATGTATGTGCCCTAGGCAAACTGTAAAAAGAAGGCCCTCTAATGAAGGGTCGTTATAAACATAAATAGATGTTTGGAAAAATAACCAAGATAATGGATCCTATATATTATAATAATTAGCATTAAAATTGTAGACGTATCATATATTTTCTAATTTTAATGCCCTTTCTGACTTTGGGCCCTAGGCAAATACCTACCTTGCCTATGCTCAGGAACGACCCTGGCTCTAGCCTACCTTTTTTGTGAGGGAGGCACATGCTCCATTGCTCCCCTTGTTTAAATAATAAATAAATAAAAATATGTCTTGTTAATTTGTACTTCCTCTATCCTATTAATATAGCATGATGCAATTTCAATGAGACAGGAGATTATATCATTAACAAATAATAATATTAATTTTTTATTTTTATTATTTCTAATAATTTAGTATAAAAGCGGACATGGATAGAGCAAATAAAAGCGGACATGCATGAGTTAAACCTCTCTGAGGACCTGACTAGGGATAGGGGATGTTGGAGGCGTCATATTCAAGTCTCAGACCATGGTTTGTCTTCTTAGAGTCGTTTGGGCGCTTGAGTTCTTGCTTGACCACGTCTTCTGTCCTTTTAGTTTCCTTGGTTTTTAATATGTTCTTTCTTTGTTTTCTGCGTTTTTAGTGGATTTGTTTTATGCGTTGTTTGTATCTCTCATGTGGCTGGTACATTATCTTTGTCTTCCTCAAGCCGGGGGACTCCGTTTGGTCGCGCTCTCCTGTATGGGTATGAGTTGTCGCCGTCTATCCCTCCCCAGACCCTGCCCATACTTTTCTATGAGCGGAATACACTGGGTTGGATGATGACGATGAAATAATTATAAAACTATGCCAATTTAATATTTATATTTAATGCAAATTATTTTTACAGGGAGTACGTCCATTTGTGGAGCTGTCAAGCCTAACCACAATAGTAACCTCATCAGACTTGGAAAGTTCAATCTCGCTAGATTACAACGACTTCTTGGTATATCCTCGAGCCGCATCAACTACCAAACTCGGTTTAAGTGCATCTTCCCGATTCTCCTTCACAGTTTCTCACCACTTTGACTCCGTCAAACCATGGTATCTGAGTCTTACAACTGACAATAATATATCATCATCCTCCAAAGTGGACCCAACAACAAAAACAGACTCCATGTCATCATCCATTTTAGGTCACAATCCTCGTTCCTTCTCATTTGCATCACCTAATGACAGAACACCACGTGGCAACAGTGAAAAACTCTTGAGAAAGAATTTTATTCCTTCAACGCCGGTCCCACAAAAATCTTATAATCCTGATGTGGCAGGATTAGTTAAACAACCGTGGACTCCAAAAGCGTCATTTTCGTTCAGTCGGCGTGAGTCGCTGAATCATGTAGGATGCCATGTCATTAGCAAATCCGAGAAATCTAAAGAAGCTTTTTTCTCCTACTTCAAGTTTTATCGTAGACCTTATGATGAATTGATCTACCGGTCAAAAATGAAGCCACCACTTGGTGGATTAATCTCGATTGTTACTCCACAACATATCCGCCATCGCCACATGTCAGTTTCTCAGCGATTTTAATTTTGATTATATAAACTAAGAAACCAACCAATCAAAAACAAATGAGTACATAGGTAATTATAATATTTGAGTAAATGATCAATGATTGATTATCATGATCTACGTTATTATATCTATAAGATTGTATTTTACATATCATATATGATTCACTTTTGATACTTCTTCTATATTTATATTTTTTTTTATTTGGGCAGTTTATTTTTATTATCCCATTTTCATTTTAAACATACAATTTTGTTATGTTATTAAAAATATCTAATATTGCACACGAGTTTACTATTTTAGGTAGTCCCCTCATTTTCTTTATAAATCAAAAGGGACAACTAAATTGAATTGAAAGAAGTAGTATGTAATGTTTTGATAAATCATGATGAAGTTTTGGTCAATGGATTGACAATGGAGATGCAAAATTATATGGTCACCCTATACTTTATAACTTTATAGAATTAGTATGTTATTATAATTAGTGTATCTCACTCATAGAAAAGATGATTAGACTTAAGAATTTTATAGAATTAATTAGCTTATAATATAAATGGTGTGAAAATCGTGAAAATGAATAAAAGTAGTAGAAAGATAAGTTTAATATATAAATTAAAATCAAACAAAAATATGAATATTAATATTATCCAAAGATAAAAATTCAACAAAGATAAACTAAATCTATACCTATAACTAAAACAAAAAACACTTAAATCATCCGCCCCAAAACTATTGAGTAAGATGATGTCATCCTAATTTTTAAATCAACCTTATGAATTGTATTGGAAATAATCAAAACTTTGAAAATTGGAGCATTTACAATGTAATTGTTCAAGAATGACTATGTGCATTGGAAGGGACAATTGTTAGCTTCTTGCCTTTCCATCTACAATCATTTGTAATTGTTCATCTCTTCTTACAATAGTATTCATCCCGTTCCACTTGGAGCATTTACAATTGTTGAATAGTACATTTTCAAGATTGACTATGTGCATTGGAAGGGACAATTGGTAGCTTCTTGCCTTTCCATCTACAATTATTTGTAATTGTTCAAGCTTCCACCCTATATTTATATATACATGTAATTAACAATTGATTATTTACACATAACAAATTAAATTAGTAAGTAAATATGAAAGGAGAGGCTTAAGAACACCTCACTCAAGGATCACAATATGTGGTTTAGATGGGTGTTTATGTTGTGTCAATTTTAGGAACAAAAAATAATACAAGTAATAATGAATGGCTAATGTAAACTAAATAAATAATCAAGACAAAGATTTAAGGTGGTTCACCAATGTGGCTACATCCACCATCTAGCCTAGGATTTATATTAATGTGTTCAAAGGAGAAATACAAACTTGAAGGAATTACAAATGGAGGTTATATGTAGGAAGAGAGGAGCTAATTTAGGGAGATTACTAAGCAAGAGGTTGCTCTAAGTATGAGAGACTTTGGTGCACCTTCTAGCATGTATACAAGTGGGTATATATAGGGAAAAGTAGGGCATAAGAGTGGTAGCAATTAGGCAACTAAGGGTAGGCTACTTGTCCCTTTGTCCCCTAAAGCTTTTACACTTTGTACTATCTCTTGATACTCTTTTGCAAAGTCAAGATTTGGCACCTCCAAGCCTCCACTATTACTAGCATAGGGTACTAGAGTACTATTTTAATTCCCAAACTCCTAATTACAACTAATTGAATTGTCCTCTTCTTACTACACTAACTAACTAGATTAATTTACTTAATATTGTTTTGATTACTTGGTAACTCAAGTCACCAATAATCCTAACAATCTCCACCTTGACTTGTGTTTACCAAGTCACAAAACATCACCTTCAAGATTCAATCCAACAACACCCAAAACATCTCTAGCTAGCAACATACTCAAAAAACCAAAAAATAAACATGTGCACAACAATATACAAAAGCACATGTACTACAAATGCTCTCTAAGAGCTTACAACAAAAGAGTATGATTTAAACACCAACCAAGTCCACACAACCCATGGACTTGTTGGAAGACATTGGAATTGCATTCTTATCATCATGAGAAGTATCATCATCATTGTTGAGCTTGGTTGAGGTAGTAGCATCATGAACCGAACTAACTAAGGTTGTGCCAATTAGCTTGTACAAGCCATCATCATCAATGGACCCTTTCAAGAACACCTTATGGCCCTTAACAACCTTCATAACTCCACCTTCACCAATGCATACATAACCTTCTCTATCAAAAATACCAAGGGAAATTAAGTGTTTATTCATGCTTGGAACATGGAGGACCCCGGATAATGTTCTCACAACACCATCAAACATAATGACTCTAACATCACCCATACCAACTATTGGACAATTGGCCTCATTGCCCATAGTGACACTTCTTCCTTCAACCTTTTGATAAGTTGAAAAGAAGCTAGAATTAGAAGTCATATGGTTAGAACAACCCGTATCCAAAACCCAAGAATCACCACCCTTGTACTCACTAGTGACAATAAGAGCACCAACATCATAAACTTCTTCAACAAAACTAGCCTCGGCGGAGCTAGCTCCTTTGGACTTGCAATCATCGGATTGTTTGGATTTTAATTTCCAACAATCTTTTTTAAGATGGCCTTTCTTCCTACAATAATTGCAAGTCATGCCTCTTTTGTTCCTACTTGAATCCTTAACAAATAAAGCATCATTAGACTCAATGGACACCTTTTGTGCAAATTGAGAATCCATAAGGTCTTTTTGTGTCAAAGCCTTTCTAACATCCTCACTACACAATGTGTCTCTACCATATAACAAAGTCTCTCTAAAGTGCTTAAAAGAAGGGGTAGAGAACATAATAAGAGAATGGCCAAGTCTTCATCATCAAGTGAAACATCAATGTTTTGTAAATCCAAAACAATAGAGTAAAACTCATCAAGATGAGGTTTCATAGGCTTACCTTCTTGCAACCGGAGATCATATAATCTACTCTTTAAAAGTAATCGGTTGGTAACACTCTTGGCCATATAGAGTGATTCCAACTTCTCCCAAATTCCCTTTGATGTTACCTCCTTTACAACTTCCCTTAAAACTTCATTGGAGAGGCAAAGTTGTATGGCGGATAAAGCTTTTGCATCCATCTCTTCCCACTTAGCCTCACTAAGACCAATGGGCTTACTCTCATTACCTCCAAGTGCCTTATGAACACCATTTTGAATCAAGATTGCCTTCATCTTTACTTGCCATAAGCTAAAATTTGTGTTCCTATCGAACTTCTCAATGTCTAACTTCATGGTTGACATTTTGGGTTTCAAATGACCACCACTAACACCTCAAGTAACCTCAAATAACCCTTGGCTCTGATACCAATTGAAAGGAGAGGCTTAAGAACACCTCACTCAAGGATCACAATATGTGGTTTAGATGGGTGTTTATGTTGTGTCAATTTTAGGAACAAAAAAATAATACAAGTAATAATGAATGGCTAATGTAAACTAAATAAATAATCAAGACAAAGATTTAAGGTGGTTCACCAATGTGGCTACATCCACCATCTAGCCTAGGATTTATATTAATGTGTTCAAAGGAGAAATACAAACTTGAAGGAATTACAAATGGAGGTTATATGTAGGAAGAGAGGAGCTAATTTAGGGAGATTACTAAGCAAGAGGTTGCTCTAAGTATGAGAGACTTTGGTGCACCTTCTAGCATGTATACAAGTGGGTATATATAGGGAAAAGTAGGGCATAAGAGTGGTAGCAATTAGGCAACTAAGGGTAGGCTACTTGTCCCTTTGTCCCCTAAAGCTTTTACACTTTGTACTATCTCTTGATACTCTTTTGCAAAGTCAAGATTTGGCACCTCCAAGCCTCCACTATTACTAGCATAGGGTACTAGAGTACTATTTTAATTCCCAAACTCCTAATTACAACTAATTGAATTGTCCTCTTCTTACTACACTAACTAACTAGATTAATTTACTTAATATTGTTTTGATTACTTGGTAACTCAAGTCACCAATAATCCTAACAAAATATATTACTCCCTCCGAATCATTATAGTTGTCCCATTTCCTTATTTGACAAAATCATATCAATTGTCTTATTTCCTTTTTTGTCTATCTTTTTTTTACCTAAATACCCTCACTTTTACTACTCCCAATACCCAACTATCACCTTTACAATTAATTTAATCAATTAAAATACCCAACTACCACCTTTTTAATGGACCCCACACTACCTTTAATAACCGTGAAAACCCAAATGAGACATCTAAAATGATTCGGAGGGAGTATAAGCTATCCTATTCCTTGAAAAATGACAGCATACAATTATATTGAAGAAATAACACCCCTTAATGAGTCGATGGTTATTAAAATTAGAATAATACGATTGTGGAAGCCTCCAAGTTATGATGATCCAAGTGTAGATGGTAGTATCGAAATGGTTTTTTTAGATGAAAAAGGTGTGTTTCGTTGATTTATATTAATTTTTATGCTACATGTTATTATTATGTAATATTGCCTTATATTGTTTAATATATAAATTAATAAATATATTAATATCATTCATGTTTTTTTCTTTCTATGTTTTACTTTTGTAGGGTGGAAAAATACAAGCAACTGTTAAAAAGTCTTTAATCAATAGATTTAATGATAAACTCATTGAAGGACATTTGCACACTATTGCCAAGTTTGGTGTTGTACAAAATAATGGAAATTACAGGACAACCAAACATCCATATAAAATAAATTTCTTCTTTACAACTTCTGTGAATGCTTGTAAAGAAGAATTGGTCATTCCTATTTACGGATTTGATTTAGTATCATTCAATGATATTCAATCCAGGGCATTGGATGATAAGTTTAATTGGTAAATTTTTAATGTTATTTGTCATTTACATTTTATCCTTTTTCTATTATCATTTACACGCATACACATATATCTTATACTAATACTAATTTTTTATTTTATTTCCATAGATATTATTGGTCAAATAGTATTGTGTGGACCTGTAAAGACAATTGAAAGGAATGACAAAACATCAAAGAAAGTTGTACTTGAATTGATCATGAGCATATGTATGCTTTTTTTAATATATATTTATACTATTTATGTGACGTGTAAACAATTAAATATATGACATTCTAATCACTTTCTTCGTACATCCTACAGTGATAATACTTTAAAGTGTACTTTATAGGACAAATATGCTGAAGAGGCTTCAAACTATGTAGGAGATACTACAGATGGATTTATCGTTTTAATTATTCAATTTGCAAAAATAAAGGAATGGAGAGGTGAATTAAATTTGTCAAACTCCCCATTTTCGACAAGATTGCATTCTTTGATGATCAACAAATTGAAGAAATACAGTTAGTTAAGAATAGGTTATTTCATTGATTTTTATTATCATTTTTTTAATTACTATTCTTTTATTTCTTTGTGACATGTAATTTTATTTAAGAATAATTTAATGATTGCAGATTAAACGAATCTTCATTGTCCTCTTCTATTTTGAGACTTCCACAACCATCGAGACAACGATCCATTGTATTAAATTATAGATTAAATATCAAATTTTATTTTAAAGATACTTTGTCACGCTTACTTAGTAAATACTAAAATAATATCAAAATAACATTATTTAACGTCGTATAAATTGTATTAAATTATATTTGTAAAATTAAAACTGAAATAGATTTTGCTATTATGTGCAATAATTAATTCAATTAAATTGAATAATTAATAGTTAATAATTTATATTCTTTATTTTTTAATTATTATAAAAAAATAAAAAATAAGAAACTCGTGCATCGCACGGGGATTATCTAGTAGTAAAATAAAGCTAATTTTATTGGAAGACGGAGGAGTATCGAGTATTTCAATATTTTATGAATTATTTACAAAAGTCAAGGGTTGGTTATTAGGAGAAAATGTGCAAAGAGAGAATGACAATATATGAAGCTTGGGAAGAAGTTTTCGTGGTCGAAACGTTAAACATTAGGTTTTGGGATATTTGGGAATTTATAATGTTTGCATCTTGGATTTAATGATGTGCATGCATGTCTTACTATTAGGATCAAGTATGAACTCACTCAAATCTGTTAAATTCACTAAAATTTTTTTTGAAAATTTAATTGAATTCAATTCAGTTGAAATTCGATCGACTCGATCTATTTATTTTAAATTTAATTAGTGAATTTTTTAGTTTTACATGCATATTTTTTTAGATGTAACATAATGGGTTGTTTGGCACATGAGATTTTGAGGAAGGAAATGAGAATAAAAAATGAGAAAGTCCCTAAGATTAAAGTCTTTGAAGGGAGGTGGTACTTGTAGTGAGACTTTTATTTTCATCACTTTCTTCCAAGTCCCTAACATGACAAATAAGGGATAAAACTTTTTTATCTTCAAAGTCTCATCGCAAAAGTCTCATATTAAAGTCTTACAAGCCCAACACCCCTAATATCAATTTATCTATTTTTATTGTTTGAGTTTAATATTGTAGAATTATGACTTGAAAATATATTATTTTTGAAACTTTAATGAGTTTTTTTTAAATTGTATTGTAGCTATTTTATAGAAAAAAAGAGCTTATGATTAATCTTTGACCAGCAAAATTAAATTTGACTCAAAATGGATGACTCATGGATCTAAAATGTACTCTCTTGTTCCTTAAAGTTGTTTCCATTTTGCATTTAGTTGAACTATTTGTGTTCTCATAAAGAATCTTTCTATTTACATAACGATTTTTCGACAAAATTAACATTGTTCATCCCACTGTTAATAGAATCATGATTTTAATCTACGATTCTACGATTTTACGACTAAAAACAAGCGAGCGATTCAAATGGTAGCTAGCTAGGTAGAATCATAAGTTGGTAGAATCTTACAACTCCAATTAAAATAAAATTTGTAGAGGTAAAAACATAACAAGTACGACTAAATAATTTAACGATTCGATTCTACAAATTTATTCTTAATTTTTATTGTTCTTTCTTATCTACCATCTTTCATTAATTTTTCTTACGATTTGACTATCCATCATCATAAATTTTTAAAAATAAATTTCTTCATTGGCATGAAGATTTAAACTAATTATTAATATTTTTCTATCTCATCCTTTAAAATAGAGTGAATTAAATTTATATAATTAATAAATTTAAAATTTTGAGATGAATAATTATGACTAGATTGCAAATTTAAGTTTATTGTAGAATCTTACGATACGATTCAATTCTAACAATTCGATTCTGCAAGTTTGAACGATTCCAAGAAGAATCCTGATTTTAACAATTTTTATTGATCCTCATTTTAATATTTTAATAATGTTTATGACCCTACATATCTTCCACTAACTATATTTTAATAATTTAATATTTCTTATAATCTCCATATGTGTCTCATTAAATTTATCAACTTATTTTAATATATTTTGGTCCATATGTTTTTCCACTAATAATTTTTTATTGTTTAGTGTCTTAGTTTTTCTCAATCAAATTTTTTTTAAAAAAAATATATAATCATCATCTAAAAAGTCATATGTTTTTTTCATTTTTATGAATATCTCCTCCTAGAAACTTTTTAATAAATGGAGGGTGTATTACTTTCATCAAAAAGTTCTAATCAATAATTATGATTTGTAAATCTCATAAAAAAGACAAAAAAAATAATAATAAAATATATAAAAGATATTAAAATAACAAAACTATCACCTTATCATATCCTGTCATATAAGAGTGATTTGTTAAGCTCACAAATAACTTTTATTTACTAAGACCTTTTCTTACTTTAATAAGAGAGGACTAATACTGAAAAATGACTAGTTGATGTGATTGATATAAATTTGAAGTACTTACTCTGTTCCAAATTAATTGCAACATTGAAAAAATATAGCACTATTTACGTATCACTCTTAATTCGTGATTAGTTTTTAATCATTAAGTTAAAACGTAGTCAAGTGAGATCTTGTTTGATTAGTCTCATTGCAAAGATTATTAATATCAAACTTTTATAAGTTTTTATCATACATAATTTGAGATATTAAGGATTGAATTTGTGCATTATCATCATCATACCCAGTGTATCCCGATTCCCGAACATAGACAAATCTATGTTCAGGGTCTGGGGAGGGAAAATAAACGGCGTCTCATACCCATAAGGAGAGGGCGGTCGAAAGAGTCTTCCGGCTCAAAAGGGCCTTCCAGTGAGGAACCTGCAAGGAAACCGAAAACCTGCATCTTACATAGGTAACTAAAACGGTAAATTGAAACGGAGGAATTATATTGATTTACTTCAATTAGCATACTTTTAATGATTGTTTTAGTATGTTTATTTAGAAGTTCAAATTCTAAAACTAATATATAAGTTAATCACAGTGATAAAATCACCATGAAAAGAAAAAAAAAATAATTAATAAAATAATTAAAATAAAAAAAACAAAAACAGATTCGTTATAATTATAGACCTATAAATACTTGCCACCTACATGTGATTTACCAAATTAGTAAATCACAATTATCTACCCAGCAAACCTCATACCCCCTATTATTCACTACTATTATTTTATACTAGTATAGAAAGTTATTAGTATAAAAGTATATACAAATATAAATTTTAAATAGAGATGTAATTACATGATATCAGTATAAAAGTACTATAATATTAATTTCTTATAAAATAGATAAAATATTTTAGAACATATAGTGTTTTCATTAAAAAAATAAGATTGTTAATAATTATTAATTAAAGCTACTTTTTAAGGCAAATATAAGAGATCTTTTAACGTTATCATAATGACTATTTATCATTCTCAAAATACTTTTTGATTATTATGTATTGATGAAATATTTTAGAAATTAAAATTTTGATGAAGAAACTTTATAATTAGGTTATATTACACATAAAAAAAAGAAAATTTAATTTAAAATTTATGTAGCTTTTAAATTCAAAAATATAATATTTTAAGAAAATTTATAAGCACATATCATGTTGTGATATACTACTCAAATATTAAGGAATAAATTGATATCTTTCGTAAAAATTTCTTTATATGGAAAATCAATATGGGAATGACACGTGAAATTTTACATTCTTTTTACTAGATTGTATAATGATTTGTTAATGCACTATTTCAATCATAAATATCTATGTGCTTGATTAAAAATTATAATAAGTTGATATTTATAAAATTTACATTAAAACAAATCAAACTAAATCTCACTTTACTATATTTTAACTTATAGATTAAGCCTAAAATATAAATTAAGAATGATCGATAAATAGTATCGAAAGGCAAATGTGATAATAATAATGAATAAGAGTGAGTATTTTTTTCAAACTTTGGTACCAAAAAGTTCCTACTATGCAGCTACTTCGATATTTTTGGGTTAGATGAACTCTTTTTTGGAACAATGCTTACTTATACTTTGATGAACATTATTTATTTAGCTACTTTTGTGAGAGACCGTTTCTTAGAGAGTCAACCTTAAAATAAGAAGTTTATATTTTTATTTTCTCTTTAATTTGGATAAATTAGACTATTAGGCTCATACATCTAATACGTCTCTCGGCAATTTGTGTTATTTATTATTGCTAGTAGGTGAAGTTTAGGTCCTGCTTTGTTGAACCTTGTTTTCAAACTCTTACAAAAAAAAGTAGTATCATATTCAAAACCTAGAAAGTTTTAATAGCAATATTATTATAATTTGATAACATTAATGTCTTGCCTAATAAATTGACATTTGAATAAATATATGAGAATTACTAGTTAAGTTGATATGTAATCATCTGGACAAAATTATAAAGGTATTTGAATTGAACAAGAAATTAAGTAGGAAGCTTGGAACAAAGAATAGCTTTATAAACCATTCAACCATCTCAATTCTCATCTACTGTTTTTGAATAAAGTGTTTTTCAACTTGAAAAAGAAACCTAAATTCCAAAATAATTATCGTAATTTGTAAATCAATCATAAAAAAACCTCCTCAAAAAGATATATAAAAATCAAAAAAACTCCTACCTATAAAATCCTACACAAAAACTTGTATACAATGGTTGCATACATGCAACCACACATAAATAGGCTTCAATATTTTTTTTAATACTTTCTTATATTAAATTTAAGACTTGAAAGATGTAAGACTTAAAAGGTCAAATTTAAGACTTAAAAGCTCAATTTCAAGACTTCAGTTGATTTGGTTTTAATTCTTAAATTTGGTATTATATATTTTTTTAACAAAATTTAATAATTATACTAAATAAAGCCATGCATATACGTTTTAAAATTGGAATTTTAATACATAAAATAGGACTTTAAACCTTTGAGAAGGCTTTCTAAGTCATACTAAACATTTATAAAGTTATGTTAACATCTTCTTTATACATAGATTAATTTATTTGATTGAAAAAAAAAACTAAACTTTTTATGGTTAAGTCGCTTATATGCAGCGGCCGCACAAGAGAATTCCTGAAAATCCACTTCATAAAACGCCGTTATTCAGAGGAAGACAAAAGGAATTGAAGTGAGAGACAATTTAGAATGTGAAAGTTGATTTACACTTATGAGTACCCTTGTTTGAATCAAGTTCAAAAAATATGTACAATTTCAAAGAAAACAAACAAAAATTGCTTTAGGAAATAAAAAAACAGTTAAAAAACTCCCAACGTCTCGCACAAGGCAAGATTCGGGTGTAGAGATTTTTTCCTGAAAGATGCAGACAAATCATATATGTTTCCTTACGGAGGGAGTAAAGAGGATACGTGCAGTCAAGAAATCCTCCAACTAATGCCACTTCCAATAAGGTTTAAACTCCAAACCTTCTGCTCAACATGCAATACTTTATCTATTGAGTCACAAGTGCTTTTGACTGCGTTGGGAAATTGGGAGGTAAAAAATAAGGAACTAAGGCACTCACTCTACCTTAAATTGCAACTTCTTAGCATTAATATATCAACAAGAAACTGTAAAAAGCCAAATACTTCTTTACTACATGACACAATGCACAACACAACCTATTTCATTTCCACATCTATACTTTACATGATAAACCCAAACAGATTAACATTACCACCACTCTATACCAGAAAAGAAGCCATGTTTGGAAGAAAGTTAACCACAATAATGAAATACACAAGCTATTCAAGTAGGCGGTGATGATACTAAAAATAAAAACCATTTCCACCATTGCCTTCAATAGCCAACCATTACAAACAGGATCTAAAAATAAACGACATAAAAGTTATAGCTCGATATCATGCCTGGGTCTTCTTCTGTATTGGTGTTAAACCCAACGTAGAGTCGGAAATCCTGCTCAAAGCTTCAGCACACCAGCCATGCCCATCATCAATGGTTGGCATTCTCACTTCCATGATTGGCGTAACCGGCTGCTGATTGCCTGGAACCACAACACCGGCCAAGACTCTCAGAACGTTTGAAGCATCAATATCCATGCACACATTTATCTCTGGAATTCCTTTTGGCAACGGGGGGATCCCACAAATTTTGAAATACCCGAGTAAATAGTTCTCCTCTGCTTTAGTTTCATCCCCTTCATAAACGACTATCAATACTTCGGGTTGGTTGTCGTGGACAGTCGTAAAAACCAAGTCCTTTCTTGCAGGGACAGCTGTATTCTTCATGATGATGGGGATAAATTTGTTTCCGCTTGCTTGAATCCCGATGCTTAGAGGAGTAGCTTGTATGGTTAGCAAGTCGAGGTTTCCAAATGGATCGCTAACGCCAGATGCCACTGCTCCTTCTAGTGCGGCTCCACATACTGCAGCTTCAAGCGGGTTTATCCCTTCATAGAGATTCTCTCTTTTGCAAATGCTCTTCACAAAATCTCGGACCTTGGGAATTACAGAACATCCCCCAACTAGTATTACATCAGTCAGATCTTCTATTTCTACCTTAGCATCATTCAAGCATTGCTGTATTAGACGTTGGCATTTGTTGAATATTGTCATGTTAACATCCTCGAATTCCTTTCTTTCTAGAAGCTTTGTCACTCTTCTACCATTACCCAAGTCAACGTCAACTTTAACGCTCGTTTGAGATGAAAGCATATGCATAGCATTCTGAGCCGCAACTCGAAGAGAAGCCCTTGCTTTGATGACATCGAGTCCATGGCCAGAGAAAGCCGTGTCAAATCCAGGTAAGAGATGACGCATCAAGTTTTGAAGAAGGTCTTCCCCTCCAATGGCGATTCCTGATAAGGCTTTTATCTGTGAAACACCACCAGCTGTAGCACTGACAGCTACATCGCTATAGCCAGCTCCCATGTTGAAAATAAGGGAGATCTTCTCGCTTCCACTGCCCATATTTTCGTGAACGGTGTGTTGTTGCTGTTGTGCATATAAAAGTGCTACAGCAGTTGGTTCAGGCATCAATCTAAGAACATGAAGGCCCGCCATGGCACAGGCACGTTCAATTCTAGACAGCTGGAAACGGCTGAACGAAACAGGAACAGTTAGAACTACATTTTGTATAGGCCTTTTCAACTGTACTTCTGCCATGGTCTTCAATTCAACAAGAAAAATCGCTAAAACTTCCTCGGGTGTAGTAGATCTCCAAGCATTGTTCACCAAAGCAGCTATGAACGGCCGCACACCAATATCCAAGGTCTGAACTAAAAAGGGTAGGCTTTTGGTAGCATGAACAACAGGATCAGTGTCAATCCTTCCGATTAGCCGCTTCATATTGAAGATTGTGGCTCCAGACAGGATATCTTGCTCGTGGGTAAGTTCACTGCTGACTCCACCGGTAGGGATTTCATCTTTGAAGCTCACATATGACTGCATTCTTTTCTGGTTCCTAGTGTTCTTAAGTAATTCCACTTCAGAGCCATTCCAAAACGCCACACTACATTGTGAAGTACCAATATCAATACCAATTGCAATTCCTGCGAATGCAGAAGACTTATCCTCCCCTGTAGTTTCACTGTCAGAAGCTACTGTGTATGCTGGTTGAGCCATTCCTGCAATAAACAAACTAGTTTCAAACGTAAGATGGAACTTCGGTCCATGCAAATATGATTCCAACCTGAATTATATAGGAGATCGTGTGACTGGCCAAGAAACATTCATGTGGAAACAAAAATACAATGCAAATGCTGAAACATCTACGTCTTACAAACTCAACGATAAAGATAATACCAAAATAGTGCAAATTTGCCATTATGACCATGGGAAGGATTGAAAAAATATGAACCAAAACTTTATATTGTGCTTTGTCATCTGGGCAACATATTCTAACTCAACCAAACAGGTGCAATCCTATTATATGTAAGAAACATGAACAAGTAGAAGGAACGTAAACCAGAAAGAAGAATACGGTATTGATGGATATGATCCTTTCCCATTGATTACAATCTAGTTGTCAACTAATGTTTTTGATTCACGATTCACTCAAAATGGCCCAAAACCTATTTCAATTCATGATTAGCTAGGATATTACTGTATCATGCGACTTCGGGCTAGACCCTAATAAGCTTTTATTCACCACATTCTACTACAACATCACCATCAATAAGTTACCCAAACAATCACTTTCAAAACCAAAAAATATTTGTAGTACCAAAATTATGTTCTTATCCACAGACAAGCTTATTCCTATATTTAACCATCATCTTAAACTACAAAGTAAGTCTAGGAGACTCGCGAGTTAAATTTGCTTGATTATTTGTTTTCATCCTTAACACCAACAGAAGCAAAGCCAAAGAAGGTCATTCCAACATCAAGCAATTGCTGTTAAAAACAGAATGAAATGAACATTCAAAAAGCAACTCAGCTTTCAAATAATGTGTTATATGTTATAATTATAATCAGAAGGACAAACTGCCAAATAGCCGATACATTTGCAAAATTGATTAATTAGTGAAATTAATTTGATTTTGCAAGTAATAATATAAGCTCAAGCTGGCCAAGACCTAAAATCCTAAGACACCAAAAAAAAAAGTAAACAATGCACAGCTATGATCATTCAAAGCCAAACATTCATAAAATCAAACTAATACTCAAACATAGAATTTATAAAGGTAAACCATTAATCATTAAGCAAATAAGACCCAGAAAGCCAAAGTGCAAACTGCAAAGTATAAGATAATGCGACACACAATTTCAGATAGTAATTAGTAAAAAGATGTGTCGGGAAGCTTCGAAATGCATGAAAGTAGAAGAGAGAAAAACATACAGTAAAGAATACTCCGGAAAGAAGAAGAAGAAGAAGAAGAAGAAGAGAGATTGCGGTGGTGTTGATCGATGAAGATGACTGCGAGATGAGTACCCAGTGTTGCTAATAAAAGTGAAGTAGTAATTTGTATAATAAGTAGTCAGTACCGATTCTTTGACGTTCTAGACCAACCTAGAATAATTGGGATCACTCCATTAATTTCCTCTACAATCTGCAACCTGTCATCTTTCTACATCTTAACTCACATGTCACTAATAGTTATAGAATACAATAGAATAGAATATAAATAAATAAACGCAAAAACTTGGACGAGACGGTCTATTACGAGACTGTCACACACTTTCCCTTGTTTTAATTTCAAGGTAAAGTAAAAGTAAAACTTAAATAGATATCAATTTCAACGTGGACGAGACGGTCTCATTATGAGACCTTATATGTATCAATTTCAATGTAAAGTAAAACTTAAACAAATCAATTAAAATAAAAGATTTTAATTTGGAACTATAAGTGAATAATTTTGACGATAAATTAATTGATTTCTACCTAAATATGGTTCTGTTTTCAAAAATTTATAACAAAGTTTATTAAATGGCATTATTCTATCATTCTATGGATAAATTTGAAACAACAAATTAATTAATGAATGGTTAATTAAACTATCAATAATAGTGTTAAAACATTGCATAATACAAGTACTTTTATTTAATGCAGACATGATGATTTTAATGAAACAGAAGAGTATTGATATTTTATACTCTTTAATCATCAGTCAATAATATTGATATTGTTTTTTCCTCAACAGTTTTTGTTCATCAATGGACTTGGAAATAAATTTCTAGGTGTATATTTGCTTACCTTGGATGTGAAGGTGGGGAAGTTTCGACATTCGAATTATGTTTACCAATTGATTCGATGAATGCTCATGAAAATAACCAAGAGTTCACGCCTTCTTTGTTATAAAAAATTTCAATTTTGATCTAAGAATGATCAGTTAAGACCTTAAAGTAATTAATTATGCTTCTTCAATTCTTGATCGGGCAGGTTTGTCTAAATGCAAACCCAATCCCAATTCATTCTCAGCTAGTCTCCTGAGAGACCGTCATTCTGAAAGACATCTTTCAGGCCCAATCCATTAAAATTTAATATCTACTTTTACTCTATATTTTCCCTTATAGGCCAGTTCAATTAGAGATAGTCTCTCATAAAGACCGTCTCACAAGAATTTGTGATTCTTATTACTACTGCTACCAAACTTGGTGCTGATTCGGAATTTCGATGCAATAATCATATATTGGTCGATGCTCTACATTATCTAACTTTCAATGTTTCACATTTTCAAACATCTCTTATATTGTACACAGGTTTGTCTCGTCATGTATGATCCTAAAGATAAACATATTTTTTTTTTGACGATAAATATATTAATATAGCTACTCTTCATCGTATTCTTTTTCATGTTAAAAATACGCTTAATTATGGCCTATAATTGTACAAATGCTCATTTTCCTTCTTATTTTCCTATACAGATGTTGATTGGGATAGTTGTCCTGATACTCGTCGCTTTACATCTAGCTATTATGTCTTTGTTAATAACAATCTTATCTCTAAATACTATGATAATATTATTTGTATTCAATACTACTTAAAAATATGATATTAGAAGATAACCGAAAATTCTCAAGAAACACACTTGTTTGAAGATAAAAAATTTATTTATTACCATTAAAAAAAGGAAAAAATTACTATAAATAAGACGACATTTTGTTAATTTTCATAAGTGTTTAATTAATTATAAATAACACCAACTTAGAAAGATTTTACCTAGAATAATATAAACTTTAGTTTATTAACATCTCCTACAGTGTGATTTTTAATATGTTAAGGATATTCTAAAGAAACAACCTTTAAGTTAGTATTATTCATAGTTAATCAAAAGTGAAATAAGCAATAGATTGTGTTATTCCTGTTAATTTTTCTTAAAAATAACATACTTCACAAATTTAACACTAGTACTCTTTCTCATTAACAAAATTTAATATCAAGAACCAAATCGACCTCGAGCTTAGGCTTTAAACTCCATCTTTTTGTTCCAACAAAATGCATTTTTTTTATAATAAAGTAAATTGCATAAATACTATAAAAAAGCAATTAGAGGCACATATAGAACAAGAAAAGGTATGCAAGGAACTTCTTTGTCTCTTGCATTCCCAAAGAATGAAAGTTCTCACTAACCAGTAAGTAACCACAATACAGTTTCCAAATATAGGCAGAGTTAAACTTCAAAAGATCAAATTACTATCAGAAAGCCATTGTTTCTCCTTACCACCATCAATCCTATTTCTATGTCTATACATCGCATCTGAATACGCGACCAATGAAAGATGAATCTATCTTGTCGTGACGACATAACGTAGCAAAACACTTGATCCAGGTTCCTTCCCAAGTTTTCTTCACTACTTTGATACTGGTTACTGCGTTGCATTCACTGCTGATTGACTGCGTTGCAAAGCTAATTCATTTTCTAGCTGTTTCTTTCGGAAATTCTGAGCAGTTTTATTCACTATTTGGAAGAAGAAATTGAGGAGAACAAGCCAGACAACAGTGTTCCAGATTGAAGCCAAAGAAAGACCCCAATTCTTTACCTACAACATATAATATTATGTCATTTTGCCAATGGTTTTCATTCGCAATGCTTAGAAAAGTCCAATTAAAGCAAACAATAAATGTCCAGCTCGGAAGCAGCGTCTTCTGGGTTAGGGAAGGTGACAAACAATCCATACCCGTACTCCCTTCACAAGGAGCACTAGAGGAATGCGGTCGGTTTTACACCCAAACATGAAGGAGCCCTGGATAAAAAGGATACGAGTGACAACGTTTTCACAAGAGAACAGCTACTTGCAGAGAAAAGAACAGCACAAGCAATAACAAGGCTATAAAAAACAATAATACAAAATACAAAGAACCGAAAAATTTCACAATTAATCTGATTGTGTGTGGGAGACAAATGCAAGGGCCTAAATCAGACAGGCATAGTTTAATAATTGCGCGATAATTGACAAATTTGAAAACCCAAAGGGAAATTTCCAATACCAAAGGAAGAATCAAGATATATACCTTGACATTAGAACCCCACGGGTGGAGCAGCTATAACATACTTGTCTTTAACAGCATGCAATTTCGCAATGATTTTAGGCATCACAGAGGCAAATCCAGGTATATGGCTAAATACCCAAATAAATTCATTCTCTAACCAATCCAAAAGCTGATTGTTACACACGGAGATAATAAAAAACTGTCTGTACATAGAAACATAGTTAGAGACGAGAATGATGAAGATAGAAACAAACAGGTAAAAGCCTCGAGCAACATCTTGTACCAACCTGAATATGGGTCTTTATAATTGCCTTTCCCACTACAGTTGCAAGGAAAAATTGCCAAAAGGGTATCCCAAAATGTCCACACATTATACCAGCAAGATCATACAGAGGATTTGGCACCTAATGAACAAACATCACTTCCTTGTCAGACTCTAAACAAAGCAAATTTATGTTAAATTGAAGTAGACCGCATCAGGAAAACAAATCCTTGTATTAAATGGTTTTCTTTAATTCACTGAACACAATAATTCCTAGAATAATTAGCTGATTTGTCATGGAAAACCAATAGGTTTACTAACTAAAAATGAAAATGTAAACAAGCAATTACTTCAATTATGATTCCTTCTAAAACTGCAAATGAGATCTTAGCAAGCAGTGATATTTGAATGAACAACCTGCTGCCGCCTAGTTTGTAAATGGACGTGACTCTATATTTTATAAAAGGGGCGAGCTTTCAGAGGGTCATTCTACTTGTAGAAAACTAATGGATAGAGGAAAGTTTTTAAAGGGTCAAAAGTTATTATTTTAAAAATGCCTTTTGGAGGGTCAACAAATTGTCTAATATATGAGCTTTTACAAGGCACCTTTGACCAAACATATGCCTTATTTGACTTTTAATTTTTAATTCGAAAGTGTTAAAAAAAACTAGAAAATATCAAAAAAAATTTTAAATAAATTTGTAAGGAATACAAATGTTAAAAGCATAATATTAAGCAAATGATGAAAATTATAACAATACACATAATAAAAAAAAGAAAAAAGAAAATTCGAACAATAAGAAAGTCCCCTTCCTTCATCGCCATTAATAGAGTTTGTGGGGATGGGAATAGAGTTTGTGGGGATGGGAATTAAGTTCGTGGGGGTGGGGAAGGAGCTAGATAAGGGAGGAGTTGAACCACAACAGCTTCATCCCCTTCCTTCATCGCCACTAATATACTTCATAACTATTCCTTCTTTCAAGACATCATACTCGGTGTCGGTGATTATGATGATGATTATTGAAGGAAACATATGTAGCATACTCGGTGCGAGAATAGTGTACATTCATTGCAGCCTAATGATGAGGTGTTAATGAAGATGGAAGAAAGTATATGCAACAGAGAGAGCTTGTCAGGGTCTCGGGGATGATGATGATGCAACTGATGATCTTGGTATTGTTGATGATAATGGTAGGCAGTTGTCGGGGAGGGGGAGTTGTCGGGGAGGAGAGTACCGAGAAGGGGGACTGACCTGAGGGGTGGGGTAGAGGGGACAGATAAGAGAAGGAGGGTATTTTAGGTTCTTTGTTTTTTATTCTACTTTTCATCGCTCTTCTTGATTCCTTTCTAGTTTTCCTCTTTTTAGGAGTAACCTATAAATTTAGGTTAAAGTGACCAAGTCCGTTAAAAACAAATGCGCATAAAAGGTGGGAGTTTTCAATAGAACAGTAAAGGTGAGAGTTTTAGAATGGGATCACCTAAATGTGGATGTTTTCTTTTCAATTTTCCTTATTTTTAAGTTCTGCTCTTTCTCTCTCATGCTTACTCTCAAAACCCTGAAAAATTGATATAAAATTGGACCTCTCCTTACACTATAGTAAAGACATGTTTTTTTGAGTCAAGTATTTGAAAATTATGTTTGCGATAGTCCAGATGATTTGATTCGTTTGGGATTTTATTTTTTTTAATTGTGTTAATCTATGTAATGAAAAATGCAGTAGATGTAATTTTATAATGCAACAATCCAAAACTTTTCAGAGATATGAGTTGCTAAATTTAACTTTTAAAAAGTTCTGATACTTGGTGTTCAGAAATGTGGATGAGATACTGATGTGCCTCTTTGTACAATCATTATTGACTTTTATTATAAGAAGTTTTGGAGTAAATTGCTTGTAAGTTGTTAGACAGGGAATATTATTCTATTGGCATTGTGGCATGCATATTCTAACAGCCATGTGTTTATAATGATCATTGAAAAATTAGTACGATATTTTTGGTTATAGGAACGTCTCATTTTGGCTTGAGTTGAATGGAATCCAAATTGTTTAAAGAAGATGGAAAACAGTATGCCTTTCAAGTATGTTAATCAGTAGCTCAAGGTTTCATGCAGTTGTGGCAAAACATAAAATATGTTAAGAGATAAAGTGGAGCAGGCCAACTAACCGAAGCTAGCAGCAAAATGGTCCAGCCATTCAAATACTGAGAGTGAGACATGAGCCAACGTTTCACTTGATTCACGCGCTTTCCAAAAACTCCATTATCTTCCGGAGAAGATCCATCCAAGTCCTCAATCTCGTCCAGTTTGCTTCCTGATGAACTGGCTGCAAGAAGATTTGGATGAGCCTTAATATAACTTGGAGTTACAAGCATGTACAATTGAAGTGTGCGTAGAATGATAACATAACACGAAACAGAAATCCCACAGCTGAACTTTCATCCAAGATTTTACAAACATTGATAATATTTAAAGAGCATCAAGTATATACAAGGACCAAACAACAACATTCAACCACCCCAACACCATGAAATGGCTCCCACGTAGGGTTTAGGGAGTCGGATGTACGCAACTATATCCTTGTTAGTGATAATAGGTACCAAAGAAAATTTGGGAGAACAAAGATAGCATTAGTAAACAGAGAAAAGTGATAAGGATAACAAAATTTAAAAGAAAAGCCACAATATTAGAGCAAGCAACATCATTTCCACAAGGCAAAATTCTAAACCAATATAAACAAGAAATACCTTTCAACATTAGGAGTAATATCAATTAATCTCCACAAGACTTCAAAGCAGTCAAAATAAAAGCTAAAACTTTGCAATAACTAATAATATCAATTGAATTCTATATTATCACTGAATTTATAGAACACATAATAGAAAGTCAAGTTTTAGAAGCTTGAACACATGATTATACTATGGCTTCAAATAAGTTTAGATAGAAAGGTTCTTTCACCTAATGAACTTTATCCACCAGATGTTACGTTTCAACAAGCAAAAACCAACAAATACACAACTACGTAACTTTAAATTAAAGTCGGATAATGCTTAAAAAAATAAAGGAAAAAAAATGTTTGGATGATTCAAACAAATTGCATGGACAATGGATACCAAGCACATATAACTCTCATTCAATAATAGAAAGCTATAAAATCAAGAACAGACACTAAAAGTGAAAATGCATACAGCTTATGAGATGAAGATCATACCAGCCCTTGAAATGAAATATGGTGGAAGTTCACCCAATGCCGTCCCAAGACCCCATAGAATAGCTTCCAACTGGATTTGGGGCAAAATGCTGGTAAGAGGAACTCTTAAACCATTAACAAACTCAAATAATGGAGGCCCGAATTCAGAGCAGTCCTTGTGAAGCCATGATGGACTTCGTTTGAATTGTACTGTATCGTATGGAGCACTTTTCAAATCAACCCGACCGCATTGCATAGCTTTTATGGTAAATAGGGTAATATGTGGTCCTAGATACAGAACAAAAGTGTGCAAGCCAGATCCTGGTAGAAAAAAGGAATGCACCTAGTCAGTGAGCTGAAAGAAATACATAATGCTGTAATTTTCAGGTTCTGGAAGTCCATGACTATAGCTGGTGTTCAATAATAAGGAAGTCAATGTTTCTAATCAAGCTACAATGACATACTGTTTAACGACCAATCAGTTATGTACAAGTATAAAAAGGAACTACATCTCTAGATTACATAGAGGAAAGCATAATTAGTATGCTCGTCAGATAACTATGTTCAGTTCCTCGTTCAAATTCTTCAAAACACGGCCACCAGATATTGCATAGAACAAACACAACAAAATTATTCATAAGCATATGCACATACCCAAACCAATAGAAGATGCGACGCCAAGAGCAACCCACCACAATACAAACTGAAAGTACTGGAGAACCTCCTGGACATGCTGCAAGAGAAAGCAACAAATACAAATGAATAAGATGAAAAACAATTTTGAAATAATAAAGATCATAGATTACACAGCTCCAACAGATTTCAAGCATTCAACATGAACTCACTAATGCCTACATTTCCCATGTGTCTATATGATAGCTCAAAATATAAATTACCTTTTCATGAGACCCTTCAATAGTTGCCAAAAGAACTCCAGAAAACAATACCAAGGTACTCAAAACTAATAGCCAACCACCTTTGCCTAGGAGATAGTCAACTGATTGCTTCACATAATCATGAACGGCCCAAATAAAATATTTAAATGTTTCGCATGGTTTCGAAGTCAAAGTCAAAGAATCAAGCTGTTGTTGAAACTCCTTACATCCTGAAAATAACATATTAACGTCAATATATATAATAAAGTACTGTTAATCTGTCATTGGAAAACAAACCCAGAAAGATTTCATTCTTTAGAAATGGATGTCCAATATCTAAAGACTATAAAGACTACTGAACTGACAACTGGAATCGTTAGTGTTTTAACATAATGTATAACGCTAAAATTGGTAAGATTTGACATCTATCAAAAGCAAGTGCCTTGGGGCTTTACCCCACCACAAACAAAACATCAGATCCATATTCTCACTATCTACAAATTATACTAGCAAAAAAACTCAACTGCAGAAATTGAACAGTTGCAAGGCAAGACAAAGTAGCAGAAGAATAAATTTCAAAATTATTAAAAAGACTTCCGAAAAAGCCAAAATGGAAAAGCAGACACTAACAGTCAGACCACAAAATGTAGCACTTTGTTGACCATGAAGGAGCCACTTACAATTAAATACAGGAAGCTGAAATTGAATCATAAAAGAGGCTCATGTGATGAGACTATGAGAGAGATGAGGGAAAAAAATGAATAGATGCGAGGGATTTGTAACTTCTATATAAAGAATGTATTATTAGTAAAAACATGAAAAAAGTATAGCACTATAGTTATCATAATTGTGACAACTAAAACGAAAGCAGAATCAAATTTTGAAGCAGTAACTCTGCTCTTAAGAAACAAATCTATACGAATGTCATGATTATGACGAAAAGATGACTTTGACAGAAGTAAGTTCAGCGACAAAAAGGTGATTCAGAGACGTAATTTAAATTTCAAAAGAACAAGTTTCAAGTTCATAACATGATAAGCTAGAACAATATAAGATCACAAAATTCAAGATGCACTACTGAGTTCAATTTTGGAACTAAGCACAAAAATGGTAACTAAAAATTGGACAATCATATAAAATATTAGTTTAGAACTTTAGATAAGTAAAAGAAGTTTCAGGTAAAAAGTGAATATCTTCAAATGAAATTGACACAAAAAAATGCTCACAGTTAATTTCTTATTAGCTAATTATGTTTTAAAATTTTGGCTATACTCATGTGCTTGAGACACGTATAGGAAGCTGCCGGCCCTCATTGTGGTTTGAACCATTACACCATTTACAACTATGCCTAGCCCCTAAGAAATCTTATAAATGTTCTAGTTAATAACATGAATTGAAAACAATTCTAAATCAATTATTTTCTAATAGAAAACTAACATCAAATGTGTCCATGTATTTGAACTAACCATGCTCAAATTAGTAATGAATCTAAGATCTAGTTGAATTGCATATGATCCATTGACTTGTATGGGTAGGGCAAATCAAATCAATTCCTCCCCAAGAACAATGTTTTAGCATGGTTTTTGACCAAAGATAAAAGATACCCACATGAAACTAAAGTAAGTATACAAGAACATTTGGGCTGGGGCCTGGGATGCAAAGTAAAAGCATGATCCTTACAAAATCAGAAATGAAGCTATATATTGCAAGTTAAAAAAATGGCTCGTTTAATTTACCCCCATTCCCACAAGATCACTAGTTTAGAAAAGGAATACCCAATCTCCCTATGAGCGGATAGTTAAGCATCACTAAAAATTACTTCTTCCATACCCAAGAATAATAGAATATATAGATTTACTCCTCCTAAAAGGTAACGATACAACTGCTCAAATAAATACTAACTATTCAAAAATACAAAATCAATATCCCTACCCTTTGGTGCATATACAGTATTCCATGCAAAAAACTTACGTTTAATATCCGTAGATTTTAACGGCAATAGATTCATTAATTACCAATCTAAAGTAACCATAAATTTTTTGAAGTTTCAAAATTATAAAATCAACTCCAACGACAATAAGAAAGTCATAAGAAAGTCATAACTTATAAGGGTAAATTGTCTCCAGAACAAAATGTTTGACCAACCCACGTGCACAAAAGGCAAATCTATCTACTATGAACATCATCACCATACCAAGTTTATCACACTCATGGGCGGATCTATGGTGACGTCAATGATATCAATTCTGTATTGACATCACTAAGATAGAAAATAAAAATAACATCAAATAGTATAGTAATGTAAGTTGGTATAAGTAGTGACTCTACATACAAAAGGTATTCGGTTCAACTCCCAATCCTTCCATATTTTTACACAAGAATCACCTTCTCCCTTGTAATTTTAGTTTTCCATTCAAAGCCATTAAGTACCCAATAAATTCCATTAGTTTTGAGAAAAGAGTCATCACTCATCGGGTTATTAATTATTAATATCTCATACCTATTCAAGTTCCATTTACTTTTTGATAATACGTGTTAATAGTTGTAATTTGTCAAAATAAACATTATTCTTGTTGAGTTGTTGTTCTTGATGTCAATAGTAGTGACTAGTGAATTGTAATATTAAGGTTATCTATGGTATTGATATCAAGTCTTTTCCTATTCTTTCTTTTTTTTATTATTTTTTACGCATCTAAAATTTTTCATCTTGTCTACCATGTCTTTCAACATCAATTCACTTTAGAATTATAAATTTTGATAGACATATATGTAAATTTTTGACAACAATAATCAATGAAAAATGAAAAGAGAGAGAATTGGAGATTTTATAAGGTAAGTGGTAACTATGTTGATGGGATTAATATATGAGACTTTAGTTATCACTCAATTTTTTTTACTCTAATGATACAAATTGGAAACTAAAGATGCTATCTATTAATTTGTTAGCTAGCATAATTATAAATTTGGTAAGTATAGATTTGTTATTTTAAGGGGCTGTAACAAATATTTTGCTCAAAAAATTCAGAACCAAAGCTGCCACTATTCAAATAGCATAATTATCAATCCGGTAAGCATAGATTTGGTAAAACAGGAAAATTGGTAAAGTTGAAACATTTTGGTTCAAAAGTTGTCAAAAGATGACATTGTCCAAAGCGTTCAAAATATGAATACTCGGCGTAGACAATTATTTTAATCAAACATTAATTGTTGGTTTTTATTTAAATTATCAACATCACTTAATTTTCCTCCCAGTCATAGAAATCAACCCACTATGAACAACAGCATAAAAGTTGCAAGTACCAAGATTACTACATAGCTATAAATCGATCAAACTCTACAATATCAATGAAATCAATCATCTATTGAAATCCAAACCCCTGAAAGAATAAATAATTTAGGGCAATATTTCTTAATCAAGTCTTGTCCTACAATAAGATACAAATTTTCCAACCTCATACTAGATAGCGCTATGAATCGATCAATCCTAAAAATGTCAATGAAGATTACTACATAGCTATAAATATATCAAACTCTACAATATCAATGAAATCAATCATCTATTGAAATCCAAAACCCCTGAAAGAACAAATAATTTAGGGCAATATTTCTTTCTTTTTTTTTTGAAGATAGGGCAATATTTCTTAATCAAGTCTTGTCCTACAATAATATACAAATTTTCCAACCTCATACTAGATAGCGCTATGAATCGATCAATCCTAAAAATGTCAATGAAGTCAATCATCTATTGAAATCAAAACCCTCAAGGAACTAAACATCATATTATATATTTCTCAGGAAAAAACAAAGATCAAGTCTTTTCTTAGTAAAGTATAGAAATTATCCCAAGGCAAGATTGAAATCAAAGTCAAACTAACCTAAACAAATTACCCAAATCATATTAATCAAAACTAATTAATATCGTAACCTGAGATCGGTGATTTTGAATCACTGGACAATGAAGAAGCAGAAGAATTAGATGAGTTGCTGGATTTTTTCTTCGAGCCCATCTTCAACTTTTTGGTTCCAATTGAAAACCCTATAAATAAAATTAAAACATCACCGGTTGGGTAAAAAAAATGAAACCCAGATGATGATTTCTTCTGTTAGAATTGAATATCAAACCAAAATCAAAAGTTAGTAGATCTGTAGATCATTTATTGAAATTTGAATTATATAGAGAAATAGATCTCTACAAGCAGAAGGAACCCAGTTTGCGTATAGAGTGAGGGAGCAAGGCTCATTTATCGGTACACGAAAATAATTTTCGTAAGGTTATCTTTAGTGGGAAGGTCATGCAATTAAAATTTAATAACTCCTAGACCCTAGTGCCTATTCCACCGCATTCGTTTTAATTACGGCGAATAACACGATTGCAATGGGTCGGACTTGGTTCGAATTATACATATTTCGACTTTGCTTCGAATAATAGTCGGAGTCTTTTCTTTAGTCCACCTCCACTCGGAGTCGGATTATGCATGCTCCAAGTTTACCCGACTCGGACCTCCAACGAAATCGGATTATTATCAAACAGTATCGTTGTGATTTTGTACTAATGATTTTAAAGCATACAAAATTAACAATTCAAATACAATTTAACAAAAAAAATATGTACTTTGAACTCAAGTTTAACTAGAGAAATAGTCCTACTACTACAATTTAACAAAATTTTCTCGCATTTTGATTTGGCGTATTTTATTTCTCTTAATCTGATTTGTCGTATTCTTATTGATTAATCTAAATAAAATTACCAAGTAGTTTTTCAAAATCGAAAGTTACAATTAATATGAGAGAGAGCTTGAATTAGTCACGCACGCTTAGTGTTTTAAAGGAAACAAAATATTAGTGTAAAAATCAAATTCAAAGTCGGATTCCCTTCAGGGTCGGAGTCGGGTCGGAGTGTCGGATTTTTATTAAGGTCCAACTCCGGTATGTCTCTAACTCGGACTCGAATCGTAAAGTCGGATGACTTTTTCCTCGGACTCGAATCGGATTATATTTCTCGGATCAAATCGGACTAGGGTCGGATTCGAACTGAATTGCGTATGAATTTGGTATGTAATTGGGAGATATCATACTAGATAATCCCCGTGCAATGCATGATTTTTTTCATTTTATCGTTTTTTATAATATTTAAAAAATAAAGAAAATAAATTGTAAATTATTGATTAAATATTTTCAATGAATTAATAATTGCATATAATATCTAATATTTGATTCAATTTTAATTTTACAAATACAATTTTATAAGTTTTGTACAAAATTAAATAATGTTATTTTGATATTATTTTAATATTTACTAAGTAAGCATAATAAAGTATGCTTAAAATAAATTTTAATATTTAATTTATAAATTATTTTGAACAAATATTACAATATTAAATCAAATGAAATAATTTAAATAATAATACAAATATAAAATTAAAAATAACTTATCTTGTATGAGACTATCTCAATGTTGAGATGTGATTAACTCAATTATCTTATTGATCATTATAAGTTTGTAAATGACTTATTAAAATTAATGAAAAGTTAAGTCCCCATTGTTGTCATTTGTGAATTAGATACATTAATTCAATTATCGAAAGGTAGATTATATTAAACAATTGCATTAATGCATTTACATATATTGATTATATAAACCTATTTTCAATGTATTGATTATTGTACTATCTATTCATATAAAGATTAATTAACATATTAGTATGACATCATCATCCTTTATTGAAGGGGAAGTTTTAATTTACAAAGTGACACCTCATTAGTTTTGGGGTTAGATGATGTAAGTGTGTTTTGTTTTAGTTATAGGTATAGATGTAAATGCAAAAAATTATATGTAACGGTTAAATGGGTGTAAACATTTAGGCTAAATAGTTCGCTACCTAATTTTTTTTTAATATATTATACATAATTTAAGACTTAAAAGATCAAATTTAAGATTTAAATGGCCAAATCTAAGATTTAAAGACCAATTTTAAAACTTAAGTCAATTTGGTTTTAATTCTTAAAATTGGTATTATATTTTTTTAAAAAAAATTTCAAATCAATACTTAAAAGACCAAAATTCAAAACCTAAAAAAACTAATTCCAATGTTATCATGGATTTAGTTCAATAAATAAGTCTCAAATTTGGATTGAAAAAAATAGATATAAAAATAAATAAATAAATTATTGTTTGGACCTTTGTTGAAGTTAATGCTTGGAATTGACAATTAAGTATTAAAATTCATTTTAAGTCTTAAAATGGATGTTTTAAAGTTTGGCTTAAGGCATGTTTTTCGATTTTTTATCTCTTAGTAGCATAGGAATGACGGTCTCACAAGAGATTTACTGATAAGAGTAATTGTATGAAAAATCCTACCCGCTATGGATAGTAGGTAGGTGGTGTGTATACTCATCCCATACTCTCCCAACCCGCCCCGTATCCATTCACCATACGGCCATACCTCATACCCACCCACTTGTTTCATACATGTTCGCCCAATATCTACAACATATCAATTTTTATTAATTTTGTATATTTTAATCGAAAACTATTAATAAAAATTAAGATACATCTTCATCATCATCATCATCGCACCAGTGCATTCTGCCCATATAAAACTATAATCAGGGCCTGGAAAGGAAACAACGGCGGCAACTCATACTTAAAGGAGGATGCGGCTAAAGAACCCCTCTGCTCGAGAAAGGTCCTCATAATTATATGTCTTGCGACAAAAAGAACCGAGCGAAAATATCTCTGCAAGCTTGCATCTTATACCACACAATAGCTTGGCTCTTACCCAAAAAATTTAAAGTAGATAACACATAAATAAAAATAACTAGGTTATAAAAAACAATTAAAAGAATTATACTACGTCCTATTCAGCCTATTAGTCTCATTTAGTTTTTCATACTTGCCGCGACAACATTTTAACCCTTTGTATCTCTAATTGTTTTTAATTAAAAATTATAAAAAGTAGATATTAATAATCTTTGTATTGAGACGAATCAAACAAGATCCTACATGATTATGTTTTAACTTATAGATTAAGAATAAAATACAAATTAAGAGTGATAAGTGAATAGTGAAAAAAAAAATCAATGGGACTAATAGGTAGAATAGGAGGGAGTATGTAAAAGGTAAAGAACAAGAACTTTACCACGTAAGGAGGATGTAAATTAAGGATTTTATTTTTTATTTTATTACAATTTATGGTTTAAATAAAAATATACATTTAAATTTGTAAAGAATTGCAATTTCATGGAGCATATGATGGGGACTATGAGTGAATGTAAGACGGGCATAAGATGGGTATACCCATGATGAGTATACCTAGTTGGCCATAGTGGATAGGAATGAATTTAAATGCATATCCATGTGAACAGACGTGGGTATGAAAATTTACCCGTTATGGGTGGTGGGTAGATGGTTAATATGATAATTTTAAATAGGTATAGATATGAGAGAGAGCATACCGCACTCCCCCGTCCATTGCGCCATCCCTAGTCCTCACTAGTCACCACACCATTTTTATTTGTTCATATTCTCTTAGTTTTCTTTTGTTTTTCTCATATATTTTTCATTGCAAATTTTAGATTATTCTATTTTGGACCATTAGAATTCACATTATTATTTCACACTAATCTAGCTATCCAACCATAGCCACATCTATTAAACATTAAATAATTTTAATCTTTACTAGTTATCCAACCATAGCCACATCTATTAAACATTAAATAATTTTAATTTCTTTACTAGTTATCCAACCATAGTGAGTTCGCATGATTTTTATTTATGCTTTGCACAATCAAATTTCATACGTTAAACTCTAATACTAATTCCATTAACGTTCCAGTGAATTACCGGTCAATTAATGACAATATTGCCTGAAAATGTGTTGAGGTGGTTTAAACATGTGAAGAGAAAGACAATTAATGGATCCGCGAAACTGGCGAAAATAGAAATCATGGTAAACCCAAGAGTACGTGAGAGGAGCAGATAAAAATCGACTTGTGTGAGTTACAGCTATTTGAGGATTTGATGATGGTTATAGTAGTTGGAGGCGGATAATCCACGTCTTAAACGTTTGATAGTTTCCAGTCAATTACCTCCAATTGTCCTAATTAGTTATTTAATTATTTACCTAAATTATTTGTATTACATATTAATTTATTTCATTCTAATGACTCAGTCATAGTCCAATTGTGTTGTGATATTTAGATAGCTTTTTTCATAGTCCAATTGTGCGCATTCCTCTTAGTCCTCTTTTTGAAGGAAGTATATATGTGTAATTGTGTATGATTTGTCTCATTGTCTGCTACCTTCCCCACCCGAACCATGACTTTGTGGGGGACTACTTAATTGATGACAATAACTATAACTATAACCTTAACTATCACTAAGCCTAAAATATTTTAGCAAAATACGTATAGTTGTAGGAGTGTTATAAAATCTTACTATCAATTTATCTTACTGATCTAAACAATTCCATATAAAATCTCGATCAGTCTCAATTTTGCTACATCCATCCTTTGTAATTGTACCATATGCGTACCAACCCTTAAGGAACCAAATACAATCATTGCTCTATTTTATAGTCTGTAATATATAATATAATATAATATAATATAATAATATAAGTATATTATTATATTGGAACAATATAAGTATATTTTTTTCATAATATAGTGGACTACTATGGCTGAAACCATCCAAAAAGTGACAAAAGAAACTCAAGGGGTGTTGACAGGGAAACCCGACTAAAGTGTACAAAGAGGCGTAGTGGTGGACCAGGAGGTGCAAAGGAAGATAAAGGAAAAAAACAAGAGATTCAAATATCTTTCTTGAGTTGAGGGACTCCTTGACCGCACCGATCTCTTTTATGGGTATGAGTTGTCGTCCACCTTTCCTCCTTAGATCCTGATCATAATTTTCCTATAAGTGGGATACATTAAGTACGATGATGATGATGATTGAGTGGGATCGGGATAAAAAAACATGATGATGATTGAGGTCACGTGAGATCGTCCCGTAAATCCATTGAAGAACATAAGCATCAATGCATTCCCAATCAGCCATGGATTCTGTTTCAGAGGTAGTTTCAGTGGAGGAAGAAGATGATGTGGGAGGGATAATGTGATGAAGCACACGGTATGCCTTGCAGTGGGTAGTGAAAAGATGGGACCAAGTAGAATACATGCCTTTTTCCATTTCCAGTAATATGGGTACATGATTTTGAATATTAGTGACTGTCCTAGCAGGATGTAGAGCAGTTTTAGATTTGTCCATCATTGAAGAGCAAAAGGAGGGAAGAAAATCGTATGAAACGATGAATAATTAAACAGCCCGTAGAGAACAGAAGGATAAGAAAAAACGAATGATAAAAAGCGTATAGAACAGAAAGGGAGCTGTAATGATGAAGAAAGGACAGAAGAGACATTTGGGATAAACGAAAAGGGAGGAAGTAGTTGGAATATGTATTGCAGAGAGGTGGGGCCCAGGAGAGAGAAAAAGAATGGTTGTTTGGGAATGAGAGACTAGCCTGATACCATGTAAAAATGATTCTGTGTGTTTCATTACTCAATAAATGAATATATATATATATACATACTAAACCCTAGAGCTATCCATACATAATTACATGAGTACCCTTATGAAGATATACACACAACATATACACTAATAGAAACATATTAAGTCATAAAAGTATCCTTTAATATAAAAATAAAAAGAGATATGGTAATAATGGAATATTAAAATGTGAATTGAATTCCAAGTCGTCAACATTAAGGTTAGACATAGAATTAGACGCCTAACACTAACAGTAGTTTAACTTGAAAGTCACTTTTCCATCCATATTCCACTCACACTCCAATACTTGTAAATCACTACTCACTATATATAAACAACTAACCATACGCCGCCTAAACAGACCCATAAACACATCAGGCAGATTGAGATAGTGATGGAGTGTGCGGCAAAAGCAGTTGGTGGGCGTAATTTGGCCGCAATTGGCGTGATGATGCAGCTAATTATGTTGCTATCAGTTGCGGTGAATGCAGCGGTGTATAAGGTTGGGGATGCAGCTGGGTGGACTACTATTGGCAACATCGACTACAAAAATTGGGCTGCTACCAAGACATTTCGTGTTTCTGATGTCATTGGTACTACTCTACATCTTATCCTTTATTAATTGTGGTTGATTTTTCTTTTTTATTAGTTTTTTTTTTTTTGAAAAATTGTCATTGATAATCCAATCTTTCAC
>CM025919.1:5994536-6210485 GCA_000753965.2 Amaranthus hypochondriacus
CCATGGACCCATTTACTTCTTTTCTTTAATATATATTAACTATCATGATTTCAAAACATTAAGTGATTTTAAATTTTGTCGGTTTTTGTAAATTGAAATGTGGTCGTTGTGTTTAAACTTATAAAATTAAAAGACTTGATAAATATTTCATTATAATAACTTGTATGTTGAAAAACTTCATATATTCATTCGCTCAATTAGTATAAAGTATCCTTGTTAGTCTAAAATGATATAATATATCAATGGTTGAAGATGATATAATATGTCTAAAAAAAATTTCAAGGAAATAAAAATAAAATTTTTTGAACTCAGATCTAGACCCTAAATCCGTCAAACTCTAAAGGTCTAGGTTCGGGTCCAAAATTTTGAGGCCCTTTGAATCTGAATTCAATAAAAAGTTAGGGTCTGAATTTGAGTCTAGCTGGACCCGACCAAGATCCAAGTTCCAACCCATACCTATCGTCACTCCTATTTTTCAAGTTTGTTTGACAAAAAAAAATCTATACTACATACTAAAATCGTTATTCAGTAAGACACATGTTGCCTTCATGTTAATTATTTTCCCTCCAAATTAAAATTCTTTTAGCTAAATTGGGTAAATAGAATAAATAAGTTTGAATGCCCTATTATTTTGATCAATTAACGTTTCAAATGGCCGGCCGACACTACGGTTGATGCAAGTTTCAAATTCGGTAAGTAAATCTATATCTATATTAAATACTAAAATCTCAGAAAGACACATGTAGCCTTCATGTTAATTGTTTTACCTCCAAAATACTTATTTAGCTAAATTGGGTAAGTAGAATAATTAGGTTTGAATGCCCTATTATTTTGATCAAATAACGTTTCAAATGGTCGGCCGACAATACGTTTGACGCAGGTTTAATATTGGGTAAGCAAATCTATGCTACATACTAAAATTGTTATTCAGTAAGACACATGTCGCCTTCATGCTATTTGTTTTTCCTCCAAAATACTCATTTAGCTAAATTGGGCAAGTAAAATAATTAAGTTTGAATGCCCTATTATTTTGATCAATTAACGTCTCAAATGGCCGGCCGACAATACGTTTGATGCAGGTTTCAAATGCCCAAATTTATTCTTATAAAATATCATTCTATAAAAATGGCAATAAAAAATTGGATAATGTATGGTCAAATTCTTTTAAATATCTTCTTTATTCATTATTTTTGTTATTTATATTATATACGTATCATATTGGTTTATATCAATCTATCAAAATGGCCATAAAAAATTGGATAATATATGGTCAAATTCTTTAAAATATTCGTTCCTTTAATAATGATTGTTCGTTTTAAATTCATTTAAATATCCGTTCCGTTTAAATATATGGTCAAATTTATAATTAAAAGATCATTTAAATATATTTTATTTGTCTATTAAAAGTAGATAGTTTATATGGTGTTAAGTAATCCATTCAAAATTGAAATTATTATCAATTACGATCACAAGACATTAACATTTTTTTTTGAACATACAAGATATTAACAATTAATACTGTAATAAATGGTACAATTGTCGCATATCAAATTTATAAAAATGTTATATGGGATCTTCTTAATAAAACAAAGAAGAAGAAAATTATTATATTATACTTCTATAAATAAAATAAATAATGAACAATATAATATCATAATTCTTCACAAAATCTCTTATTTCTCTATTAATGCTTCATAAGAAATCACAAAGATGTAAAAGTATCTATTATTTTGAAAGAGAATTGATACATGCACTTATCGTGCGATTTATGCACCAATATTAATTGATTTTAATTCATTTTTGTGCGTATTTTACTTAACTTAGGTCTTTCATGATCAAATTCTATGATTTACGCTTGTGGTGTAGTGCTTTGATTGATTTTAGGAATTTTTAGCCACTTTCGAGGAGGTTTTCAGGTGATCGGGCACTTAATCAACCTCGGGAATCAAAACTCGAGCCTTCGGACTTAAAACGACCAATCTTGGTGAAAATCTATGAAGGAGTTGAGCATGGTCGACTTAGGGTCGACCCCGTAGTTGTGCAAAAATTCCATGGCCAGCACTTAAAAAAAATTTGAAGTGGAAAGATTGCCCAACACTGAACCAGTCGACCGGTCGACTGGGAGGAGTCGGCTCGACTGGTTCAGGCCTGACAGCTACAGTCCCATTTTTTGTCCGTGAAACTTTTGTCTCATGCCTCCACCACTCTTTTCCCTTGCGTGCTTCAACCTTCCTTCTCCTGTGCTTCTGTTCCTCATGATGAAGAGGCTTGCTTGTTGGTTTTCCTTGGCAATGATGATGAAGGCAAGTGGGAAGCTCCTACTTTCGGCTATATAAGCTCACATTTTCTAAAGAAGAGATACACTTTAAAGCAGCCCACAAGCTATGCCAAGCCTCATTCTCTCTTCTTTCTAAGCTCATTTGTGTATTTGTATGCCTAAGTATTCCATTACTCCAGAAACTTGTAATAGTTCTTCACTTAAACACTTTCTTTTGGTACTTTAATCAAGCATTTGGATTGTAATATTGTAGCTAAACACTAGTAGATTGTAGTAACCTTTCTTAAGTAATTAATCAAGCATTTTCCAGAATTTATGGGTTGAGTTTATACTTGGTATGAAGTATCTTTTGGTTTGATTATTGGAAGCTCTTGTTCATTGTTGTGATTTCCATCCCCCTCCATAGTTGAGGGAAGTAATTATTCTTTAACTTAATTTTCTTTTTTGTTGTTGTTGCACCATGAATGGAATGTTATTGTATGTGTTTATTTTAGTTATCAAAATGGGTGAGTAGTTTTCTTTCTAGAGTTTAGGGATGTAGTTTACTAATTTATTTGCTTATGGGGTAATGGGTTGATCACAAATATGTACATGAAAGAATATGTGAGTTCCATGGTAAGGAATCGAAAGTCCATCTCGATCTCCATACATGGACAATTTATGTTGTTTGATTGCTTGAACACTTGGGATGTATGAATTCATGCTAGTAATGAGTAGCCCGAAAACTAACTTTATTAGGATTTCTTTGAGTCAGTCCTTAGGATGATAAACCACGCATATCTTGTATGATTCTTTCTTGTTTAACATGAATTGGAGGTTATGAACATGTATTAGGGAGTTATTAGTATTGTCGAGTTTTACAAGCAGAAGCCAAATCTCTTAAACCATATTAGTAACTATATAGTTCCTATGCACAGAAGTTGTGGAGCTAAATTAGAAAGACCTTTCTCATCATGAAAATGGTTAAAAGCATATTTTCAACCCATCCCTTTAGCAAGTTAAGAAGCTAAATTCCCCAAACTCTAGTCTTTTTATCTATTATTTTAAACTTGAAATCGAAATTCGTTTTCGTTATTAAACTCAAAATCATAAACCTTTTTGTCATTAGACTCATTTTTTTTGTCACATAAATATTTCTCTGTGGACCGACCCCTTACTTACCACTAATGCTAGTTATTAGGGTTGACTAAGGTGAAACAAATTTATTGCATAGAGCGGACTTGGAAAATCATCAACGACCTAAGACTCCGAAAACTTACTCCATCAAGAATCCATAAAATAAACTTATAATCTATAAATTATTTCAATAAGTGATTCAAATAAAAAATATGGGTTTTTCCTTATAAAAAACACGGGCCCTATAAATTAAAACATGAGCACTATAAAAGCGAATGCGTGTCCCATCTTTTTTATTTTAAATTGTTAAGTTTATAGTTTATATATTTTTTTCATTCTTAATTTATAGTGGTAAATATTGATCATTCTACAAGTTCATTAAAAATAATTCATGCCCAAAATTTAATTTTAGAGTTTTAAAATTTGAAAGAATTAATTTAATGCAAAGACTAATTTTCTCTCACACATTAAATATTATTTTCTCTATATTTATCATGTTTACCAAATATCAGAATAATTTAAACTAATTTTATTTATATTTAGGAAAAATTACCTAGAATAATCCAATATATTCGTGATTTTTCTACAATAATCCCAACTATTGTTTAACCATGAATAATCCCAACTTTGAGGGGTATTTTTCTAGAGTAAACCCGGTGATCGGATGACTTGCTATAACAAGTTTTATACTCCCTCTTATTCAAAATTATTGTTCACTTTGAATTGGACACGAATTTTAAGAAAAAGGTAGTTTGGGTATTTTTAAATGATTATAATAATTGTAAAGGTGGTAGTTGGAGTATTTAAGTGATTATAATAATTGAAAAGGTGGTAGGTGTGGTATTTTAAATGGAAATTCCACATTGTAGCATCCAATTTTGATTAAATGCTAGTGGTGGTAGCATTTTTTTAAGAAAATTCCACATGGTAGCATCCAATTTATGCACTATCGAATTGCCATAGCATTTTCCGTTAAGTTCTTGTTAAATTCCGTTAAATTCATCATTTTGTAAGTTTTTTTCCACATGGTAGCATCCAGTTTTTGTTAATTTGTCATTTTAACTTTTAATTCACCATTTTAATGTTTAATTCACCGTTTAATTCATTAACGCTCATAAATGTTTAATAATTTTATTGAAAAATTATAAGAAACTATCTAATCGGGTCGAAACAAGTATTTATTCGCCTATTTTTCGATACTTAAACCGAAAAAGATATTTGACGTCATTTTTACTTATCATAATTTTTTCAAAAAACGGACGTTGCAATTAACCTCATGGGGGTAAATCTTTCGAAAATCCGGTCGAAACAAGTACTTATTTGGCTATTTTCCGATATGTAAAACGAAAATGATATTTGACGTCATTTTTTCCCATTATAACGATTTTTTTTGAAAAACGGACGTCGCTACTATCCTTATGGGATAACTCTTTCGAAAGTTCGACCGAAACAAATACTTATTTGAAAGAGTACTTGTTTCGACCGATGAATTAAACATTAAAATGGTGAATTAAATGTTAAAATTATTTTTCCGTAAAATTATTTAACATTTATATTTTTTTCCATAAAATTATTAAATATTTATGGACGTAAACGGTGAATTAAACAATAAAATGGTGAATTAAATGTCAAAATGGTGAATTAAACAAAAACTGGATGCTACCGTGTGGAAAAAACTTACAAAATGATGAATTAAACGGAATTTAACAAGAACTTAGCGGAAAATGCTACGACAATTAGATAGTGAATAAACTGGATACTACCATGTAAATTTTTTTTTAAAAGTGCTACTATTGGCATTTCATTAAAACTTAATGCTACCATGTGAAATTTCCCTATTTTAAATAATATAAGTATGGGTACTTGGGGGTATTTAGATAAAAAATCTTTGTCAAAAATAAAAAGTGGACAATTAGAGTGATTTGACTAAATAAGGAAAGTGGACAATAATTTTGAACAAGAGGGAGTATATGTTTTAAAAAAGGTAAATTAAAATAAAATCTCGAAAAAAATATATATAAAAAATTTAATATTTTTTTATTATTTAGAAATTTTTATGTAAAATTTTGAACTTTTTTTTTCTTATTTTAAATTAAGTTTTAGTTTACTTTTTTGGTGAATTATCTACTATAGTAGGTCATCGGGTTACCCAAGTTACTCTAGGGAAATACCCTTTAAAGTTGGGATTATTCATGGATAATCAATAGTTGAAATTATTGTATAAAGTACGAATAGATTGAATTATTCATGCTAATTTTTCCTTCTATTTAGATCATTTAAATACCGCAAACGTTTTATTCCCTTCGAATCAGTTTAGATCTCTCATTTGGGATATTACGGATTTTAAGGGTTGAGTGACAAAAAGGTAGTTGGGTATTTTAATTAATTAAATTAATTGTAAAAGTGGTAGTTGGGTATTGGGAATTGGAAAAGTGGAGATATTTAGGTAAAAAAAAGGATAAACATAAAAGGAAATGAGACAATTAGTATGATTTTGCCAAATAAGAAAATGAGACATCTAAACTAATTCGAAGGGAGTATTTTTTTTTTTAAAAAAAATTATAAATAAATGTTGAGAAGATAGCGTGTTTGAAACGTATAGCAGATAGGGCGTTAAAGCTATTTTAACCGGTACATCATTCAAAAAGGGGAAAGCACAGCATAGACCTCCCATTCTCTCCTAGCTCGGCGGCCGGTGATATATGCGCATCTGTATTACGATTCTTATCTTTTTTCTTTCTTCTTGCCGATCCCTTTGATTTCTGTAAGTTTTTTCATTAATCTTTTGTTTTCTTTCCGATCCCTTTCTGTTTGGCACATCAATTCAATGATTAATGGTTTGTTTTGGAACACTATTAAGTTCATTGAAGCGGCAAAAATTTGTCCTTCTCGAGCAAGTTTTGTAGGTTAGGGTTTGCAATTGACGATAGCGTATGTAGATCACCCTTGTGGATTATTGGGATATGAATTACTAATGAAATTTAGGAGTTTCATATGTTAATTTTTTGAGTTTTGGCAATTTTTATTTTTTTTAATTATGGAGTGATCTTGTGATTTTGCAACTATTTTAGTGGTGCTTACATTTGGTGCTGTTTATCCTTTGGTATTGGGTGCTGAATTGTTAAATTCATTCTGATCGATCGTAATGGATAGATTATAGTTATGGAATTGAGTTTGTGCGTTTTTTTTTTGCAAGGAAAAATCACTGAAAATATTTCATGTCAATCCAATTCAATCCAGTATTTTTTCTCATTAATTTCTATCACCATCCATAATCATTTGTAACATACATTTATGATTGTGTTGTCATGGAAATCGTTCAAGGATCTTCTTTAATTATTTCTTACAATCTCATGATCATTTCTACTATATCTGCGGCCTAAGTTGCTGATAACATTTACCTGTTTTTATTGTGTTATTCTTGTATCTTTTTAGCATTCACTTTGTCATTTTCATTAGTCTGTATGTGATAATATACTGAAATACTGAAGTATTTATTAACGATTTGCCTTGTATCATTGTGTGCTGTATTGATTTGAAAAAATTTGTTTGTCTACACATCTATCTGTTTTCATTGCAAAACAAGTTTTTAAGTTAATTTATTAGTAGTATATTTACATATGAGCGTTTTCGCTGTATCTCTTGAAGTGTGTATCTTTATTTATTTTTTCATTTTTTCAGATTTAATAACTGATAATAATCACTCATGATATTGCTTTTTTTGGTTTGGCAGAAAACATGTCTTATGGACGAAGTTATCAACCACAAGGAGGTACATTGTTTGAATTTCATGGACGAACCTTTCCCCGAAACCAAAACAATGACTATATGCAGAATGAGGCCTATTATAACTGCAATAGATATAACCAATTTGGGAATAGGATGTTTGATGATATGAGGAGACATGACTTTCACTCCAATGTCCAGGGAAACTGTAGAGAACGAGCACACCAAGGAAATTACTATAGGCCTCATCATGTATCACCATCTTCTAAACGGAGGAAGCTCTCTGAAAATGCCTGGGGAAGTGATGGGGCTTCTTATTGCCAGTCAAATCATTTTGTATTTTCAACTACCAATCCCTCAGCCGAATCTTTATTTTTTCCTGCTACAGCTGCAACTAGTACAAGTTCTCATTGTCATATAGTGGGGTAAACGTGGACGTTTTGACCTGGAAGATGAAGAAAGTGCAGTTCTTATGTCTAAGGAAGAGATTGAGAGGTGCTCTCCCTCTAGAAAAGATGGGATTGATGTGTTACATGAAACAAGATTGAGATACTCGTATTGCGGCTTTATTCACAACCTAGGGATGCGGCTAGATTTGTAAGTTGACCTTTGGTTGCTATTGAAGTGTATTTGATGTAATTTTGATTGAATCCAACTGTCATTATTATTCTACATTGTTCTTTGTTGCTAATTGCTATATTTCCCTCATTTCTCAATTTGATTACATTTTCGTCCCCATTTTCCTCGGTTTAGTTATAAATTTCAATTTTTCCAAGATTCCACATAATTATTTTATTTGTTTGAAAATTTCCCATTTGTGACATATTAACTTATAGTTCAACTTTTTAACTACCTTTTTGTCTGTTACACACCATATTGTAAAATTGTGGTTGTGTTCTTGCTTCCGTAACGATAAGGTGATGCGGTAGTTGTATCGCCAAATATCAACCAAAATTATGAGATAGCTCTTGATACAACCTAAATTCTGTTTTTTTTACACCTTGGCAGGTTTCGGTAAATACAAACATCTAAACCCCTTTTAATTTGAAGTTAAATCAACCAATATAGGTGGTTGACCACCACTAATGGGTTGTTTGACTGTTTTTTCAATCCTGAATGTGATTTATCATTTGAATGAAATTGAAATACCCATTAATAACCATACAACTGGAATTCAGCCCTGAAACGGTGCAAATGTCCTATTGCTTCAACCAAATGGTAAAGCTTTTTTACCAAGGCTGTATTATAAAATTAAGAGTATTTAAAGGTTGTAATTGACTACAAAAAGGTTGAAAAATCTTAAAGAAAAAAACACAAATTTGAAAGGTCACATTTTGCAAATTTACCTTATTGATTGATTAATTATTTTGGACTCACCTTATCCTCATGTCACCTGCACGTTTTTTTTCTATTATTTTTGGTAGTGAAAGTAATTATTTTCCCTTTCTTTATAATACGATTAATGATAAGCAAACAACAAGTATTCCAATAATACTTCATGCCATCTGATTTTTAAGTTATTTTTTGACAAAGGAAGTAATAGTGTTTGTGTTTTTTTAATTACTCTGTGATGTATTGCTTTTTTATTTACACTATTGTATATTATGTAGGCCACAAACAACAATGGGTACTGCAATGGTTTTGTGCCATCGGTTTTTCATCCGACGCTCTCATGCCTGCCATGATAGATTTGTAAGTTGTTTCTAATGCCTATTTCCTATTATCTACTAGTTGGAAGTATTAAGGAGATGATTTGGTAACATATGACATAATTGATGAACTCCTCTTGCAGTTGATTGCGACTGCTGCTGTCTTCCTTGCTGCAAAGTCTGAAGAGACAATACGCCCTTTGAATGACGTATTGAAATCATCTTGCGAAATTCTTCACAATCAAAATTTTAGCTTCTACATGCATTCTATTGTGAGTATATTTTGTTGTGTTTACTATGTCAAAAATATGGCTACCTCTTCATATCTGCCTAGGATTTTTTTGCAGTAAAAACAACTTTTTAAGTGAAAATGTTGGTATATGCATTTCTGTGTGATGCCTTTTATTCTTGTGGCCATATGATTGTCTCACGATTGGATTTTATTATAAGATCATTATAGAAGAAGAATGCTGCCCAAGAACAATATCAGATTTTTCTAAAATAAATATTTCTTAAATTAGGGGAAAGAAATAACTAGTACAAGCTTGTATATAGTTTTAAAGAACTTTTTAATGACTTTTTGAAGCTTTAGATGTTCTTTCGACTTTCGAGTATGTTTCATTTGTGAATTTCTCTATTTTTTGGAAAGTAATGAAGTTTTTCATTTAATTTAGTTAATTTATAATTTTGTACACATCATGCTCATCCATTTAGCATCAAGTTGTAACATCTCTTGGATGATTGTAATGTTTCTCTGATGAGTAATAGTTTCAGATTTTCAATGTCCTAGTCTCCTAGACTTACTTTTATGGTTTTTAGTAAGTATCTTTATTTAAACACACATGCAAATATGCCCTTCCCCATCACAAAACAACACATACAAATGTATAGATATGAAGCACATTGGACCTGCCTTTTGAAAATAAATTTTTTGCTAGTCTACTTGGCGGTGCCTGAAGTGCACTCCTAGCACCTCGAACGTTTCTACCACTGACGTAATTGTGATTAGCAATGATCTCAGATCCTACTAGGGGGTATTGTTTGGTGAAGTCTGAAACTTGGATTGGGTCTAGTTAAGTTGATTGTCTGGCTGCTAACCTTGACTTGATTTGAGATTGTCATGCATTATTGTATGCCATTAGTTTGAACTGCATAACAATAGAGTTGAATTATGCAAATATGCATAAAAGTTTGCTTATGCTTTCACCTTTTTAAATACTCTTCTGATTCCTTTATTTCTTGATTTAGCGTTATTGTACGTAGATCTGAATTGATTATATTTGAGTTTTATGGTTTAACCATTTTCATTCGGTAAATGTTACACCATGCAGGATTGGTTTGAGCAATATCGGGAACGAATTATTGAAGCAGAACAATTGATATTGACTACCTTGAATTTTGAGCTCAGTGTGCAACATCCTTATGATACTTTGACATTAATCCTCAACAAGCTAGGTGTTTCACATACACACTTGATGAATATGGCGTTAAACTTGGTTAGTGAAGGGTAAGTTTGAAGTAGTAAGGTATTTTGTTTGATATTACACAATCTTTGCTTGCTTGTGCCTTTTGTTTGAAGCGATATTTTGTTGGAATGTAGTCGCTTTGGAGGTAATTAAAGGTTTAATGTTTTGGTGTAAGGTATTGCTATTTGGAATGTGCTTGTTCATTTATCCTTATTTTTTTTAAAAGTGGAGAGCTCAAGCCCAAGTGCATGAAGGACCATTTTATTTAGAGAATTGCAAAGTGGATGGCTATCTTGCCACTCAATTTCTATCAACAACTGGTTTAGGGGAATGTCTTTTCCAAGATGTTTGCTGTTTCTCATGATATTGTTTTTTTTTTTTCATCTCATGTCAATGTTTCTTATGAACAATTATTTACTTTCATCTACAACGTAAAGTATTGATTTTTTGGCACGAAAAATAATTGCAGGGTTGATATGCCTAGCTGGCGGATTGATTTGCTATCATGAAGTTATGTTTTACATCTGAGGTTGAACTGCCGATGTGTTATGGATTGCTTAACCTGAATAAACCTGTCAAGATGGTATTTGATAATAGCAGATTGACTTAAATTTTGTTCCATAAAGGATTCTAGTGACTTTTCACTTTCTTAATGTCACTGAACCAAAAAAGGGAAGCAAAGTAGAATATACGGTATTCACTTGCTGATCTTTGTTGTGACGATCTTAGTTTTAAAGGTCCCATGCCCCCTAAGGCGCGTCTAAAGGCTCTAGATGTCATGCAAAAGTATTAGCCTTTGGGTTTGAGGCGTCCCACAATACAAAAAAAGAAATTTCACCCCTTCCCTCCCCCCCCCCAAAAAAAAAGAAAAGAAAGAGATATTAAGAGTAAGAAAAAGGGAAGAGAAATAAATAAAGAAGAAAAGAAAACATACGTGGTGGGTGCTTGCATTGAATGGGCTTCATTTTGAGGCTACAACCAAAAGGCGCTCCAAAGCATTTGCCTTTAAGTACTACAAGGCGCTCGCCTTAAGGAATTGCCTTGGCTAGTCTTATCAAAGCGTTTGACCCATTGCCCACATATGCGCTAGCCTTGGTGAGCTATTTTAAAACTCAGTTGAAGATTGATGGTTCAAATTTACTAAGATGACTTTTCGTTTATAGTATTGTGGTGGTCTAGATGGGGTTGATGCACTAATGATATAGGTTGAGTGCTAAATGGTGATTGATGAGTTAAGTAGGACTATAAGTACTAACGGTTGAAATAATTGTTATGATGGTCTCACGTATCTTGTTGTTGGAGTGGTATGTGACTGTCTGTTTTGTGTAATGATTATGATTGAAGAAACTTGGTCAAAAAAATTTGTAGGACCTGTTGTAGCGTATTTTACTCTTTTGTTGTTAGGTCCCTGAAATTTGAAAAACGTTATCATAGTTAAAGGCTTAAAGCTCGTCTGTATGGATAAGAATAGTATAAAGAGAATTTAACAGCCATTGCTTCATTGGCTTTCATGTTGAGCTAATCCTTTAGGGTCCGTAAATGTAGAAGAAACCTGGTAAGTTGAAACAAGTTTTCGAGTCCTGTGTTTGAAACCTTTTATATTGTTCTAAATACCTGGATTTACTTGTACTTTATCACTGTTTTCAACATTTTATTGTTTGGAACTTGGATATGGCTGGTTTAGGGACGTAAAAGGCGCTTCTCGAAGATCTAGGAAATGGTAAAGGGGGGAATTTGATGGGAACATTTATTACAAATCACCAACATGTTAACTTACATATAGTATATTCCATTAAGGATGTGTTTGGAAACACACATTTCATTTCAAATTGTGGATTTCAATTATGAAATCATAATGAAGAATTTGAAATGACAAGGATTGAGGTGTCATTCTCAAATCATCATTTTAATTAACTACTTTTATAACATTGGTGGATTTGACTCAAATCCAAATTTAAATTCTTGTTATTGTCAAACACTAACTTTAAGTCAAATCCATATTTGCAAATGAAATCATCATTCCCAAACATACCATAAGGGAATTTAGGATAAATTGAGGGTTAGCCTAACCTTCAAAACCTACATTTTAATTGTGGAGTGAATGATTTCTATGTTAGAAAGACATTCTTGAAATCCCTTGGTGTGTTTCACATTACGTGGACTTTGTTTAGTAATTTGGAACTTGATTTTATATAGCTAGGGCTTGGGAGTTAATTAGCATTTCAAATGTCTTTTATTTGGTTTTTATTTTGACATACAAGTATGGTTTTAGATAAATTGGTTTTAAACAGTTCACTTTGTCTTCTGCCTCTGTGGTCTCCTATTTTCTTTTGTGTGTGGTTAAGGGGGGGTGCTGAACGACGATGATGGTTTTTTTACTTCCATTTCCTTTGGTTCTAAATATTTGCAACACTATCCATGGCTCTAGTGTTTGAGTTACTTTTGTGTTGGCTTCATCTTGTAGTTATTCTAACTTGGTTACTTATTTACTGTTGAGACTATGTGTCACGTGAATTTGCTCAATATTGAGGTGGACTATTTGTTTAGCTTGGTGTTGCATACATGGCTGAAGTGATGTAAATGTGTTAAGAAGCAATATCTGAAGTAAAAGAGATGAGAATAAGCAGACATTAAATGATTGATTTCTATTTCTTGCTATCATGAAATTCATCATCTTGATGGATTGTTGTTACACTTAATGAGCTAATGGACCTTTTTCATAGACCCAAACGTTAACCATGTCATGCTCATTTGAGTAGCTTACATGTGAACTCGAGATCCAAAATGTTGGTTCCATGTGCATTTGGGGACTCCTTGTACACTTTATTTAGGGTTTTCTTGTATGTGCCAGGATGAATGTTTTTCTTGAAGATGTTGCAATGCTCTCTTTGTTCAGAAACATCTTGTTAGTTTTCCCAATCAATTAGCTACATTTCTGTATTAGGAAATGGCCCCACTTTGATTATCGTCCACACATTTTTCTATTTCAATAGAAATCACACAAATTGAACTTTTTATTTTTATTCTCCCAATAAGGATAACTACATACTATGATTGTTATCTAAGTCATTCATAAACTACTAAACTATGATAAATGTGGTTCAACTTACCAAAAATCAATTAGTTTCCATTCTAAATGCATTTTTTAAACTTATTTGAACATATTCTCGTATAAGTAATTTAGTACTCCATTTTATTACAATACCACACTAATTGTTACATTATTACTTTTAGAAGAATCTCGCCCAAGTGGGCAAAATATGCTCTCGAAAAAAGTGACTTTTATAATGTTTTGATTTAACTAGTTTTGTTTTTTAAGTGGAGGAGAACAGGATCTAAGACATTGATTTAGTTAATTAATTTTGCTTATTTGTCTAGATGCTAGATTTATAGTGTCCAAAGATTTATAGTTCTTTTGTTTTGAATTATAATGGATTGTATTGAAATGGTTCATTAAATCATGTGCACTTCTTATTTATTTGAAGTTGTAAATGATATTTGCTACCGAGGATCAACCGAAAACAACCTCTTTGTTACTGCTAACAAGGGTTAGGTTGCATACATCCAAGTCCCAAACCCCGTTTAGGTGGGAACCATTTAATGGCATTGGAATAATGGAATCTTATCTAGATGGTAGATTTATGTCCTTTATTATAGTTGGGCCAAAGATTTATATTTCTTCGATTTTGGATTCAAATGGACTATTTTAAAATGCTCTTTTAAAATTTAGTACATTTCTTATATATGTGAAATTGTGAATGACCTTTGTTACCGAAGGTTGATTGGGAACAATTCTTTTTGTTATAATCAACAAGGGTAAGGTTGTATACATTCAATTTCTAAAACCGTTACTTAGGTGGGAGCCCCTTAATAACATTGGGGTTACGTAATCATAGCTAGATGCTAGATTTGGTCAATTAGAAACAACATTGTTTTTACGAAGACAAGGTTGTGTATATTGACCCCTTAAATTTCACCTAGGTGAAAGGACTTAAACCCTATCTCTTATTAGTAGGTCATAACCTGAAAATTTTGACTTGTAACTCGAAAATAACTCGATCTGAAAATATTGGAAAGAATTGGGTCGAATTGACTGTATAGACATGTTATGATAATTTGGCCAACCTTTTTATTCCAATGTCATCATTTTTGTTGTCAGCACCTACTACATTTATGGTCAATTTTTTAATATTTTGAGTCCACATTTGTTTGTTGTAGTCTTAAGATGATAAAATCGGTATATTGATTCTTTTTATATAAAATGTATTCTATAAAAACAAAATTACTATATGTTTGTTTTCGAAAAATATTTAATTATAAGAAAATGATAATACCCGACCCGAAATTGACCCAATCAAAAATGATACGACCCAAAACCAGCTTGATCGTTTTGTTTTGACATGTCTAGACAAAAGCCTGAGTGGGGGAGCTATTTAATGACATAGGGTAAGGGTAATAAAAAGTTGGTGTCTATATGCTAGATTTGCTACAATAAGAGTGTTTTGGTTGAAGACTCATTTCTAAACTGCATCTTGTGCCGTACTCAATTGCTGTCCTAAAATCTACTAATTTTCTGTTCGCCATTGATTCTCTTATCCTTGTATATACTGTCTGTTTTTTTGAAGCACACATTTTCCGTTTTGGGAAAATTTTAATTAACTGCACCAATTATTTCTGTGGACACCGACAAGTTTACCCAAGTTCGTATTTTAATTACCCACATGGGGGACCACATACTCTTTCTTCTATTCACATGGCTATATTGGTGTCATTTCACACTGATCTCATTCCTTATTTTTCACCCCCAAACAAAAAGCGCACTTCATAAAATTGAAAGTATGAACTACTAGTAGAAAACTTTATATTCTTTGCCATGTTTTCTTTCGCATAAGCATCCCAAATCTCTCATTATTTTCCAAGCAGGAAACATATTATGTCCTATGAATATTAAGATGGTGCTTACAAAATGTAGTTCTGCAATAACGTACATACTATACATTGAGCACTTAGATGAGGCGCTAAGTGATCAAGTTCGTCTGTTACATTTCGACATTCAACTTGGGCTATTGACATTTGAAATCTGGCCAAAAATGGAAATTTAATAAACTCTTGCATATCTACACATAAAGAACTGGAAGCTTTTCCCGTTTGTCTTATACTGTAATGTTGAATGCATGTATCCTTGTACTTTCAAGGTGAGAATTTTCCTTTCGTACTCTAGGGACTGCACGGAATTTGGCCAAAAATGGAAATGTAATGTGTTGCATGTCTATACACAAATAACTGGATAGTTTCCCCCCTCGTCTTATACTGTTGCGTTGAAGACCTGTATCCTTAACGTATTTTCAAGGAAAATTTGTTTCCTGTGTAATCTAGGTCTAGGTACTGCATGTAAAGTTGAGATTTTTATATTGTCCAATTAAGTTTTCTAAGTTATTCAGAAACGAGAGTTGTCTGTTGGAGTCTCTCTGAGTAAAGCACTGCGTTTAGTTAGTAAGCAGTCTCTAACGGCTTTTTGGAAAATGTTCATGTGGATGATGGTGCTCTATCATCAACTGCCATTTTTTTCTGTTGGGTAAGGGTTAAATATTCATTTTGGCAAACAAGTGATGATGTAGCCTATGGTGTTGGTGACTATCTTAAAAGGGTTTGAATGGCTGCCGAGCTTCCCTTTCTTTTAGGAGTGTTGTGAAATACCACCACTTGGTTATTCCAAGCATAATATATGGAAGTGATGGTTTAATTTTCTGATGGTCGGCCGCTTGATTAACTTATCAATTCCCTCTGTCCTGCCATCTGAATGTTTTGAGTTTTTGGACTACAAATATGTCCGTGGAAACAAAGCTGCTATTAGAGCTTACTTGGAAGCTGGTATGATCTCTATATATGATTGTGAAGTGTATCTGTAGTTTTTGTACTCTTATCAGCATCCAGATGAAGAGTTCAACCTTTATTTTTGGTAAGGAAACATGTCTTAGTTTGTTCTTTTTTGCAACCAAATTGGAAGGAATGTTGCTTTTCTTCCTTTTCCTCCCTCTTCTTTAGCTTTGGAGTCCTCTGCCTCTCTAGAGATCTTGTTTTTTCTGATGTATTGTTTTTAGGCTGCAGGAGGTACAGCTGAAGTTCTATATAGATTCAGTTGCTTTGGATGTTCTTTCAATCAGCCTTTCTTCAGCTCCTACAGTCTTTTTGATGTGGCAAATGCTATTGTTTGCAGGTTTCGCAGCTCTCTATGGCTTCAGTTTAAGCCCCATCAGATTGCTGCTGGTGTTGTGTACGTTGCTGCCAAGATGCTGAACATGAACTTTGACTCCTGCTTGAGCATTTGGCAGGAATTTCAGACTCCACCAGCTGTCCTTCAAGGTATATGCTTATGTGTAAAATTTCATACTTGATTTGCCTTCGCCATTTTTCGATATCTTCTCAATTTTGGGAACTTCTAAATTTGGACTATTTTTATTGTGCTTCTAAACATCAACATGGGTGATCCCTTCACTTTTCTTGCTTAAATTCTTAATTTTTATGTATATCCACTCTACCTTTCAACTTCTTAAATTGCAAGGAGGTTGTAAAGATCTCAATCTCATTGTCAAAAGTCTTTGTGATCCAACAATTGAATTGCTGTCATCCAAAATTTTTAACTACGTTTTTGGCTAGCCTTTTAGAAAAAATAGTCTGTAAAGGATGATCGTTGTCTTAGCTACTTTATCTTTCTGAGGGTTAATGTCTTTTGCGTACATGTTTGTTGCCTTTTGATACCTATTTTAGATCTGTATAAGAAATGACCATCACCTATTAACAGCATAAGAACTCTAGCTTCTTTTTAACAAGCTTTGTTTCCTATCATAACTAGTTAATTGCTTGTTGGTCTACTATACCAAAACTGTTGTTTGGCGTCATTTTTCTCATATAGAAGCGTTTTCAGTTTTCTCTATTTCTCGTCACTCCCCTCTTGCCTGCTCCCACCTATGTTTTGTATTTTGTGAAAAAGGCAAACAAAGGTAGTGGGGCAAATTTGGTAGTGTAACATAACTCGCAAACTAATTGGCTACTCTTATGAGCGATCATCTCTCAATGAGATGGCCTCACAACAAGGCGTCATATTCTCATAATTTGTATTAGTTGGGCTATTTAACCCATGTATGAGGCATCTCATAGTGAGACGGCCTCATACAAAAAATCGCAAATTCGATATTTGCTCCAAACGCCTCCAAAATAGCCTAAAATCGACCATAAATCGCCTTTTCCGATTCACAAAAAGATTAACGAATCATGTCATACAGATATAAGGAAAGATTCTTTCTGGGCATGTTTTAAGGGGTTTGCATAACTCCCTTGTAAATAGCTTCACAAACTACTGCGATAGACTTATAAATTTTTCAAGATCGACGTTCTGTCCTTTGTTTATTTGCACTTGTGTTGTAGAATTATCTCATGGAGTGCGAATGTTCTGGTGTCTAGATCAGTTAACGTAAATATGCTGACATCTTGTTTTGCTATTTAATACTATTTATATCATTGTTCAGCTTGTATCATTTCCGATTGCAGATGTAGCGCAGCAGTTAATGGAGCTTTTTTCAGGATCAAATATGAATACTTGGTGATAGTATTAGGGACCGAACCAAACTCTTGGACCCTAGATCTGCTTATTGTATGTGTTGTTTGAAAGAAAGTGTGATTGAGGACATGGAAATGGAAGCTGATTTTTTCATGTGTATAGGGTAGGAATATCAGACATGTTAGATTTTATGGTTGTGAAAGATTGATTTGTGTGCTGTGTGCTTCCAACTTGCTTTCCAAAAGAGATTAGAATGTTGGTTGGTGTATGTTGTAAAGTAATGCTAACTCTGATTGCGCTCCTGCTAATATCTTCAAATTGTGATTCGTTTTAATATATATTTTAAATAGAATTACTTTCCGTTTTTTTTTTGAATAATTAGTACTTATGTTTATGTATAAGTAGAGTTGTTAGAAGTTAAAAAGAAATGGAAGATAGTATAACGGACAGCGATCGAAGCTGGGAGGTATGCAATGTTTCAAGTCCAATAATGTGGTTCTGTTTTTTGGGTAGCCTGGGTGTAGAAAGGAAGTATTTGTTGTACTTTGCCATTTTTTCATGTGTAATGGAATTAGGATATGTCCTCTTGGTAATTTGGTCCTTACGTACTACTCCCTCCTTCCTATTCACAGAGAAAGACATTTTTTATTGTAATTCACTGAAAATGTCTCAAAACTATTTTTGTCATTCTTTCTAACTCTTTTATTCTTACCACGACAACACATAAATATCAATACTCTTTATGGAAAAAGATGGTTTTTCACTCACTTTTAAGTGGTTTCTCACCCCCTCTTTGGTTTTGGTACAAAATTCAAATGTCTCATTCTCTATAAATAGAAGGGAGTACTATGTTTGGCACGAGAGAATAAGACTTGTGAAACTTTAATATGAGACTTTTAAGATGAGACTTTAAGATAAAAAAAAGTCATGTTCCTTGTTTGTCTAGTTAGAGACTTTGAAAAAATTGATGAAAGTCTCACCAATTACTATCCCCCAAGAGTTAATTCTTAGGGACTTTATCATGTTTTATGCCCATTTTCTATTTTCATTCCTTTTAAATACGAATTTTTTGGAATGAAGTCTCATTCCCTTCCTCAAATCGCATGTGCCAAACAAAACTTAGGAGTAGTTTAGATGTGATTCCGTTATATACATGCAACCATGCATGCGCAACCTGACAACAATGTAAATAATAGGTTAGTAGTATATGTGACCTGCATTGCACGTGTTTTTGCTAGTTTGATGGTTAATATAATTTATATTTATAAATATTATAAATATCTATTTTCAAGTTTCAAAAAGATTTTATATTTTAAATTTTTTAAAATTTATTTAAGTAATAGAGAAACAAAATAAGAATGATAATAAATTGATAATGTATGTATGAATATTAAATAAACACAAATAAGCAATAAATATATACATACTTAATATCAAATGCATTATATGTTATTTTACCAATTAATACAATCCGTGGCACGGAGGGAATACAATATGCATACTACATTTATGTATTGCACTATATGTCTCTCTTAACAATTCTTATTACATCATAATATATTAGTTTTTCTTTTTAAATTGTAAAAATGTATTAGTTACTTACATCATTATCATAATCATCCTACCCAGTGTATTCCGCTCGAAAAAGATTAAGAGAACACGGCCACAAAGAGTCCCCCGGCTCGAAAAAGATTAAGAGATGCCCCTGCGTCGTAGGAGATAAAAAATAAATACGTAAGAACAATTATGAAACTAAAAAGAGAACAATACAACCAATAAAAAATAGATAAAATATATTAGTTGTTTTGTAAATTGTAAAAATATATTAGTTACTTGTTCACGAATAAATTGCATTAAGAATTGCTAGGATAAGTAACTTGATTTGAATGCCTCCTTATCAGTTTTTATATAAAAACCATTTATCATTAAATGCAAGACTCACATAATTAATTCTAACCAATTACATTAATTTATTTGGTAAGACTATTTAAATATTATTATTTATTATTTTTCAATCTCTTTATAAAATTGTATGATTTGTATTATTTTCCGAAAATAAATGTTGAAATTTTGGATGTGAAAGTTTTTTTTATTCATTATCTATCAATATTTTTCAAATTTTAAAAATAATAATATTTCAATAAAGTAGGTGAATGTCACATTATTGGATAACATAAATTTAAAAAATGTTAATAAATTATAGGAAAATTCCATAGGGTAGCATCAAGTTATAAAGAAATGCCAATGGTAGCACTTTTTAATAAAATTCCACATGGTAGCATCTGGTTTATGCGCTATCTAATTGCCGTAGCATTTTCCGTTAAGTTCTTGTTAAATTCCGTTTAATTCATTATTTTGTAAGTTTTTCCTACATGGTAGCATCCAATTTTTGTTAGATTCACCATTTTGACGTTTAATTCACCATTTTATTGTTTAATTCACCGTTTAATTCATTAACGTCCATAAATGTTTAATAATTTTATGGAAAAAAAATATAAATGTTAAATAATTTTACGGAAAAATAATTTTAACATTTAATTCACCATATTAATGTTTAATTCATCGGTCAAAACAAGTACTCTTTCGAATAAGTACTTGTTTCTGTCGAATTTTCGAAAGAGCTATCCCATAAGGATAGAAGCGACGTCCGTTTTTTCAAAAAAAATCGTTATGATGTGTAAAAATGACGTCAAATATCATTTTCGGTTTACGTATCGGAAAATAGGCAAATAAGTACTTGTTTCGACCGGATTTTCGAAAGAGTTCCCGTAAGGGTAATTGCAACTTCCGTTTTTTGAAAAAAATCGTTATGATAGGTAAAAATGACGCCAAATATCTTTTTCGGTTTACGTATCGAAAAATAGGCAAATAAGTACTTGTGTCGACCCGATTAGATAGTTTTTTTTTATAATTTTTCAATAAAATTATTAAACATTTATGAGCGTTAATTAATTAAACGGTGAATTCAAAATTAAAATGGTGAATTAAAAGTTAAAATGGTAAATTAACAAAAACTGGATGCTACCATGTGGAAAAAGACTTACAAAATGATGATTTTAACGGAATTTCATAAGAACTTAACGGAAAATGTTATGGCAATTAGATATTGCATAAACTGGATGCTACCATGTGAAATTTTCTTTAAAAAGTGCTACCACTGACATTTCATCAAAACTTGATGTTACCATGTGGAATTTCTCTAAATTATACCATTGTAAAATTATATATATGGATTTTTGGTAAAAATAACTTATTGGATAATTTTAGTCTATTAGACACAGTCGAATCGTCTACTAATATTTGATAATGATTGAAACAATTAGTCATAAATCAATTAATTTTCGAACAAGCTGATTTTAGAGTGTACTCTAAATCCGTTAGTCAAATCAATTAATCTTGGCCAAATCATCCGTTTTAATTATTTATCGACTATCAACCATTGGCATGCTTTTCAAATATTTTAGCTTTAACATCTAATGAAATATGATCATATATGGATAATAATCTGTAAATTACTTTATTGTTTCAAATAAGTGTGGTTTCTTTCGCAATTTACTTCATATTCACCCTAATAGTTTCATTTGACTTTTAACACAGCTCATTAATTATTTTTAATTTATATATTTTTAATCTATAAGGTATAACATAATGAAGTGAAATCTTTTTTGATTCATTTTAATAGAAAAATCATTAACTTTTTTTAATTTTTAATTATGTATAATTAGAGATAATAATTATAAAATAATTGCATTAACAAAAATGTCCAGTCAAATGAGACTCCTTGGACGAATAAAAAGGAGTATTATTCTAAATTAGATAAAGTTTTGAATATCTTTCAGAAAATAGAGCAAATGAATTCGTAAACAGAGTAAAGTATATGCAGCTTTTCATTGGAGAAAAATTTAGGCAAAAAATTAAGACAAATTTTAAGAAATCAAATATCCATCTGTTACGGGCTCACTTAATTACCTAGTGAAAATCGTGCGGCACTCGTGTCAATGACTAACGATTGCGCTAGCTCAGTTTTAAACTCGACCTTTTAAATGTGCAAGCCGATAAACTTGGTTAGACCTGCTAAGGAAAGACTTAGTAAAAGATTAATTGTGTGGGAAAAAGCTTTGTATTAATAAGAGAATGCTTTTGCAAGAAAGTTAGATGCTTTACAATAGCTTTTGGAACTTGTTGGAACTTGGATGTCAAAATGAACCTAAGTCCTCGTAGAGTTCTCTAGCATCCTCCTAACTTAGATCTCTAGAATGCTCTACACTACTCTCCTAGAGTATGTATACTCTAGTACATGCCATGTATACTCTAGTACATGCCACACTATTCTATGCTACTCTAGTACGTTCTAGTAATTACAAAGTTGTGCTAGAAGTTTCAAGCACCTTCTTGAATATGCTGATGTTTTCTAGCATACTCTACTACCTTCATGAATGTATTAGATGTTTCTAGTACATTTTAGAACTTTCATGATGTTCTAGATTCTCCTAGAACACCCTAGAATAGTCTAGAACCCTCTAGATTATTCTAGATCCTTTTCGATACCCCTTTTGTCAGAAATGCCGAGAAAAATGTAAGATTGACGACATAGACGATCTCAAATCTATCAAAATGAAGCAAATATAAAGGCTTTCATAAAAGTTCCTTCACAATTGAGGAAAATTTTCATCAATGTACAAAATAGATCATGAATTAGTAAATACATTCCATTTCAAGTGATACAAAATTTTATTATGAACTATTTTCAATATTGCGTCTTTGTTGCTGCACACCGCACAAAACCACTTGGAAGTACACCTGTTCAAATTTTATTCAATCTGAAATTGACCTGGAACCCGATTGCAAAGTTAGTAGTTATAACTAAGAAAATTCACAAATTCTTGTGAGAGACGGTCTGTTTCTCTTATTAGGTTGATCCATAAAAAAATATGAAATAAAAGTAAAAAAAGAGCTTTGATGAATTGGACAAGAGGGACGTCTCTTATAGACGGTCTCTCGAGGGACTAGCTGAAGAAAATTTGACCTATTATCCTAAAAAACTTCTAACTCGTAAATATAGGAAAAATTGGGTCAAACCTAATTGTAATCCAAATCTGACTTTTTTGACGTTTTCTTACTTTTATCAGTTTTTTCAATTTCGTGTCATTATTTTTAGTCAGGATTTAATATTTTAGTTAAATTTTATATCTTGAGTCAATACTTTTTTGTTGTAACAAAATCGCTATAATAGTAAAAAAAAAAACATTTTCCTTAAAAATTCATAATATGTTGGGTTAATCCAAAACCGGCTCAAAGATAGCATAATCAAACTCGAAAATGATCCGACTAAAAATAATTCGACCCAAAACTTAAAAGGCTAATTATATATGAGTTGTACTGGGACATGAGTGTGTGAACTAGTTCTCAATGAAGCTATATTTATGCGTCAAACAAAGGATAAATAATAATAATAAGAACACATGCACGAGATTTCTTGCTGACCATCCTCATTGATGGTTTGGGCTAAAAGATGAATTCTCGTCAATTTCGGTCCATTATTTGTTATCGTCTCACCATTCCCTTGTTTACCGAAAATAGTTTATGTGGATATTTAGGGGGATCACGCAGTTCACTGCTCTAGTGAGGTTGGCGTTCGACATAATTTGATCCGAGACATGCTTGTGGATATTTGCTGCAAAGTTGGGATTTCCGTCTGTAAGGAGGCACCTTTAGGGTTTCTGTCGGAAGGGGGGAAAGATCTTCGGCTAGCCGATCTCCTTCATTTAACTGGCTCCATGGTATAGATGCTTGGTGAATGTGACTGGAGGCTCGCCTTTTGTCGGTACAAGAGTCTCCTCATGGGTTCCTGGTGCCTCTTTAGCTAACGCCGTAGAAAGCAAGAGGATGAAATACACGGCAAAGTGTGAGGAGCATGGCTATACATTCAAACCATTTTCTTTCTCCACCACTTTTGGAGAGTTAGGAGAAGACGCACTTGACTTGTTATCCAGGATCTCTTTTTTGAGTAACTCAAGTAGCATTAAATCTAAACCCTACATCTTCCATCTACTAGCTTTTTTGTATTCAAAAGGGGGTGGATGCTCAGCTTGTTGCTCGGCTCCCTACCAACTTAAAGTTTCTCACTATGAAATGAATTACTTTTTATAAAATTATAATAATAATAATAATAATAATATCCTTTTTCTATCAAAAAAAATAATAGTCCTTTAAGTGTTGGTTGCTTGTTAATTCTTTCTTGATTACACTACAGCTGTTCGCATTAAGACAAGACTACTCCATGAAGAAAGCTGATGACACAGTAAACTAGCTCTTAATTATTAATTATCAATTATATTAATTAATCCCAAGTGAAGTATAGATCTGTTAAAACAAGTGATAGTTATTAATTATATACTACCTCCGTCCCAAAATACTTACAACATTTGACTTTTTGTGCAGTTAATTCATGAACTAACTCAATCCTTATATCTCTAAATGTACTTCCTGTGGATTGTAATAGTTTGCTAGAGTTCCCGTAGTAACTACTATTCATCAAGTAATCTTATTTAACATATATTTCTCTATGTATGATGTAAAGTATAATCAAATGTGATCATGTTTGATTTGTCTTGATGTATATTTTCATATTATTAATTTTTTAGAATTTTTTATCATATGAAACTAAAAATATTAAATATTAAAATTATGTATTCGATAGCGTGAAAAACAGAAATATAATAATTATTAAAAATCAGAAAAAATAACATAAAAAATATAAAAAATTAATTTTTAAACTAAGACGAATCAAATAAGATTTCTTCAATCGAGTACCTTAAAATGTGATGCATTACGCTACAAATAAAGAAAGCCAACAGCTGACTTTCACATGCACTTTTATGTAAATGTGTCAGTCCGCAATTAGTTTAATTAGTTGTTATTCTACTTAACAAATCAAAAAGATGTTTCATACCAATTTCATGTTCTCTAATTCGAACACAAAGACGTACCTAATCACTAGACCCATCATATGTTGATTGATCTCTTCTAACCCGTTTTTAAATAATTTATAACAAAAACAAAAAAATGTATGAGTGAAAAGTTATTTTGTTATATCAAATATAATATCTTTCACATTAAATATTCAAAATTTATGTTGATTATGAAACTGCAGATTAAGTTAGTACATTTTATTGATTTAAAGTTATCATTTATGAATTTAGTGATTCCAAGATTATATTTAAAATAAGGCTTAGTAGACTTGGGTTGTACTTTAAAAATTATTTTAGCAAGATAAGTAAACTTTTCTTTATTAATTACAATAATTTGTAATTCTTCGTTGATAACTATTAATCTAATAAACATTATTTTTGTCACCAAAAATAATATCTTTAACATAAAATATTCAAAATTTATTATGATTATGAAACTACAAATAACGTTAGCACATTTTATTCATTTAAAGTTGTCAATTATGAATTTTAATTTAGTGATTTCAAGATCGTATATAAAGTAAGTCTAAGTGGACTCGGCCCTCCTTTAATATTATATTATCAAGATTAATAAACTCTTTTTATTAATTAGGTACAATAATAATTTGTAATTCTTAGTTCATAGGTGATAACTCTTAATCTAATAACAACCTATTTGCTTCAAAATTCTTTTGACACAACAAATATAAAGCCTTTTAGCGACAAAGCAGTTTTTGTCGCTTATTTTGTCACAAAAGGCATTTGACGAGAAAAGCCTTTATCGCTAAATATTTTATGCTAAAAAATTTGTCGCAAGCTTGGCGGCAAAACAAAAAGTTGGCCCCAACTTTGTCGCTGAATAAATTTCGTATTATAATAATTAATTAATATTCAATTTTTTCTATATATAATATTCAAAACTCAAACATAAAATAATAAATAACCAAATTGAAGTTTAAAAATAAAATTTATCATTAACTAAATTACATATATTAAAAAAATTACATTACTATAATTAATCGATATACATAAATTAACATATTTTTACTATACATAAAAATTAAGTGTTCAATCAAAAACTAATCTAAAAGTTTATGATAGAAAAAAAAAATAAAAAATAAACTTAAATAGAATTAACACCACTAGATTTTAAATGCAGAAATTGAATCCCTCCTTAGAGAACTTAAACTCTCCATCTCAAAATCTCAAACTCGATTATAATATCAACAAATTTTTCATCATTAAAAAGAAAGAGATACCCCCAAATAGATGGATTTAGGGATTGCTTGGATTGAGAGTAAATATTTAAGGTAGTAAAAAAAAGTCAAACTATTGTAACAAAGGTAATTAGATATGCGAATAAAGTTATTTAAATAATTATGATAGAGGTAGAATAGTAGTAGATTAAAAAGGATGAATAGAAAATAAGTTTAATTTCACTCATTTGGAGGTAAAGAATGCCTCCACCTCCCCCTAGGGTAAATTTATACTCCAAAATAAGGGAACTTATTGCTATTTTCTCTATTTTTTCATTACCTTCTAATTTATTCTTCCACTTCTCCAACAATCAAATTCCTTTAATCATCTACCTAACTAACCTTAAATTCCTACTTTGACTTTTATTACCCCTTAAATATTTACTCTCAATCCAAACGACCCCTTTGGGTGAAATGAGAAGAAAGTTTAAATTTGACTTTAGATTTTTAGAAAGATTTTTCAAAAGGCTTGAGATTAGAGAGAAGATAAGTGTCCTTTTCGAAGGAAGGAAAACGAAGGATAGTAGCTTCTATTAATGAAGTGATTAAGCTTCAATTTTTTAGAGGAATATGGTCGGGGGGTTTAGGAAAGGAGAAGAAATGTAGTAATATGGAAATCAAAGAAGGAAGATGGGAGATGGAGAGAGATATGACACAATACTTAGCTTATAAAGAAAATAGCGAATAAATTTTGGTGATAAAAAGTTTGTCACTAAGTTTGTCACTAAAACTTTAAAAAGGGAGAGAGATTTCGGTGACAAAATGGTTTTGTTACCAAATATGTCACTAAAATTAAGAGAGATAAAATGACAATAAAGTTGGCAACAAAGAGTTTGTCGCCAAAATGTTTTTACCGTTAAATCAAATTTATCTCGCCCAATTACAAAAAAATAAATCGTTTAAAAATTTTGAACAACAATATTGGCGTCAAACTAAAATGCCTTTTTATCGCTAGTTTTATCGCCGGACTTAGCGATAAGAGCTTTTTGTTTGTCGCTATACTCACTACAACAAAGTTAGCTTTTTGCGACATTGGATTTAGTGGCATTAAAAAAATGTCACTGATTCATATTTTTAGTGTAATAATTATTGGTAAATATTTTAAGTTCCACCGTAAAGTGATTTAGCGACACTTAATTTGGTCTTTAGTAGCATATGTAATTGTCACTATAGTCTATAGTGGCATTTGTGAGAAATGTCAGTAGATCTTATGTCGCCAAAAGCTTTAGTGTGACTTTTTAATATGCTGCTAAAGACTCTAATAAATGTCACTAAATCCTCTATATACACTATAAGAAATTTGAAATAGCGACATTTAAATTAAATGTCGCTAAATATATCTCACTAAAAGCAAATTATGTTGTAGTGACTTCAATTTTTCTATAGTATGATGATTTTGTTGAGTATAACCAAACAAATATAAAAATTTCTCAAAGTTACTCTATATATTGTCGTGAATCATTAGCAATATATACTTAGATAAAACATATCACTAATGATAAAAGACTTTAATAAATGTTCGTTGTAGAAAAGCACATTAACTTAATATAAAGAATATTTCAAACAAAAAAATTAGAATAAATTATTAAGAAACTACATAATCTATATATTTTTTCTAAAAAAACTATCTTATATAGAAATTTTTGTAAAAAACTAGCTTATATAATACAATTCTTTGCAAAACACTACCGTTTACTGATTTTCGTCAGTTGACTGTTAACATTAACATTGACCAACACATAATTGTATTATATAAGGTAGTGTTTTGCAAAAAATTGTATTATATAAGGCAGTGTTTTGCAAAAAATTGTATTATATAAGGTAGTTTTTTGTGCAGGTCAAAGTTAATGTTAACAGTTAACTGACGAAAATCAAGGTAGTGTTTTGCATAGACTTGTATTATATAAGGTAGTTTTTAGCAAATTTTTTTATACAAGGTAGTTTTTTAAAAAAAGGTGTATAGATTAGATAGTTTCTTATAATTTTTCCAAATATAAATCCCATCTTTACAAATTATTGAGTTTTATTGCTTTGGTTTTCTGTAGTTACATTCTAGCTTTACGTCCAAATATAAATCCCATCTTTACAAATTATTGAGTTTTATTGCTTTGGTTTTCTGTAGTTACATTCTAGCTTTACGTTAAAGTACGTCATCACTATAAGGTAAAGGCATTTTTTTGATTTTGTTTTCATTTATGCATATTATGATGCATAATACTTCCTCCGTTCCATAATACTTGCTACGTTTCACTTTTTTACGCAATCCAATGCTTAATTTTGATCATTAATATATTAAACTACACTTATCTAAAAATTATAAAAGTTTAATATTATGAAAGTATGCGATTAGACGATTCAAACAAGATCTCACTTGACTATATTTTTACTTACACATTAGTCGCAATATGTAAAATAAGCTTGAAGGATAAATAGTGCACAAAAATAAAATGTAGCGAGTATTTCAGAACGGAGGAAGTATATATTTGTAGTCTTTAATTATTTTCAAACAGACGATACAAATAATGCTTATTTGTATTATTTTCATAAGAATAGTGATGTTTTTTAATCCATGCCTTATGCTGATTGTTGTCCGTTGTCTAATATAAAATGTTTATTTATATGTGTCTCTTGCTCCATGTCACTTAACTAAGTAAAAGTTCATGGATCATTTTATCCTTATTTATAAGATAAATTCATTATATTTCTCTATTCCGTTATACTTGCTACTGATAATGACATTTTTTCCATTAAACACGTCACCATCAGTAGCAATTATTTCAGAACGGAGCAAGTATAAATCCATGTAGCCATGTAGGTCAATTATCTTTGACAAAAGCGAAATATTTAGAATCATAATGAGTCCTCGCTTTTTTTTTTTAATAATAAAGTCACTAAAAATTCTTAGTTTCTTTATACACTACTAGTATATTTGCTATAACTAATTTAATGTACGTGCAAGACTAATTTATCTTATTTACAATTGGACTTCTAAAATATATGGGATTGTCTTGATAAGAATAGTGATGATCTTTTATCACTGTGTTATGCATACTTTTTCCGTTTTGAAATAATTGTTATACTTCTTATATATATGGTATGTTGTCCAATGCGAAATGTTTATTTATATGTGTCTCTAGCTCCATTTCACTTAACTAACTAAAAGTTTATTATTCATTCGTTTATCCTTATAAACAAGATGAATCCAATATATAAATCCATGTATGTCGATTATCTAAGACAAAAGCAAAATACTCCATTTAGAATCATTAAGATTCTAATAAGCTGTTTTGTATAATAAATCACTAAAATTCTTAGTTTTATAATCATTATCACTACTAGTATATATAACTAATTACTCCCTCTGTCCTTATGAGATAGTAGCAAAGAGAAAAATGGTGAGAATTAGGAAAGTGGTAATAAATGAAGAGAGAGAATGAATTGTGTGGATAAAATTAAAAGATAGTTAAAATATATGGATGAAATTAAAAGAAAATAGTGGGCCATAGTTCAAAAATAGAAATGCTGCAATTTAAGTGGGACGAACAAAAATAGAAAATGCTGCAAATTCATAGGCACGGAGGGAGTAATGTTCAAGCCTAATAGTAGTAATGATTGATATAAATCTTTAATTTAATACTAAGAATATATATATATACTACCATAATAACAACTCACATTGAATTAGATGTATTTTACTCAATATTTTATTCAATAAACAAAATTACACAATTTTCATGTATAGAAATAAATAAAATGAATCTTGTAACATTATTACAATGCAAATGTAAATGATAGGAAAATTGATATTAATAATCTAATATTTTGCTCATTCGCGGTGAATATCCAACTTTATGATTATTTTCTAATAATTCAACGTTTGCCCTTAATTTGAGGTGAATAATCCAACTTTTATTTTACTTTACTAGCAACATAATCTATTATTACCTATTATTAGTAATACGGTATATTGTGAGCAAATTTATCACAAAGGTTGGATTATTAGAAAATAATCCATAAGTGGGATTATTTATAGTGGATGAGTGAAAAGTTGGACTATTAATGCCAAATTTTCATTGTAGAAATTTATATTTTTAAATTTTACACCTATATTTAGGTTGATAAGGCATTATTCATAATGAAAAAAGAAAATATATGGGTGTTTGACAATATAGTCTATTAGTTAATTTTACCTTATTTTGACACAAAAAGAGAGTTGTGCGGGTCAAACAAGTCAATGTTAAATATTTGATAAACAAGCTAGTTGAAACAACTTATTAATATGAAATATGTTTTAAACAAAATGCTCATAGCAATAAATTTAAAATCAACCAATCAAATCAACTACTATATCAGCTATAAGTGGTTTAAAGTTGTAACCGTTATAAGATGTCCATACTCCACTCTCCATCCACCTCTCTAGACTCTACTCACTTCTCCTTTCTAGTCTCTATTCCTACAAACAAACAAAAAGCCCACACCCTAATCCATCCATCCCTATCCCTACCCTTTTTTAATATTCTTAATTCATCAATCCCTTCCCTCCCTCTCTTGCATCGAACTTTCACACATTACACCTCTTACAATGTGACCTTCATTTCTTCTCCAACCTCCATTAATGATCTCATAATCATTCTCAATCAATCAAACCCCCCTCTCAAATTCCTCTCACAATCATTCATCAATGGGTAAACGAACTGATTCTACATCTTTCAGATCAAAAACCCTCCCATCATCTCCAACACATTCCCTTTCTTCTTCCTCATCTTCTTCCGATTTTGAATTTCGAATCTCCATTTCTCCCCGTAAATCCTCCGCCGCTCTCTGTCCCCGCCGACGAGCTTTTCTACAAAGGTCAGCTTCTTCCTCTTCACCGATCTCCTCGTATTTCAATGGTGCGTACTCTTTTATTAGCTTCCTCTTCTACTTCCTCTGCTTCAGATACTAATACTACTGCATCGCGTGATTCTTCTTCTTCGAACGATTCGACGTCGTCTTCTTTTGCCGCCGATCTTTCGCTTCTTGCTCCTGGTGATCCGATCCCTTTCTGCGATTCCTCCCGCCCTAGCTCTGTTACTGAAGATGAGAATCATATTAAGGATCAAAACAAGAAAACGACGTCGTATTTGTCTTCTTCTAAGTATTTTTCTCTGTCTAGATTCTCTAATGTGTTTAAAAAGGATAATACCCATAAAACAAATGATGGGAATGGGAATGGGTCTTCCTCTGTTAAGAAAATGAGTTATTCTGCTAAGGAAGTTATAAGAAAGTATTTGAAAAAAGTTAAACCGTTTTACGAAAAACTTTCGGTTTCATCTAAACCGAATCAAAATCATGCCGAAAAGAGGAAGGAAATTAGGGCTGTTTTATTGAGCAGACAAGAAAGTAAAGCAGGAGGAGGGGGAAGTGAGTTGACTCAGTCATTTTCAGGGAATTTGAAGAGTTCTAAAATGATTGGTAGAAGTTATGCAGCGAGTTGTCCCTGTTCGATGCGGTCATCACCGAGTCATTCAGGGGTGTTGACTCGAGCTGGGTTACCGATGCGGGTCGGGTTAGGGAGTAATGGTAACGGGTCTTCTTCCTCTGAGACGTCTACCATGGAAGAGTTACAGAATGCTATTCAAGGTGCAATTGCTCATTGTAAGAATTCTATGGTTCAAAATAGTAGTTCAAGTTTTTCTAATAATAGTAGTGTTACTGTTAGTAGCAGTGCAAATAATGGCAAGAACATCAAAGGAAAGGGCTTATTATTAGAGATATGATTATTGATCAATAATAAATATATTCAAGAGCGCGGGGGCTGATTCCACTTAAAGCCAAATTACTTTTTCAAGGGTCTGATCGAATTGGGTTAAAATGCTATTGGTGCATTATGGGAGGTACGGAGGAAGCAGACAACTAGTAGTAACGTAAAAGTCTTGTATGGACTTAGTCTATACTATGTTAGTGTGTACCAATCTAAAAATAACAAGTATTTCTCAAAAAATTACATATCAAGGGAAAATAATTATTATTATTAGTACGCACTAAAATAGTACAGACCAAGTTTATTTGTAAGACTTTGTGGTAATTAAGATAGAGTATTAATTAGTGTTAACGTGAGGGGCCATGTTAGGGTTTGGGAGTATAAGATCTGGGTTTGACTGTCTGACGAGTAAATTAATGATAGAGCTATTAAACAGTTTAGAGTTTTAAGAATGATAGAGAAAGATGAGGCGAGGTTGTAGGCATGTGAGTTCTGAAAGTTGATGTTTGGTTGGCACTAGTAACTAGTTAATATACTTCATTTGTTGTTTATGGTGGAAACTTTTATTGTTTGGATCTTTCTCTCTTTTTACTTGTGTGTACTTAAATGTTCATCATGTGCACTTCCTTGTTATTTGCATTTTGGATTTTTACTTGCTTTTTACTATTTCATCATATACCTTCATTTGAATTTTATATTACTTGCTTATTTTTTAATTTTATCATAATTTAGTTCATCATATGGTGGCAATATAATTTTTTATTTTATTTTATTTAATATGATATAAGTGTAGTTAATGTTCTCGTTTACTTTGATTACTTTAATCGTCATTAAATTGTAAGACAACTTATTGTAAGTGTAAATTAAAATTGAATTTCTTTCTTCAGTTAGTCTCCTGAGAGACCGTATTTCTGAGAGACGTTTCTCAGGCCCAACCCATTAAAAGCTTTATTAAACTAAATGATGATAACGGGCCGACTAAATTAGGGATGGTCTCTCAAAGAGACCGTCTCTCAGAAGAACTTGTGTTTCTTTTATTACATTGAAAAAATAGAGAGATTTAACAATGACATGGCGTCGCCCTTTAGATACTAACTCGTTTAGACATTAATCAATTGTTGCGCCGCTACATAAGTGGACGCTAAATAGAATCCAAGGCCAGCTTGTCACCAAAATGGGCGACGACATTGGCGACCGCCTCAAGGGCGTTACCCTTTTTCTTCTGTAGGTGGCAAACAATCTAAGTCGTTGCCTGGTCTATTTGAAATTGATGACATTGTCGTCTCTATAAAATATAGGCAATGGCGACCACTAGTGTCTTCGCCACAGATGTCGCCTGTTTTCTGATTATTTTATTTCTTTTCTATTGTTTTTTATTTTAATATATTATTATAATATATTATTTAATGTTTGTAATTTCAAATGTAAAATAATTATTTTATCATATTCATATAAAACAAAAAACATATAAATCAAAATAAAGAAATGACATTCGATTGCATAAATATTAGAAAATTAAGTCTTTCACGCAGATGAGCTAGAGGGACAGTAGATATGGGAGGCACACCCACTCAAAGACCTCTTTCCTTTTTTTTTTTTTTTTTTTTGATGCTTGTTTTAAAATGCACAGTACTCCTCCTTTAATCAAAAAACAAATAAAATATAAATTAATCAAATTTGATTTTATATCTATGAACTTGATCAATTCAGTTAATGTCTTTGAACTGAATTAACTCTTAAACTGGACACAATTAATACAATATCTCGACTATATATTAATTAGCATGTATCTATGCATAATCTTGTAATACGTTTCATCCAAAATTCTTACTTCACCCTTCCATGAAATCCAATTAGATAAGTAAAAATTAACAAGACATTTAATCTAACATTTTATAACATCCATTGTCATTTTAAGGAAGATCTCTGATATTGCATCGGACATGTGTCTCAAAGTGGTGGGAAACAAAATATGATGCTTCCTCGGTTAAATAAGCTAAGCATTACATATTGAGGTTTAAATGTGAGTTTTGTTTTTTCACATTCAATTTCATTGAATTTTTTAGAATGAGAGTACAATAGTAGCATGTTTGCAGATTAATCATTTCAAAGAACTATTTAGAATGAGGGTTTAGATCTTCGTCGACGTGTACTGATGGTTCATCATATGCGGGTACATGATCGGACTATGCAAGAAGAAACTGATAGCAAGTGTCAAAAAATATACTAGAAGCTGCCTCATAAAGAAAGAAATATAGAGTTGAAATACAAACTGAAAGGTAAGATGAAGAAATAGAATATCTGAGATGAAGAAGTTCAAATCACTTAATGTTATATTTGGGAACGGTGATTTCATTTGGAAATTTGGAATTGGTGTAGATCTATTGTTTGGCAAATCAAGAATTTTCAAATTTGGATTTCAATCAAATTCCACCATTGTTTTTAAAGTAGTTATAGTTGAGGATTTGAGAATGACTACTCAAATCTTGTCATTCTCAAATTCTTCATTTATGATTTCTTAATTGAAATCCATAATGTGAAATTAAATACTTGTTCCCAAACACTACATGAGAAAAGATGAGAGCTGAGAGATGAAAAATAAAGAAAAAAAATATATATTTCTAGTCATATAAATGACTAGTAAGAAAATAAGGGTATCAATTACCCTTATCTTAAATGGATTGGACTAAATATTAAATTAAACGGTAACTGTGGGATAGTGGTAATTGAATCTACTTTGTATTAAAAAGCTGGTATTAAATAGCTAAGAACTAACACGTTTTATGGGATTTCTTTTAATGAGAAGTTGCTTTCACTTTCAACAACATAACCTCAGTAGTCAATCCTCTACTCATAGTCTACTTGACAATTATGTGTTATGATTTTTTTTAGGGTTTTCTTTAATTAGAAATTTATTGGTTGTAGTTTCTTTTTTCAAATCAGTTCATAACTATAATTATCAAGCCAATTAGACGATTTAGATTCATGTCAAAGTTTTTCTTTTTTTTTTTTAATATTTGATCCGAACATAAATCTAATACCCTAGAAATCAAAATAAACAGAAACAACTACATCATGCTCCTTCACAATATTACTATTGGAGAATTGAACGTACCCAAACCAAGAGTTCCTTTTGAAGTTCCAAGTAAATGATGAAAAGCATTTCAATGTTATAGCAATGTAACAACGTGAACCTAATCTATCCATAGCATTCTAATTTTTACCATTTAATTTATTTTTCTTATACATTTAACTTATATTTTCATCTTATTCGATAATGGAAATAACCTCTTTACTACTCCCTTCGTTTTCATATGTTCTTCTCACTTTCCCCATTTAGAAATTTTTAAAAGTTCTTCCCATTAGAACTTTCTATTTTGGTAACCAGTAAAATAGAAGGAAATTATTACAATTACACTTTAATCTATAGAAATTAATTTACATCTTAGTTCCCAATGTATTTACTTTACATGCACCCAATGAAATTTAATGATATTATTACACTTACACTTTAATCAATAGAATCTTTATTTTTTATATTATTTTACCCAATTCTCATAGTATCTATTGTGTAATTATAGTTTATCTTGATTTCTTCTCATATTCCAAATGGGAAGAACAAAAAGAAACGGAGGGATTACTTTTTATTTACTTTTTTGGCTTTGATCCCATATTACCATTTGTATTTAAGACTATCTTTTTAGACAATAATATAGGAGTACATCTATTGAATAAAGAGTTGATTGTTTGCACAAAACGTTTGTTTAACAAAATAATAATAAAAAAAAATTAGTAACAGTGCAACTTCCCACATTCAATAAGGATCCACTAACCATACCCACCCCTCACTGAAATGAAATCATAATATTTTTAACATTAAACAAACAATTTTATTGAATGCCTAAGAATTTAATAAAAAAGTAAATTCAATAAATTAGACCTTTCTAAAGAAATCTAAAAAAATCTGACCTTTTGCTTGTTCTCTTTTAAAAATCTCAGCTTTCGATTATTTTTTAAAAATTCGATATTTTGCCTCCATTTTCTTATATAGAACATTTGTACCGGTGATCGGATGAATTTGAAAATTCATAATTTTTTAAAAGAGAACAAGCAAAAGGTCGGATTTTTAAAAGAGAACACGCAAAAGGTCGGATTTTTAAAAGAGAACACGCAAAAGGTCGGATTTTTAAAAGAGAACAAGCAAAAGGTCGAATTTTTAAAAGTAAATTTTCCTATTCTCTTTTTTCAAAAATTCGAAATTAACAGGTTGTTCAGGTAAGTTAGGGAGGTATGTATTATAAAAGAAAACAGAGGCAAAAGGTCGGATTTTCAAAAAATAATCGAAAGGTGGAATTTTTAAAAGAGAACAAGCAAAAGGTCGGATTTTTAAAAGTAGAATTTCCTTTATTTAATTAATAGTATTTTTGATTTTATTACATGTCTATTTTATTTATATTGCATTTTCTCCATTACTCTCATCCGTGAAGAACATATTTGCATACATTTTTTATTTTTATTATGACTTAATTAGAGTATTTTTTTTAGACTTGAACGTGAGTCTCATTAGTTTCTTGCTGCTTTTTTTTGGTGTGTCTTACTTGTGTTGTCTGCTTGTAATTTTTTAATTGTGTTTTTCTTAAATGGTGTTGTGTTCCTATATTTTTATGTTGTCTGTTTTCTATTTTTGTTTTTATTTTGTAGATTTTTCCTTTGCAAGAACCACATAAGTAACTAAGGCGATACTCAACTTGAGGGGTTCTCTTTGATCACGACGTTCTCACAATAAGGGTATTAATCTGCCTTCTTTCCCTCGATCCCTCCCTTTCCAGACCCTACGGAATTAATTGGGATGATAATAATGATGATTTTCCCGCTACTCCTCTCGTCCTTATGAGATTAACATTTATATGTTGGTTGGTTTCGTTTACTTTGCAATCCTTTTATTTTTAGTCATGTCTCCATCACTGTTTTTAAATCTTATCAACACCTTTTTTTCATTTTATCCTATATAAATATTCTTATAATTTAACTGTCTACACCATTTTCGAAAATAATATACATAGGCTAAATAATAAAAATGTAGCGAAATAAATCAAATATAAAAGCAATTGATGCTTTTGTCTTTTCTTAGTATCTAAAACAATTACTACTAGTAGTTTCCTTTATTTCTAAGAGATTACAATAATAATATTTGACACAAAGTTTACAAATCTATAAATTAAATTGTGTAAATGATATTAATTAAATAAGAAATAAAATGTATAAATGAAAATTTAAGAACAAACTAAAAGAGACATTTTTACTAAAAAGAAACAAATGAAAATTTTATAAAGTAATTCCTCTGTTCCACTATACTTGCTACATTTAACTTTTTACGCAATTCAATGTGTTATTTTGTTCATTTATACATTGAACTATCTAAAAATTTTATAAACATAATATATTATGAAAGTACCCGATTAGACGATTCAAACAAGATCTCACTTGACTATATATTTTCTTATACATTAGCCGTAATATATAAAATTAGCTTGAATAATCAATAGTGTCAAAAATTCTTATATAACGAGTATTTTAAAACGGAAGAAGTATAGAGAAAGTAAAACTAACCCTACACCACTACAGAAATATGCATGGCATAAATATATGATAGTGAAAATATAAAAAAATACTTCTAATAATAAATATAAAAAAGTAAAAAAGCGGAAAAGCAGAAAAGGCCTTGTCCTTTAGCTCCCTAAGCATTGTCCTTGTGCAGAATAGTTGCCAAAGAGTTCAACACAATCCTAACTCATTTGTTTCCTCCTTATCCTTACTATACCACCCAAATAAGTATTCCCCTGGATTATAACGTTATTTATGGAAAAATTATTAGAAATTATTTAATTTATAGTCCTATTTGCAAAAAATTATCTTATATATTTTTTTAAAAAAAAACTATCTAATTTAATATATATTTCTGTAAATGTCTATCACTTAACGAAAATGTTAGTTGTTTATTAAATTTGAGGGTTTGACCAATTTAAAAGGTTAAGTTGTCTATGTGGCAGTATCTCATTAGTTCTTGTATTTTTGAATAATTAAAATTAAAACACATAAATTAACAAAATAAAAATAAAAGATATTTGATGTCATTTTTAATTAGCAAAACGATTTTTTTTTTTCAAAAATCGGACGTCGCAATTACCCCCGTAGGATAACTCTTTTGAACCAGTCGAAACAAGTACTTATTCGCCTATTTTTCGATACGTAAACCGAAAAAGATATTTGACAACATTTTCACTCATCATAACGATTGTTTTTCAAAAAAACAGACGTCGCGATTATCCTTATGGGATAACTCTTTCGAAAATCCGGTTTTTGAAAGAGTTATCACATAGGGATAATCGCGACATCCAGTTTTTGAAAAAAATCTCATTATGATGGGTAAAAATGACGTTAAATATTTTTTTCGGTTTACATATCGAAAAAAAATTCAAATAAGTACTTGTTTTGACCAGATTTTCGAAAGAGTTATCCCATAAATCGTTATCATTGGAAAAATGACTTTAAATATTTTTTTTATTTAATTAATTTACGTGTTTTAATTTTAAATAATTTAAAAATAAGAGGACTAATGAGATACTGCCACACTTCACCTCTCAAATTGGTCAAACCCTCAAACTAACGATCAACTAACATTTTCCGTGTGGTAGTCATTTGGAGAATAATATATTAGATTATGTAGTTTTAAAAAAAAATATATATATAAGGTAGTTTTTTGCAAATAAACTTGTAAATTAGATAGTTTCTTAAAATTTTTCCTTATTTAATCTAAAACTCAACCATAAAACCCTCAAAAGAAAAAAATAATTATTTATAATCAACTTCTATTTGACAAATAATTGTTGACAGACTAATTTAATTAACTAAATATGTTAATTAATCGATTTCTTGGCTATTTAATCTATTACGTAAGTCTTTTAAAAAAAATATATTATTTAAGTCGGTTATTATAGGAATATTCGATAGAAATTAGTTACCCGTAAAAATTGGACGTCAAAATATGAATAAATAACTATTCATAGAGATAGTTTAAAAGATCCTAAAAAATAGTTTAAAAGTTATTGTCAATTACACCCTCCAATTCAATAGTAATGTCTCATTTATTTTAGGTATGCACATATTTAATCTTTAATATTTCCAAATGTGCATAATTAAAAATTATGGAAAATTAATATAACAATTCTTGCATTGAGACGAATCGAACAAGATTCCACTTGACTATATTTATTTTAACTTATAGATTGATAAAAAAAATACAAATTAAGAGTAAGAGATGAATAGTATCTAAAAAGCAAATTAATGGGACGTTATTAGTGAATTGGAGAGAGTATTTTTTTAAGCTATCTGACCAACCAACAAGTGAAATGTAGTCTCTTGTCTTTCTCATTTAGAATCATACTTCTTCCGTTCCATATTACTTGCACTAAACAATTATTTACACTATTAATCAAGCTACATTAATTTACCCATTTCTGCTATTATACAAGAAAAAATATAATAATGTGGGATCTTGTTTAATTCGTCTCATTGCATATTTTCATAATATCAAATTTTCATAATTTTCAATAATGTATAATAACTCTAGATATAAATAATCCGACAAGCGCATTAAATTGCACAAAAATGTACTTGGTGCAAGTATTTTGGAATGTTAAAGTAATATTTTTTTAGTTGTTTTTCTCATTTTATATCATTTTTATTTTTGAAAATAACTCATCACTTTCTTTAATCTTAGGAAAAATTACTTATAATAATCCAATCTATTTTTGATTTTCCTACAATAATCTCACTTATTGGTTAACCATGAATAATCTCGAGTTTAAAGGGTATTTTCTTAGAGTAAACCCGATGACCGGATGACTTGTTATAGCAAGTTTTATGATACTTTTTATTATTTAAAATTTTGTACGTAAAATTTCAAATTTTTTTCTCTATTTTTAAATTAATTTTCATTTTACTTTTTTTGTAAATTACCTACTAAAGCAGGTCATCGATTTACCCAAGTTTACTCTAGGTAAATACCTCTTAAAGTTGGAATAATTCATGGTTAATCAATAAGTAGGATTATTATAGGAAAATTATGAATAATATGAATTATTGTAGGTAAATTTTCCTTAATCTTATTCATATTTTATATTCTAACTTTCTTTTAATATTATTTATATAATTCAATATCTATCTTCCATTTATTATAAAATATCCAATTTTTTTTATAAATAACTTGTTTTGTTGATGCTAATTCAAGGTGATGGAAAAGTATCTATTTCTATTAAAAAACACAAATTCTTACTTGAGACCGTCTTTTGTAAAGACGGCTCTAAAAAGCCCAGTCCAATTCTAAATACACATTGTTATAACTCTAAATATAGATTTGGGCTGGACTTTTCAGAGTCGTATTTACAAAAAGACGGTCTCTCAAGAGAGATCTGATTAAAAAAAACATCTTATTCAATTGGGTTGAATCTCCCTCTATAAACTTGAAAAGCTAAATTTCAACCCACTAGGAATCAACCCCTCCCACTTCTCTTCCTCTTTCTCATTCTTCTTCAAACCCCCCAAAAATCCTAACATAAAACCATAAAACCCACCTAAAAATCAATGGTGGAGACTTCACATTCATCTGATGATCATAATGTTAATGATGAAATCCAAGTTGAAGAAGATGAAACGGTTAAAAATGGTGGTGATTTTGAGTTTTTATCAAGCTTTGATACATCTCATTCAACAATGTTAACAGCAGATGAACTTTTCTTTGAAGGAAAACTATTACCTTATTCCCAATCCCAAATCAATCTTAAATCTTCTGATCAATCAGATCATGATCAAGATAATCAAAATCATGATGGGATTTTGTTTGGAAGAGAAATACAAGAACCAAGAATATGGTTTGTAGATGATGATCCATCTCCAAGACCACCAAAATGTACTCTTTTATTCAAAGAATTGCTCAGATTAAACAAACGGAGATCCTCTGTTTTGTCTTCATCATCATCATCATCATCATCATCATCATCATCATCATCATCATCATCATCAAGTATGGATGAAAAGGAAAAGGAAAAAGAAAAACATGTAATAATTAAGAGGATTAAAAAGGGATTAGAGAGGACTAAATCAGCTAATATTAGAATTAGGCCTATGTTCAATGTTCCCATTTCTACTCAAAATGGAAAGTCTACTTCTTTACCTCCTCTCTTTCCTCTCACCCAAAAAAAACCTTGAAAATGGAAAAATTTTATTAAATAACGGTGTTTTGTGAAGTTAACAATTTATTTCCTGTGCTATTTTCGTGCACCTTTTTTATTTTGTTTATTAATTATAATTTTTTAGTGTAATTTACGTATCGCGGTAATTAATTAGAAATTTGTGTTGAAAGTGGAGATTTATTTCTTGATTCTACATGTGCATGGACTGTTTTTTTTGAAGGTGAGTATTATTTTTCCTGTTTTTAGTGATGTTTTTCAGGAATTTTGGTTTTAGTGGATATGAAAGAATGTACTTTCTCCATTCATAACACTTTCTCCATTATATTATGGTTATTGATATTAATTATCATTTAATTTTATTTTATATATTGTGACTAGTATTTAAGAAAAAATATAGTTAAGTGGGATGTTGTTTGAATCGTTTAATCGTATACTTTCATAATATTAATTTTTTATAATTTTTAAATACGTATACTTTAATATTCAAAATAGCACATTGGTTTGAGTAAAAAGTCGAATGTATTAGGGCTGACAAAAGTTGATCCGATCTGCTAACCTGACTCGAAATAAATGGGTTTGGGTTGAGACTTTTGACCCAATTAATGAAATGGGTCGACCCGACCTGATCTGTTTATTAAATGGGTTAGATTCAGGTAAAAATTTTAAACCTGAAAAAACACCCTGTATAACCCATTTAAATGTGTCAATTTCGAGTTAAATCAATAAGTATAAGCTAAATTTAGTTCATTTAACATTTTCTTATTTTTTCATAGTACTACAAACTAAACAAAAAAAACATAAAAATAAAATTAAAGCCTAAAAAAATTAGATTTAAACAACATTAAAAACCTTAAAACAAAAACAATAAAATTATAAACAGGTTAAGTGGGTCAAAATCAGGTCAACCTGACCTGTTGCAGGTCGGGTCAAGGTTGTAATTTTCGACCCCAATTAACTAAATAGGTTGGGTCTGGGTCAAGGGTTTTCTGACCTGTTTATATATGACCCGAACCTGAACCCGACCCAACCTGATCTGTTTGACAAGCCTAAGAAATACAATGAAACAGAGGAAGCATATTTGCAACAATTTTTTATATTTTCATATTATTATATATTCTAATACAATAATTTGATCTTTTATTATGCATAATAAAAATTTTAAAAATAAATACTAATATTTTTTATATTAAAAGGAATCCAACAAGAACTAATTTAATTATGTTTTAAGATTAAAAACCAAGTACACGATTGAATGAAACACAAAAAAAATTCTAATGTTGCATTTACTTTACAATACATCATTGAATTTTATACTTCTATACTTTTATCATTATTTATAATAACAATAATTCGAATCATTATACTTTCTCTGTTTTCACTAAACTTTTACATTTGACTTTTTACGCAATTCAATGCGTTATTTTAATCATTATATATATTGAATTATGCACATTTAAGTTTTATACTCCCTCCGGTCCAGTTTACTTGTCCCATTTGACCAAACACGGATATTAAGGTAGTAGTGGGGTCCATTGGAAAAGGTGGTAGTTGGGTATTTTAATTGATTAAATTAATTGTAAAGGTGATAGTGGAGTATTGGGAATTGGAAAAGTGGGGGTATTTAGGTAAAAAAAGGATATCCAAAAAAAGAAATGGGACAAGTAAAGAGGAATTGCTAAAAAAGGAAATGGGACAAGTAAACTGGACCGGAGAGAGTAAAATATTTATATTATGATAGTATGCGATTAAACGATCCAAATAAGATTTTATTTAACTATACTTTTTTATACACATTAGCCGTAATATTTCAAAACAGAAAAAGTATTGGTGTGAAGTTGATATTGTACAAGGTATTTATTGGACTACCATGGTGCAAGTATTTATTGGACTACCATGGTGTTAGGGCCGATCTTAGATATGTTGGGGCCCAGGGCAAAATAGCACATCGGGGTCCTCTTTCGTTGCAATTTATCACATATATAGACCCTTCTACAACCATTTTGTTTTCTCGACATGGGGCCCTGGGCGACGGCTCCTCTTATCCACCCTTAGGACCGGCCCTGCATGCTGCAATTATTATTCACTAGATTGCCTGACTTTGGATGTATTAAAACTTGAAAGGGTGTTTCATCAATTGATTATTGTTTGTATTTCACTCTTAATTTATAAGTTTAAATATAATTAATTTTTTCTGTTTCAAATTACTTGCAATGTTTTCTTTTTTCATTTGGTTTAATGCTTTAATTGAATCTTTAATATCTCAATTAAATATTATGAAAGATTATAAAAATTGAATATTAATAATCTTTGCATTGAGATAATCAAATAAGATCTCACTTGACTATATTTTAAATTATAGATTAAAAATTATTCGCAAACCAAAGGTAATGAATGATAGTGAAATAATCTTAATGTTGTAAAACAATTTGAAATGGAAGAAGTATGAGAAATATTAATTAATTAGTCTTGATGTAAGAAATATTAATACAAATTTTAATTTTTTTTTATTATATTACATTATAATTAATAAATAATATTTTAATAATTAAATTAAATAGTACTCCTATGAAAAATAAAGGTAATATACTCCCTCTGTCTCATTTAATTTGCAGTATTTTCTATTTTGGTCCGTCCCACTTAATTTGCATTATTTCTATATTTTTTGGACTATGACCCACCACTTAATTTGCTACATTTCTATTTTTCACGCTATCCAATGCACGATTTTAATTTTTAATATCTCTAATTTCATATGATAAAAAATTCTAAAAAGTTAATATTAAGAAAATACACATTAAAACGAATCAAACAAGATTCCACTTGACTATGTTTTACATCATACATAGAGAACTACTTCCCCCGTTCTGAAATACTCGTTATATTTGACTTATGAGTACTATTCATTGTTCGAGCTTATTTTATACTTCCTCCGTTCCAATATAGTTGCAACATACGAAAACTAAGTACTATTCACTTATCTCCCTTAATTTGTGATTAATAACTAATCTATAAGTTAAAACATAGTCAAGTGAGATCTTGTTTGATTCATCTCGACGTAAAGATTCTTAATATCAAATTTTTATAATTTTATATTATACATAATTATAGATATTAAGAATTGAATTAGTGCATTGGAATTGGTGAAAAAGGCAAATGTTGCAAGTATTTTGGAACGAAGGTAGTATATAATGACTAGTGTGTAAAAAGAAATATAGTTAAGTGTGATCTTGTTTGAATCGTCTAATTGCATACTTTCATAATATTTAATTTTTATAATTTTTAGCTAAGTGTAGTTTAAAATATTAATGATTAAAATTGAGCATTGGATTGCGTAAAAAGTGAAATGTAGCAAGTATTTTGGAACGGAGGAAGTATGTATCAAATAAGATCAATTGGTGAACAGTAGTTGCTACAGGAACTGTAGCAACTAATAAAAGTCGGAGAAATATATTGAATTATACACGTCTAAAAAATAAAAAAATTAATATTATGAAAGTATGCGATTAGACGATTCAAACAAGATCCCACTTGACTATATTTTTTTTTGCACATTAGCTGCAATGTATAAAATAAGCTTGAATGATGAATAGTATCGATAAATTGTGTGGATGAAATTAAAAGAGAGTTAAAATATATGGATGAGATTAAAAGAAAGTGGTGGACCATTATCCAAAATTAGAAATGATGCAAATCAAGTTGATAAACGAAAATTAAAAATGTTGTAAATTAAATAGAACGGAAAGAATATTTCTTTTCAATTTCTATATTTAGTTATATATATAACTTAAGTTTCACGATCGCGAGAGTTGACTTGAGATTTGCTATTTCTCTAAGAAAGGAATACACGATTTTGTTTAGTAAAATTTGACTAGTTATAAGTGTTTAATTGAAAAGTCAATTGTTGTTTAAGTTATACTTTCTCCATTTTATTATACTTGTTATGGGGTCAATAATAAACTCGTAATTTATTTAGTCAAAGCATAAATCGCCCACCTTGGTATAATAACTTCCTAAAATAACTACCCACTAATTACCGTGACCTATCACTATCAACCATCATGTCCTTGATTCCCACGTTAATTCACAATCTAAACTCCATTTTACCATTATAAACTTGTTGCATCATTAATTCAGAAACCTTGAAGCTTTTATCTTCCTACTGTTACTCCATAAAAATACATCGTCCTCCTATTTACAATCTATGCTTAACCAAATATCCTTCATTTGATTTGAATTTTGAACTCATCCTATAATCCGTTAATCTTGTATTCATTAATTATCATATATTCATTACTTTCGATTTCCCGATCTGAGTTGAGCGTCGGACGGTTTTTCCGGGAAACCACCCCGGGCAAGGCTAATGTTGTATTTTAGGATTTGAGGTCTCATCAGCAAAATGATCATCAATCAGCATACTAACAATCGTCCCCGATTACACCTATCTCCAGGTATTTTAAGTGTCTTTTGCACTTACTCGTTTCATTACCGAAACAATACATGTTATATTTGACTTTTAACATAATCTAATATTTTATTTTGTGCATTTATATATTAAACTAGTATAAAACCCCGTGTAATGCACGGAATTCTTAGTACGAAGATGTATATAAATATATTTTTAAAAAACATGCAGTAATAATTTATAATTGAATATACTATATAAACATGAAATAATAAATAATAATTGTTAAAATAGGGTAATATGAAATGTTTATATGTGTTATAAATTGAAATAGTTTGTAGATGAATAAAATAAATAACTGGTTGCTTAATTAATTTTATTAGTCACTTAAGCCAATATCAACAAATAAAATTCTTTAATCTAGCGTGGCTTCAAACGAATGAACGCGTGATTTTGAGTCTTTTTTGTATGATGATTAGTTGAAATAATTTCTACAACTAAATCAGTCTAAATTTTAATAAATTATTTAATGTTATCTAAATACTTCTTACTTTATTTTGTTTTAAAATTTCTCTAGTAGTAATTTATTAAGATATATATGATTAATATTTTATTCCCTAATTTGTAATTTTAACTTTGTTAATATCATCTTAATGATTCTTAATTTAATGTTTCCATTCTTTTATTCAATCTATAGATTAGAGTATTAATTGATTGTCAAATCTTTGATTCAAGTAGATTGGTCAACTATTTAATTCATTTAATTTAAATACTTCAATAGAAAAATTACATATGGCAAGTGCTCTAGAAATTTGACACTTGGCTTTTTACAGTTTTTTTAATAGATGTTATGATTATGATTATGATTATACTAGTACGCATCTAAAATTTATAAAAAGTTAATATTATAAAAGTATATGATTAAACGATTCAAACAGGATCTCACTTGAATATATTTTTGCTTACATATTAGTTGCAATATATAAAATAAGCTTAAATGATAAATAACGTCCATAATCGAAATAGTGGCGGATCCAAATCTCAGTTTCAGTGAGAGCACAAACGCTATAAAAATAATTCATTAAAGATATTTCAAAAATACCTAAACTATCAAAAATAATACTCCCTCCGAACCAATTTAGTTGTCCCATTTGCTTGGGCACGATTATTAAGGGTGGTGTGGAGTCCATTAAAAAGGTGGTAGTTGGGGTATTTTAATTGATTAAATTAATTATAAAGGTGGTAGTTGGAGTATTATAAGTAGTAAAAGTGGGGGTGTTTGGGTCTTTACTTGTGTGAACATGGGGTATTTAGGTAAAAACATATTGACAAAAAAGGAAATGAGACAGTTGATATAAATTTGCCAAATAAGAAAATGAGACAACTAAATTGATTCGGAGGGAGTAGTATAATGCTTTAGATTCAAAATTTTCAATTACAAAGTTGGCATATACTTTTATAATAAATTTATTATATTTAAAATGTATATATGGACCGGTTAACATATGATATATATCAATCAACTATAATTCGTGTCATGCTTTTGCATTATTCTATATAATTAATAATTAATTAGTACTAAAATAATGAATAACTATTTTTGAGGTTAGGTTGTAGGATCAATTCTTGCAAACTATAAATTTTTAAAATTAGGTGAATGCCCTCTAGTGCGGGCGGGTGAGCCCCCTTGGCTCCACCCATGAATTGAAATGTAGCAAGTATTTCAGAACGGAGTAAGTATAATGATTAATTATCTCAATAAAAGTTATATAAGTGCCCAAAAACAAAATGTTGCGAGTATTTTGGAACGAAGGAAGTATTATTTGGTAAAAATTGTTTATTGATTATTGACTTTTTATTAAAAAAAATAAATTAAAAAGCCAAAAACTAATAAAATTATGAGTTATTTTCAAATTTTAACTTAAAATTTATATCTTTTAGCAGAATTAATAGTCCTTTACCAGTATTGAAGAATTTCAAAAAAGGAAAATTAGATAATTATTATTCCTTATTTAATTAAAATATGAACAGTGACCATCATTAATATTAAATGAAAAATACTGTTCATTAATATTTATTACTCTGGATCTAGGGATCTAGCTCACTGGACTTCCTCCCAAATTAGTGAAACTCATTACGAAACCCATTTACTAGTACAGCATAAGGTTAATAGTCCTATATTATTTATCTTTCAAGTTTATTTTATATATTGCGGCTAATTAATAAAAAAATATTAATTAAGTATAATTTTATTTGAATCGTCTTATCGCATGCTTTCATAAAAAGTACATAAATAATAAAAAAAACACATTAAATTGCATAGAAATCAAATGTAACAAATATATTGGAACGAAAAACGTATCACTCATACTCGGAAGAAAACCTTAGCGAAGTATCACTTTTTATGCAATCCAATGCATAAATATAATTATTTTATACTCCCTCCTATTCTACCCATTAGTCCCATTGATTTTTTTTCACTATTCACTTATCACTCTTAATTTGTATTTGATTCTTAATCCATAAGTTAAAACATAGTCATGTGGGATCTTATTTGATTCGTCTCAATACAAAGATTATTAATATCTATTTTTTTATAATTCTTAATTAAAAATAATTAAAGATATTAAAAGTTAAAATGTTGTCTCGGCAAGTGTGAAAAATCAAATGGCACTAATGGGTTGAATAGGAGGTAGTATTAAATTATTCTTAACCAAAAATTATAAAAATTTGATAATAAAAATACGCAATTACACGATTCAAACAAGATCTCACTTGACTTTATTTCTTCATTAATTAAAATTAGCCGCAATATATAAAATAAACTTGAAAGCTGAATAGTACCATTATATCAAAAATAGCGAGTATTTCAAAATGTCATGAAGTATATACTTGGTATATTTGACTATTTACGTAATTTAATGTGTTATTTAAATTTCTATATGTTGAATTATTCTCATCTAAAAATAATAAAAAGTTAATATTATAAAAATACTTCCTTCGTTCCATTTTACTTGCAACACATACCGTTTTTGGAATTGGAAGTTTCATACTACTTGCAACATTACTATTTTTGGCAAAAATAATCTACTTATTTTATCTCACTTTATTCCTACCCCACATATCACCATCAATCATACTTCATCCCATTAATTATTTAATATACCCACAAGTCACAACCACTATCTACTTATAATTTATTTTTTATTTCTACCCTACATATCACCATCAATCATACATTATCCTTACTTTTACCATACTGATTTGACAGCCCTTAAAAAATGTGCCAAACTCCTATATAATGCAACTAAAACGGAACAAAGAAAATATGTGATTAGACGTTTCGCATAAAATTGTACTACTCCGTCCCTTTTAAATTGCATCAAAGAGAAAATAGTGTATTTTTAAGAAAGTGGTAATAAATGAGGAGAGAGAATGACTTGTGTGGATGATATTAAAAGAGAGTTAAAATGTATGGATGAGATTAAAAGAAAGTGGTGGACCACTATCCAAAAATAAAAATGGTGCAAATTAAGTGGGACGGACTAAAATGGAAAATGATGCAAATTCAATGGGACGAAGGGAGCAGTTGTTTCTATGAAGTATATTTAACATATTAGCTGCAGATAATGTGAAACGGGAGGATCTATCTGATAAAAAAAAGTGCAGCACAGTTTCACATGGCAGATTATGAGATCCAGCAACTTATAAAAGTAAACTGGCCAATATCTCATTTCTGAATCATCTCCTGTTAAAAACTTAATGGATACTCATTAGTCACATCCTCAATATTAACATTTGGCAGAAAGGGCTGATAAATAAAAACAAGACTATAAGTACTTCCTCCTGTTCATTATACGTGCTACTGGATTGTGACCATTTTCCATACAATATATCACACTCAGTAGCAAGTACTTCCTCTCTTCTGTTTTAGTTGCACCATTGGGTTTGACACATTTTTTAAGGGCCGTCAAATCAGTGCGGTAAAAGTAAGGATGATGTATGATTGATGGTAATATGTGGGGTAGAAATACTAAAAATTATTATAAATAGATAGTGGTTGTGACTTGTGGGTATATTAAATAATTAATGGGATGATGTATGATTGATGGTGATAGTGGGGTAGGAATAAAGTCAGGAAAAAATAAGTAGATTATTTTTGCCAAAAATAGTAATGGTACATGTAATATGAAACTTCCAAAAACAGTAAGTATTGTAAGTAAAATGGAACGAAAGAAGTATTATGGAACGGAGGAAGTAATTCACTAGAAACTGATTATGAAGTACTTCCTCCGTTCCATAATATTTGCTACTGAGTGTGACATGTTGTGTGTGAAAATGTCACTATTAGTAACAAGTATTGTAAAACGGAGGAAATATTGTGTTAGAAAGTTATAACAACTAATAAACAAGGAAGTATTTAGTTAGTATAAATTTCATATTTCTTAAAATAAGATACAATAATTAAAATGAATAGATAAAATCATAAAATCAGTGGCGGATTAAGAAAAAAAAATAAGTGATATTTTATAAGTAAAACGCGCTTATTGAGCTTTTATCCCGTGTCTCATATGTGGAAGGTAACACACTAACCAACTCATCTAGGATATATTTACATGTAATATTTTATATTTAGTTTTATTTTAGATTTACGTAATGCCAACTAACCTCAGTGACATTACGCTGGATCCTCCACTAAATAAAATGAAAAATCGACGGGATGAAAGCACTTAGAGCAAAATCATTAAAAGATTGTATTATTATAATAGGTAATAATTTTTTTATGCTAATTTTGAATCTACATTTTCATTTATCAATATTTCTCTTAATTTTCCGTAAAATACTATTTTATCTTCTGTTCCTGTCTGATTTTGAAGAACAATTAATTAAGATTTTAATCTCCTGATTTGTGATTTAATCAGAATGATTATGCTGATGGAAGCCTTATTTTAATTCCTTGCTATGTAGTAAGATCTTTTTGTTGAAGATGTCCTTGTTCCTACAAAACACACCAAGGAGTTAGAAATGGTCCAGAATTTGTTTTCGGTGACCCACTCGACGCCCAAGTTAGTACAAATCTGGGATGAGATACCTAACAGGTCCTTCAAGGTGCATAGTGGCAACCAGGTGGAATACTGCTTAGGGCTTGTTTAGACGTGAGGTTTCGTAATAAATTATCACAGTAAATGACAATAAGTATCAAGTCCTTATCTTTTTCCGCTGCTCTGAAAATCAATGTGGTATTTCAAATTCAGTTAAGATTGTATGTCTTTTATCTCTTAAGTTCTTTGTACTTCTCTTTCAATAGTAGAAAATTAGTTACCTCATTTATGGTTCTTTAATGAATATTTATAGCTAATGATTGTGGAGCAAACATTCCTTCTCCAATCCCTAAAAACATTCTCCGCATGCTCCACTTCCTTTGAAACGTGTCAATCTCTTAGTCTCAATTGCATAATACCTTTATCTTTTGTGGCGTTTCTAATCTTTCCTTTCAATACGTGTTGCACTTCATTAAAATAATGCTTAAATGAAAGACAAGTATCCTCATATCTCACGTGAGCTTCCCATGCAATAAAAGTCCAAAGCAGGTACACAAAAAACCCTTCAATAACTATGCCAGACAATAGTTCTCAGAAAACAGCTGATTAACACTAATTTTTCTCGAATTCTGGCAGATTTGACTTCCTTTGACTATCTTTTATCATAATTACCTTTAATTAATATTTTACACTCATCTACTTTTCTTAACTTTCTCATTATTGAACTTGGGGCAAAATCGGCGGGACGGAAGCACTAATTAATGTTATAACTACTCTCTTTGTCCCATTGAGTTTGCATCATTTTCCATTTTGGTCCGTCCCACTTAATTTGCATTATTTTTATTTTTGGATAATGGTCCACCACTTTCTTTTAATCTCATCTACACATTTTAACTCTCTTTTAATTTCATCCACACAATTCATTTTCTCTCTTCATTTATTAACATTTTTTTAAAAACAACTCATTTCCTCTTTGATACAAATCAAAGATGACAGAGTAGTAGTACTCAAGGAGAAAAGTGTAATAAGACGAGGCACAAGCAGAATGCACCAAAAGTATCAAATGCATATTCTGCTTCCTTTTCTTTTATTCACTCATATCCCACAAGTATCCCTAAACTTTTGGGTCTCTTCTTCATACTTTGTGGTTCCTAGTTCCTACTACATCATTTCATTCTTCTCAAGAAGAAGATTTCAACAAGTGTTAAAAACAATGTTTTGCCCCTTTGATTGTTTCACAAAATGCATGTTCTTACACATTTTTAGCAGCAGGACTTGCATTTACTGATTTACATTTCATTACTTAAATTTATGTACTTCAGTAGTTACCCAGTTCTGAAATAGTTGTTACATTATAGTTACTAACACTATTCATCGACAAACTTATTTAGATATACATAGTTTCAGGGGTGGTTGTTGCGTAATGTCAATGAGGTCAATTGACTTAATCCGAAATAAAATGATGTAACATTAAAGAGATTCACCTAAATCACTTTGTAAATGCCCTGACATCCATATAAATGTAAATTTTATAATTTAATACTTTAACATCACTTGTTCTAATTCTAGATCTGCCACTGCATTAGTTAATATATCATACAATCATACATCATACAATACTATAAAAATGTTAGAAAATTTCAAGTGTCATCCTCTAAAGAGGCATGACAAATGTAATTATTTTAGTGGATTATAGTTGATAACATATTTACCTAATTTAGAATTTGATTTTTTTTAAATGAGAGTTAAATTAGGTATAGTATGGAGTATAATTTATTATAGCAATTCTATATAACTAGCCTAAACTTTGATTTTTTTTTAATTAAATGAACATTTTCCAAAAAAGAAAAGTGATTTATACAAATACATAATTTTAAAAAAAAATCAGTATTTAATTTTTACTTTAAAAAAATCATGTTTTGGATTAATTTAATCACGATAATATTTACTAGCATGATTATTTGAAAACATATTTTTTATATTTCATACTCTTAATTCGTACATTGCACGAGTTTCTATACTAGTTAATAATAAAAATAACATATTAGATTGTAAAATAAATTTAATATAGCAAGTATAATAGAACGGAGTTAGTATACAAACAAAACAGGATTTTTGCTTTACTTTTTTTTTTTTTTGAAATCATCATTTTTTTTCTTTGCTTTACTTTTATGATCCTATCAATTGGGGTAAGGGGACCATAAACAGGTAAATAAAGTGAATCAGAAAATAAATTTTTGTACAACAAAATGACAGCCTCACTCTCATGCATTGCTGCATATAGGAGCTTGTTTAATTGTACTAAGTACTTCAAAACAGATGCCTTTACTCACATTCAGACAACTACTTCTCATGCCATTGAGCCCGAGGGATCCCATGATTTGCATTTGATAAACGTGATTACGGTGTTTGATTTGATCAGCTGATTTTAAATTCGTTGCTATGAGTAGATTGTTCAAAAACAACTAATTCATAACAATAAGTTGTTTCAATTAACCATCTAATTTACTAAACATTAGAATTGGCTGATTTAACCATCTAATCCTTTAATTGTATCAAAATAAGCAAAAATTGCCCAATAAACTGTTTTGACTGACACCCCCTAGTTCAAGTAAAGGTGCGATTTTTTCATCGGGATAAGGCTGAAGAATTTCATATTGGCCGGCAAGAAAAAGAAAAATTAATTTAACTTGTAAGTGGTGAAAGTCGAATCTTTATCACTATCAAAAAGTGAAAAACAAATGCATTAGATTTTAGAATAAGGCATTTAGGAATTGTTCTCAAGATGCCTGTGCCATCATCATGTTCTTAACATAATTGGAGCTTCACGGATCCAATGAAGAATAAGGTCAATATGTCCTTGCTAAAAAATTGTAGATTACTCCTATGCTTCTCCTTTTGAGGACTATGTACCAATACAATTTAAAATATAAGTTTGGGCAATATAAGTAAGGAGTAAAAGAGGTAATTAACAAACATCTAGTCTCTTGACATAGTGTCTCTTTGAGACACGTATTTCAAGCTTAACTCATTAAAGATTAATGTCCACTTATTATATATTCTTAATGCTTACTTACATTATCCTCAATGCTTAATTATCGTATCTTTAATGCCTACTTTTAAAATTTTAAATGTCTATTCTAACACTACTTACATCATCATAATGCCTACTTACAATATTTTAAAAAATATATAATGAGTCGATCCAACTAGAGATGGTCTCTCTAAGAGACCGTCTCTCACAAGAATTTGTGACTCACTTTAACATTCTTTTTCACATGTGAGTGTTCCTCGAATTTTAGCCTATTAGAAGGGTTACAAACCCCATTGAAATTGAACATTCAATTAAGGCCCCTTTAACCAGTGATAAAAACGCTCAGTTATGAAGACCCAACAACAAATCGGACTCTGAGAACAAGATAGAATTTAAGAAATACTTCCTCCGTTTCATAATACTTGCTACTGATAGTGACATTCTCCTACACAACATATCACACTCAGTAGCAAGTATTATGCGAAAGAGGAAGTATGTTTAGACAACCAAATATAAAGAACAGATAACCCACTTACAAGTTCAAAGGAGGTCACTACTAAAACTAATTAACAGTATTAAAAATTCCTTCTCGAGTTTACAAAGTAATTTATGCTCTTCTTTTTCTCATATGTCATATGTGACATTTCACAAATGGGTAACAAATGAATACTTCAACATTTACCCACTAAGAGATTTTGAACTATGAAACATGTCCCATGTGGACATATGAGTATAACAAAGTTCATTAAGAAGAATGTCTTATAGAGTGTAAATTAGTTGGGTTGTGAAAGTGAGGACCAAAGTCCTTGCCAAACAAGACCACATCAAAATCCATGACACAATCTAGGACCATAGTCATCAAAATCACTTTTTGTTTAATATATCACCAATTTAGCACTACATTCATACATCAACACAAAATTTTTTCTCTAATATGCCAATATTTCTCTTTAACAATATTATCTGGGTTTTGATCTCTAGCACTTTATTGGTTTAAAAGGAATTGGACGGAACGAAAAGGAAAAGATTTGATAGAGACAAATAAGATCAACAAAACAATCAAAATACATCTTGATTGATATATTGATCATCTTATGGATATTACGATATTATCTAATTATTATTTATAGATAATATTCATACATAATTTTATTATTGTCATCTTCAATTATTTGGTGTCTTATATATTATTATTCTCATATATCTTCAAGAATAATTTAGTAGTATTATAATAAACTAGTATAAAATTAAAAATTAAGTGGAAATGATAATATCAAACAAATACTAAAATGGAAATTGAATTATAATTTTATCACAAATTTCTTTTTATAATGACTTATAATTTTCTAAATTGATATTAAATATAGGAGTATTGTAAATTTGTAATCCTTTACATTAAAAAACAGTTGTGTACTTTTACACAAATATGAACTTTTTTTTGGAAGTTGAAGCCAACTTTTCTGAAACCAACTAAATCGTTCGGTACTTAGTAGAGAAATTCGCTAGATGATTAGGTTAATTTAACATTATAGTTAAAATCTAATAAAAGCGGCCGTCTTAGCTCAGTGGTAGAGCGCGTGGCTTTTAACCACGTGGTCGTGGGTTCGATCCCCACAGACGGCGCTATTTTGATAGAAAAAATTGACATTAATAATAAATTATAAAAATTTGATATTAATAATCTTTGCATCGAGATTCGAGACGAACCAAATAAAATCTCACGTGACTATGTTTTAACTTATAAATTACAAATTGATCAAAAATCAATGGACATAAGTGAATAGTGCAAATATTTCCAATTTTGCGAGCGAATTGGAACGGATGAAGTATTATTTTAATCTATTTATTATGAAATACTTCCTTCGTTCTATTATACTTGCTATATTTGACTTTTTACGCTACCCATCGTGTTATTTTAATCATTTATATATTAAATCATACACATCTAAAAATTATAAAAAAATAATATTAGAAAAGTGTGGGACTAGACGATTCAAATAAGATCTCACTTGACAATGTTTTTTCTTATACATTAGCAGCAATATACAAAATAAGCTTAAACGATAATAAACAATGTAAATAAGAATAATGTAGCGAGTATTTCAGAAGTGAGTAGTTTTTTTCCACTTGAGCTCCCACATTTCGCTTTATTTGAATATTTAAATTGATTGAGACATATTTTATTTTCTTTCATTGTTGAATAAACCAATCTAAATTCAAAGCTTTGAAAGTGAAAAATATGCAAAAGCTGGGAGAAAATCAAATTTGCAAGCGAAAAAGCAGCATTAAAATTGAATTACTTGGATGTAGAATGATAGGAAGTATTACAATTCACAAGTAATTAATTGTTACAGTTTCTAGAAACAGCAAAATATAGATCAATTAGCCAACCCCAGCTAAGAAGTTGCTATGTGCAAGTGTAACATTCATATGAACTTCCAAGTGATCAAGGCTCGGTTTGATAAAGTGGTCAAGGCTCGGTTCGATGAGACGCCACAAAATCCACCATATCCATTCTCCATGACCAAAGTTCCGACCCCAAACACTAAGGAAGTTCTTGGGGTTAATCCGTGAAGTTCGGTGCCTGGCTCCAGGGCGGATGAACGGCCGGCCAAAAGTTAATCAACCCCACCGATTTCCCCTGCCACCGGAACTCTGACCCTTGGAAACATCAGATGATGGTGTCGAAGAACCCAACACGTTGAAGCTAGATCGCTTTTTCTTATGCGTCTTCCATGTTAGTTTCCAAGCGCCACTTCCACTTCCGCTTCCATTTTCACCGTCATCGTGATCTCGATATTCAGATGTTCCGAAGTTCAAACCATTGATCCTTATCTTTCGGGGTGAAGGAACCTGGATTTCTTCACTTTTTTCATCGCTATAATTAGCTAAATCATCATCATCCTCCACGTCATATGGCTTTTCGATTCCACCGTCATTATTTTCGGGCGAGTTGAAATTATCGGAAGAAACAGGCTCCTTCCTCTTCCTTTTGGCAATAGCTTTGGAGATGTCTTCTCCATTTTCAACGGCTTTTGCCCACCGTAAGTCACTGAGAGTGTCGGCATAAACCACCTCTTTTCTCTTCCTCTTACCTGTTATCTTTCCAACGTCATAATCGAACCCTTTACCCCTCTCAGCAGCTTCAGAGTTGATAGTGTATACCCATTCGGGCACCTCATGATCTTCCATAAGACGAGACCGATAGTTCTCCTTTTGCTTCCGCTCTTCGTCCATTTTCTCAAATAGCCAGAACTCTTCTTCTGTTCGGGCTGCCAAACGATTAATCTCTCTCTCACTCGGTACATCTGTTCCAAGTGAGCTTGTTCCTCTACGCATAATCTCTTCCAACATCTCCTTCCTGTCCTGAGCTGCAAATATAAAGACATAATCCGTTAAGTTGCTTGGGAAAACACAATGTAACAAAGGGCTACACAGATACTAGGTCAAAATATAAATGGCTTTCACTCAAGTCAGGGGAAGACCACGAGTCTACAAAAGAGAAAAATAAGATAAAGGGGAGATTTTTATTAAAAAAATTACTTCTTTTTGACAGATAAATGATCTCAACCAGTGTAACATAATTCGCTAGCTAATTCGCTTTTTGAAATCGCTAATCGCTCAAATTTGCCCAAAAATAGCCCATAACCAACCATAATTCCTTTTTTTTGGATTCGTGATTCGCAAGGAGATTGACAAATCACGTGACACTGATCTCAACATTTCCGAATTCATAGTCTATTTCCCTATCATTTCCACTTTCACATACTCCTATCCTTAAAACCCAAAACCGATAATACAGGGAGAGGGCTAATAACTAATTATGGGACATTCAGATAGAAGATCTATGGAAGCAGAACTACAACAAATATGAGAAATATTGCAAGAATTTAGACGTGGCACCATACCTGTTGATGTTGTATTGAAGAGCCCAGCCTGTATAACCTTGGCATCAATACCCATTTTCTGCTTTGCGCGTTCCAAAATTACCTCTTCAATTGATCCAACACTAACCAAAACAAAAACTCTCACCTCCTTTTTCTGGCCAATACGATGGGGCCCGATCCTCTGCTTGTTGGTCCATCTGAGGGTTCCAATCACTATCAAAAAATGATCACAGTATCTGCAGTTTGTAAGTTCAGACCCAGACCACCAGCACGAGTACTCAGCAGAAATATGAAATAAGGAGAGTTTGGTGCATTGAATTCTTTGAGTAAAGTCCCTCTTTCATCTGTTTTTGATGAGCCATCAAGACGAAGGAACTTGTAATCATGCATTCTCAGATAAAGCTCAAGGATGTCTAAGAGACGAGTCATTTGTGAAAACAAAAGGACTCTATGTCCAGCTCGATGCAGTTTCGGGAGCAACCTATCGAGTAATTCAAATTTTCCAGAAGCTCTGACTATCTCGTCCATGCGCCACATATTATACTCTTGCAAGAAAAGGTAAGGGTGGTTGCAACACTTTCTGAGTTGCATTGACAGGTTTTGCAAGCTCTTTGATTTTCCTCTCTCTGCAATAGTCAAGTACATATAAATGATAGAATTACACAATACAACCAAAGAAAATATAAATTGCCCAAAAAAGATGAAAAATATGTCAATAAATTAGCGTTCAAGAAAATTAAGAAATTTTGCATAGTTTACTCGACAGAATTATGTGTCCCCTGGTTATTTACCAGAAAAAAATAAAGGTCTACAAGAATAGAAATATTGCAGAAAATATGCAACCGTACAAAATATCGTGTAAATTTTCCTAAATAGTTGAGATAGGACAAAGATAAAACCCAAGAATAATGTATAATACAAACCTATGGTTCCATTTCAATTCACTGGCGAGGTACGTAGAGAACTCTTCTAGGGTAGAAAGGAGTACTATTTTTGAAGTTGAACACGCATTATCAAATGTATTGAGCGCAGTACCTTAGCAGAATCGAAGGTCATACTAGATATATGGAGAGGGATGAATCCCACAACTTTAACACAAGGTCTCCTGACCCCCACCCATAACAGCAAAGCACAAGAGAATTTATTCACTTAATGTTCTTATTCACAGAGAAATTCAATAAGTGTTTCAGTAAAAAAAGAAAAAAAAACTCGAGTGAAAAAGAACTTGAGTGATTCACGGCATACGTAAAATTCAAAGATTTAGATATTTCTAAAATTTGTAACAATTTAGCTCAGATGTAGTCTACCTTAATACACTATAAACCAAGGCTATTCCAAAGTTGCACTAGTTACTAATTGAATGCAAATTTTGGACATCCACATCAACGAAGAATGATGTCACAAACTCATGCAAGGTGCAACTATTTGAAGAAATTCGCTAGATTTAATATTGCAGAATAAATGCTTAAATTCAACAGAAAAGATACCTGACTCCATCCCTACTCTGCCCACATCTGTAACTTGATGATAATACACTTTCTGCCATGCAGACAGGTCACATTTTAATATGACCTGTGTCTTCCCTGGTAGATATTTCTCCACTTCATCTTTCTTCCTTCTGAGAATAAATGGCCTTATAACCTAATCAAAGAAAATTTGCAAGCGCAAAAATAAGTTATGAATAAAGAAGGGAAAGGATTGAAAAATGAATGGAAAAACCACTTACATGATGCAGACGTCGAATGATCAATAGCTCTTCCTCATCTGTAAGTGCAACATCACATCGATCTGCAAATGGTGCATTAAACCATTCTGCAAAATTATCAACAGAGTTGAAAATTTGGGGAAGAAGGAAATTAAGCAGGGCCCACAGCTCCTGGAGGCTGTTCTGTATTGGAGTTCCAGTCAGCAAAAGTCTGCGCCGGATCCTATATCTGGATACATATGGAAGTTCCAGTAAATGTTAAACTTTCAATAATGAATGTCAAACAACAAAATTTAACGAGAAGGTAGAAATTGGAACTACATTGTGGACTAGGGTTGGATCATATGAGGAAGGCTGACACTAGTTTGTAAAATTTTGTCACATCAATGATCGAGAACATAATTTCTATTCTAGTTTGGGCACTAACGAGGTAAATCTTTTGCACACCGCTATAGTAGGGGAAATAAGTCCAAGATACAAGTCATAAGGAAAGTTTACTGAGCTAACACAATAAGAAAATTATAGGCAAAAGCAATGTTGCACAGAAACTTATCAACGTTGAGCACTCATTTACCATGAAACGTGAAGACAATTCCTACTTGTACGGGAAATTAGGTTCTCTTAGTTTCTAATTTTAGGATTATTTACAGGCACTAAAAACAAAAATGAAGTTTGTGTTTCAATGTGTAAATGCTGACTTAACAGCTATCTACATGATACATTATCAGTCTATTTGCTTCATGCATAATAAAGCTTCCCAAACTATATGAAATAAGAAGAATAAGATGAGAACATACTCTGAAACAAGAATCCGTGCAAGAGCACACTCATGATTTTTCAATCGATGCCCTTCATCAACTACCATGTAATGCCAGTGAATTTTCTTAAGGTATTGCTTGTCCCTCATGATAAGGTCATAATGAGTAATCATCACACAGAATTTTCCCTCCCCAAAGTATTCTTCCCTGATTGCTTTCCTTGTCTCCTGTCGCCCATCATAGAGGACTGCAACGATGCTAAAACACAAAGACGTTGATAAGCAACATTATCCGTAGTAGACTATGAACACAGTGAGGTATGCAAGAAGAACATGACAGTATAGGAATAATTACATAGACATATACCTTGGAACCCAAGTTTGGAATTCATGAACCCAGTTAGGTAGTACAGCCTTTGGGGCCACAATCAAGTGAGGCCCTGACACACCTTTATTCTCCATTAGATATGCAATCAAAGAAATAGTTTGAATTGTTTTACCCAATCCCATTTCATCTGCTAATATTCCATTGAGATTGTTATTGAATAATGAAAGCATCCACTGGAGCCCCTCCAACTGATATGGTCTGAGCTCTCCACCTTGAAGCATTGCTGGTTGCTCATTTACCTGCAAAGAAAATATTTGACTTTGTTTCCTTAATTTCTAACTTAAAATCATGCACCACATGTCCAAATCGATATCAGTTCAGCACTTTAGATCATCAAAACCGATTTCAAGAGATTCAATAACCTCTGAGGAATAATGTAAGATTATAGTCCTTAGAATAATTTAAAAATGATTCCAATCATCTGCAGGTGCTAAAGATATCAAGACATTTGTTGGTAAACTTATGTGCTAAGAGCACAATGACTGTACTCACTAAGAAGTAGGTCTCTTCAAGTAATTCATACTAAAGTACAACAAAGGCATGTAGGCTATAATATTAACAATAATCTCCCATGGGATTGGATCAGGTTGATGCATAGTTGTCGTCTTCAAAGTAAATCTGGCTTGACATACAAAAATGCCTCAATAGTGCTTCTATTTTGGGACAATGATAAGAAAACCTTTATGATAGAGATCATGTCAAACCACCTGCTGAAAGTAGCATCAAGAATTTAACAGCTACCCGAGTACATAAGATTCTGAACCCGGCACGGAAAAAGTGAAGTTGAAAATTCTGGTATCAGACTTTACTCGGACCCTAATCAGAATTAATGAAAATAGACGATCAAAATGAAAATCAATTACATTACAGCAAGCCCATTGCTTATCTGTCCTTAAAACAAATATGAGGAACGACAGTCAGCTGGCTCAGTTGGTGGAAAAGAAGCAAATCCAGACACATTAGGAGCCTCTTTTTGGTTGCTTAGCTCAGGTGTTGCAACTTGCAAAGAATTTGATATCAAGCTGTTAAGAGATAGGAAAGATAACCTTTTTTTATTCCATCACCCAATGCCATTTAGTGGCTCCCAACTAGGCGGGAAAAGCAAAAGGAAGAGAGGATTCTTTATATGTAATGTTAGATAAGTTCATGTTCTTGGACTCTTTGTTTTACCAGAGGCACCCGTTTCGGGTTCTCGACATTCAAACATGGGTTGGATGGCGCTCAACATGTGCCAAAGATATAAAATTTTGATGGAAATATAGTCTCGGATGAGTTCACAAGACCAAGTATCATAAGTTTCGTATTAGCGGCCAAGAAAATACGAGGAAAATTCCTTGAACTTGCCTTTTCAAATTGTGTCATGTTTGATGAATGAATTTTTTTGTGTGTGTTTCCTGCTTAGTTTTACAAAAGTGCCAGTTTCTATTTGTACGATGTGGTTCAATGTCCAATTCTCCCGAGGTCTTTTTCCTCCAATGAAAAGGATTTTTTTAAATGAAATGATATAAAGTATGGTCACTGGCAGCCTTCCTCTCAAAAATAATGTTAACAAATGAAAGACAACTTATCAAGGAACATGCTAGACTGAGAAATGATACAGATACCAAGACCTAGGTCACCTATTGTTCAAGGATGTACTCAAGACCCTCAAGTAAAAAGAACAATAACCTTCAGCGCCAGGACAGTGCTCTTAAAGATTAAAGTGCAGATCCCCAGAGCACAAAACATCCTTAGATTTAAAAGCATAAACTTTCCACAAGCATTGTAAAATCTGTTCAAGTCCTTAAACAGAAAAGTCTTGTACTATTTTAGCTTTACATAAACATATTGCTGGGATTAAAGCTTCGCATTGTTGTTGGTGTCGCTGTGCTGCACATAAATTGGTTATTACTCACTGTCCATAGAGTTTGTTTGATATCGTTATCATTCTTTGGTATGGCTTAGCTTCAGTTGTAGAGATAATCATGAAAAGTTTTAAGTTATTTTCTAAACACAGAAACTCATTCAAGATGAGGATAAAATTATCCTTGAATTTTTTTTATTAATGCTTAACGGGAGTGTTTTGTGAACTCGTGAAAATAAGTTGAGACACAGACCATATTGAACTTAGGTTCCTGCATCGCCTACTTAACAAGGAACTAAATTAAGCTTAAAAGAGCACAGGGCCCAAAAGCTTCAGGTGGTTGGATATTGGAGGAAGCAAGAAAATCAGTCAGTAGAGAGCTGTTTCAGCAAATAAGCAGTGTAGTTTTCCAAAAACAATGCCATGTTCATAAAGTGATAAGGAATTTGGAGCAAACAAAGAAAAAAATTGAACAGCATAGAGTTGTTTCAATATTGGAATTTTGCATAGACAATGCTACAAACCAAAGATACATCCATGTAGAATCATGCGACGCTGTTAAGTTCTTCTAAACTGTGCTTCTTGTCAACAAACGTTTACATCCTCAAACTCATACATCGTTCCTCAACTTCATCAAAGGCTTCATGATCAATGTGGCTCTTGCATTAAGCACCAAATCATTGTTGAAAATGTGTTACCACAAATCTAATATATCCCAGGATACCAGCGTAATTAAAACCATATGCTACCCAATAAACCCCTCCATTTTTAAACATCAAATGAACTGCAATATACAAATCTTATTGAAGCCCTCAAGAAATCACTTACTATTGCAGAACACTCAGAAAATAAGCTTCACCTCAAAAACGAGATACTATAACTAATCCAGCAAGTATTGCCCATAAAAATGTATCAGGGAATAGAACAACAAATGATGAAGTATAAAACTAAATTCAATACCTTTTCTTGAATGGAGTGTACAGCGGAATTATACTTTCTTTGACCTTCAAGTAAATTGCCTGCCTTGCCAAAATCTTCTTCGTTTGCGTCAATATCTTCATCAGGGATAGGAGTTCCCTCTTTCAGGACATCCAGTTCTTGAATGTCAGCATCCGACTCTTCTAATGGCTCAATGCCGTCAGAATGCTCTGCATCTTTTTGTCGTTGAACCGCAGCTCCAAGAGAGACGAGAAGTTCGTTTGTTTTTCCGAGAAGCATTGTTAGTCTCTCATTCTTACTCTCCTCAACCATTTTCATGTATGCTTCCTGGTCATCTTTCTTGAGGGCATCCATCCTCATTTTCTCTTGCCTTGTAGCACGTTGCCTCTGCCTTCCATGCCATGCCTTGAAAAACACACAATTAAGATACATCTTATTACTGAATGAAAGCTTCATCATTTTTCAATCCCATATTAGTAAAGTGAGAGTGAAACATATGTACCAAAACCCCATCATTCCTTTGTTTCCGTCGTTTTGAAGAAGCTCCAACTTGTAACTGGAATTCACGAGCTGCATTGAGCAAATCTGCAAAAAATTTCCTTTTCCTAGTTTCCACAAGATTTTTTTCCTCCTCTTCTAATCTAGATAATCTCTGCAACGAACAATCCCACCAAATAAACAAATTCATTATCGTACACCAAAAATTAGCAGTTAGAAGTTTACAACCCTTATGAGGATAACTACAGAAAATGAAAAGTAGAAAGTTCCAATGATTTCAGATCTACAGTGCATAACCACCCTTTCCCTATTTCCTTTTTGGAGGAAGTAATTTCATCAGACATCAAACAAATCCCTTAGTACTATCTTCATAAATATACGAGTTTTTTTCTAGCAGTAGACAGAAATTTAATATGCACATGAACACATTAAATCAGAGTTGAATTTAAGCTGAGGGAAGCGAAATGTCAAATGCAAGTTGCATAGACACTACAGAGGGGAAGCAAGAAAGACAGAAATCAGACAAGCATCACCCCTAACCTCAGCATCTCGTTTTTTTCTGATTTGGTCATCGGAATCTCCAGCAAAAGGATTTCCCACGCCGTAAAAAGGGCGACGCAATCTTGTCATCCCCCAATCAAATAACTGCTGCTCAGGGTGAACACACTTCAAGCGCAGCCAATACTCTGCACTTACTTCAGATCGAACCTTCTTTTGCAGTTCTGCTAGCTGGTTGAATAGACAAAGCGCACAGATAAGCAATCCAGACAAATAAAGCACATACAATAATGGGATCATTGTGTATAAAGTCATTGTAACGGCATCAAAGACCCTTTAAGCTGTGATAACATCTGGCATATCTGAGCAAAACAGTACTGAGGTTCATAGTTCTGCTCTTCATTCAATCTTTAGCCGTCTCTTAAATAAGGCAAGTTTTGGTGAAACATATCCAGGTGGTAATTTTCACCAGATAATGTGTTGTTTTTTATATGAAAACTTGAAAATAAACCTACCAAATATTGCATAAAAGAAATAGGGTAGCATTCACCTTTAGACCATAGAGTTCAAGCAAGCACTTCATTTGCAAATCCTCGCCTCTACTCGATGGCAATTCTGGTTTCATTACATTGCATTAGTCAATCAGAGAAAAGCTTTAAGCCATCAGGCATCAAACGGAGGATGGAACATATTGTCCAAAGTTCAACAGAAAATCACTTAAAATTTAAATACATAGAGCATAATTTCAGAAGTAGATTAAGCATAGCGCGTTGCATTCAATCATGCAAGTATTTTTTTGAAGTGGATTTCTAGAACCTGTACAGTCATACCAGACACTATTGTTATCAAATTGATCATCAGCAGAAATTTCACAAGTAAGGGTAGCCATTTTACTGAATGACACCAACAGAAATTCTAGGAATAAATGAAAAAGAGAGAATTTGTAGCCTGCATCAACCTGTTATATTATTTTAGTAGTAGTAGGTCAACATAAACCAAACACAACAGAATTTCCAGGAATAAAACAAAAGGATGAGCAAAAATAGGATAAATAATGTCAATGAGGGGGCCAAGAACATAGTGGATCCACAAATTCCAAGAACATGTTGCAAGCTAAGCAAGCTTACATAACTGCTACATGAAAATTATAATCTAGTAACTAGTCAGTGTGAAAAACAAATGTTATAATGTCCATCCAAATGAGCCGAACAGGCTCAAGTTCACACAATAGCGCAAAATACTAAGTCCTTATTTTGATAGGGTCTAACATTTATAATTCTTCGGTTTCAGATTATGATGGATAAAATTAAATGATTATTTAAATTAAGTGTACTAATTTATGTGAAGTTAAAGATGAGATTTGCTTCCAAGGGTCAGTAAGTTTAAAATTGTGTACATCAAACCCCAAAACCCACCCAGGTGGAAGGAAGCCACTTTATGGCGGTGGGTTTACAGCGACGGAAATACAAGTTATGACAGCAGTGAAACATTTGGCAGAAAGCCGACTCAAGACCATTAACATGTCCAGAAACAGAACCGCATTGTTGCACTATGTTTAGACCCAGTTTAAGCAACATTGTGACCTTCAGAAAAAGAAACAATGAGGCTACTGGTGGTTTAACAAGGACCTTTAAACACAAGCTAAGATAAACTAAACTCAACTACAAGCCAAAAGTCCAAAACCTAACACGTTCAAGATTAAAAACATAAACCAACCTTCAAGTTCAGCTAACCGATGCTCAACCTTAGTCTCAAAACGACTCTCATTTAACGCTGCTAACGCACTGCTGGACATACATCTAGGGCGTTGCTTTTCCACGGCATCTTCAAATTCCATAATCAAATCCCCATAACTTGAAATACCAGATGATTCCTACAATTCATTCGAAGCTAATTGAAAAAAGAATCCACAAATCATGCATTACAGTGACACAAAAGAATATTAATCAACCCAATAACTCGATTAATCGCCAAACACTTTAAGACCCAATAATTAAAAAACAAAATAAAGAATATTAATCAACCCAGCAGTTCGATTAATCACCAAATGCTCCAAAACCCAAAAGTAAACAACAAAATGAACCCTTAATTGCAAATTAAAAACATACCCAACAGTTCAATTAGAACGAAGAACACAAAAAACGAAAAATGAAAGAAAATCCAACTTACTTTATTAGATTTAGGGGAATTGTCGATGGAAGAAGGAGAAACAACATCTTGAACGCCATGATAGATGGAAGAAACGGAATCAAAAACCTCAGGAGGAAGAGGAAGGTCACGAGAAAGAAGATTAAGAGCACAAATCAAAGTCTTAGTCTTCTGAACATGGTTAAGAGAAGAAGGTGATTGTGAAGACGGAGACTTGCTATCAACCACCTGAGTAACCATGGCGGGGAACAATCTTCAACGGCTATTCAATTGTTGGATCGATTTAATTAAATTTAATTTATTTTTGACAAAGAATTTGAGCCACGGGGGGTTTAAATCCAAGTTTTTCTCTTATAAGGGTTCTAATACAAACTACCTTTCGTTTCTCTCTCACCGCTCTTCTGTGTGTTTAACATTTTGGGGGTTTTATTTTGTTTATTTTTTATTTTATTTTTTTTTTTAGTGCAGCGAATGGCATCTCCTCCCACAATACTGGTTCCGTATACTTCCTCCGTCCTTATGAGATAGTAGCAAAGAGAAAATGGATGAAAATTAAGAAAGTGGTAATAAATAAAGAGAGAGAATGAATTATGTGGATGAAATTAAAAGAGAGTTAAAATGTATGGATGAGATTAAAAGAAAGTAGTGGGTCATAGTCCAAAAATAGAAATGCTGCAATTTAAGTGGGATGGACGAAAATAGAAAATGCTGCAAATTATAAGGGACGGAGGGAGTATAGTTATAGGTCCAAGATCCTATTGGCTATTGCACTCGTTTTAGATTCGTTTTAGACTCGGGAAATTCAAATTTGATTTTGAGTCCAACAAAAAATAAATGGATCTGTGTCTAGGATCTTTAGACTCAAATCTGACTCGGACATTCTCACTAAACCCATTTAAAACTCAGATTCACTAAAACCGTCAGATCTGCTGTAATTATTTGGAAAAAATTTAAAGTTATATACAACATAACTAATTGATCGATTTTAATACAATAAGAATTTTAAAATCTAAAAAGTTTAATTATTTATAATTAAATCAAAATCCATTTAGAATTCTAGATCCGCTAGATCTAGTGGGTCTGAGTATGGATCGACCGAAGATTAATGGGTTTGGTTTTGAGTCCGGATTCGGTTGAACATGTCTCAGGCCAAACCCAAAACCATCCCTAAATGCTAGCCATGTTAAAAAAATCCGACATATTTAACTCTGCTCGATTATTTACTGAGTCAGTATTTTATTACGGTTCGTAAATATATTTGAAAATAATGAATTACGTACCCATCTTACTTTTATTAAATTGAGTACTCTTGTGAAATATTGACTCTCGATGAGCTGATCTTAAAATAAAGAGCGTATTCAAATAATTGTATAAATTGCGCTATTTAATCCATGTAAAAAAAACTGGCTACCATTGTCTTTTGTAAATTGAATTGGATCATGGATTATAGCAAACACTAAGTGAATATTTGTTTCACTAACTATTTTAACAAAACAGATTCTAATCATCATACATTTAATAAAAGACTGTAAAATTTTATGTGTCATCTTCATTAGGGGGTGTGCAAAAAAACCGATCTGGTTGTCCGATTCGGATTATCTGATATCCGGTTTTCAAAATCGGATAAATTACTCGAATTTCGCAAATCGGATTATCCGGATTGAGTAACCGTTTTTAAAATCGGGTACTCGTCCGTCACATATTTTTGGAAACCGAGTATTGGTATCCAATTTTATTTATTTAATTTTTAACTTTTTTCGTAAATAAAATAATGATGGTATGATGTATCTATTAAGCTAACCTTGGGTTGAATCTTAATATATTTTTTCTCTTGTAGATATATTTTGTTATGATTGTTCTTACTTTTCTTAATTTATCTTTTATGACTAATTAAGCTAAATCTTTTAAAGAGTTAGTATTTGAATTTTATATAAAAAATATTATAAATAAACATAGAGATAAAAAAACACATGGTTGAACAAAGAAAAGACAAAAAAACCATTCTAATTAAACCGAGTATCCGGATTCGACTTGGTTTAAACCGGATATCCGAAATCTGGATACTTGGTTTAATCCGAATCGAAACCGGATCACGTTTTTAGGTATTCGAAAAATCGGATATCCAGATTTCGGATCCTAGTCGACCCGGTATCTGATTTTGAACACCCCTAATCTTCATGGTGCCCCACTAAATGAATATATTTTATTAGTTAATGTTAGCTTACGTGATAAATAAAATTAACCAATTTTTCATTTTTTTATCGTTGGTTAAACAAGTCAATTGGCTCAACAAATTGTCAAACACTTCATTTCCTACATCATTTTTGTGCGTGGTCTTATATTCTCTCTTCTAATCTCATTAACAAGTATATATCATATCTGTATGTCTCTCAAGTCTCAACTAGTCCCTTTTTGTATTATGTTTTTTTTTCTTCTGTAAATTTAATAAACTAGTTTTGTTGTGTCATATTGATGGATGTTTGTGATGTCGTTCTTAAAGTCCATATGTCCCTATATAAACAAAATTGAATCATCTCATTTATGTCCTAATGATAAGCCTTAGCAAAGTAGGAGTGAAAGCTATTTGGATTAAAATTGCAAATCTAACCAGACCAAACTGAATAACAAATATGGTTTGGTGATTTTAAAAATGTGGTTTAAAAATTCAAAAATCAAAATAATTAGATTCAGACAAGAAAAAACCATTAACTGAATTAGTAGACCGAAATTATTAAAAGTTATATAGGTAGGCTCATTCGATGAATAATATTAGACCAAAGTCATGCGTAACCCTAATGATGTATACACATCTCTTTCTCATCAGTGATACTGTAACACCCCGAATTTCCTTCCGTCCTTCACGATTTTGGTTTCGTTTAAGGGGTCGGAAATTCAGTTGTAAACCCCAATATAGTGGCCTCTAGTCACATATATATAAATATTTAAAAGTGATTAAGCTTTTGGTTCAAGTAATACCGAGAAGTTATGAAGTCAAAAAGAAGTTATAAAGTCGAAAAGAAGTGAAGAAAATGGAATTGACAATGAGAAGTAGGAACTAATGTTCACTTGGAGTGGTGTGAAATCACCTTCATATTATGACATACTTTATTGATGCTAATTATGCTTTATTATGATATGATGTTAGTAACTGACGCTACATGTAGTTTTTTTGTATTTAAATTTGTTTATGTTTTTGGCTTGAGGCACATGTCCTCCTTTTGTATAAGTTACCTCTGCTGCGTAGTTTATAACCTGTATGGTTTTAAAAAGTCAAGTCAGTTTAAAACGCAAGGCGTTGAAGATAAGAACCACTGGCTCTGGTACCCCTTGTACGAAACCAAACCGTAAAGGACGGGAGAGAATTCGGATGTTACAGATACCCTTATTCCTAACCTTTTGGCTTCCTCACTTATTCCCAACCTTCAAGAGATAGAAAGTTAGAAAAAAATACAAGACTCACGCATAACCCACGGGACACCCCTGGGCTCAGGCCCAAAATCCATGAAAATTAGCATTGACTTGCATACACACTTGATGAGGTTCATGATTATCTACCAAAGATTAATTATATGCAAACCCACAACCCACTATTATAGTAATGTGGGACCTTCCTCACACGTGAAGCCAACACACCACCCTACATGTTAGTCAAATCATATCAAAAAAACCACCTTCTAATCTTATATTATGTTAAGTTTAGCTTGACTTATTGTGAATGTCATCATATAATCGAAGAAGCACGATGAACACACTTTATTAACCAATGAGATACCATCCCAAAACCAGATGACGATGAGAGAAAAAACTCTAACACTATGTTTGAAGAACAAATTAGGAAAGAAAAGAAAGAAGCGAATGAAAGGGGGAGAAAAGGAAAGAAAAGAAAGGAAGGGGAGGGGTAAGGAGGGAGAGTGCATCTTTCTTGTTTAGAAGGGAAGGGAAGGAAAAAGGAAGAAAAATAAGTGTTTTCCTTCCAAATCTTTCCACTTTACAAGATATTATATTCTTAACAAAACTTGGCTTTTTTCCCTCCAAACCCTTCTCCTTAAAATCTCCCCTTCCATTTTGTTATCCAATTAAGAAATTCTTTATCTTTCAAATCTCTCTCCCTCTGTTTCTCTCTATTTCTTTCTATTCAAACATATTGTAATGACTTATAAAATATGCACTACATCTTTAATAATCGATGTGGGATACATCATCCCAACACACCCTCACATGCGAAGCCCTGTGAAATATAAGTATCAATTAGGATAAGAATACCATTTTTGGACCTACCATTTTAATTTATGATCGAACCATTTTAATCAATTAGGAGAGACTAGGATAGACACCCGTGCAATGCACAGATTTTTAAATATATTTATATCTTAATGAAATTTAGACGAACGAACATCTTCGATTATTGATGTTTTAAGAAGAACATCTTCCATTCATGTTTGGTTGATCTATACTCACCCACTGCAGGGTTAACTCTAAATTTTGCAAACGAATATAATTTTCCTAACACATAGGATTTAGAATGAGTTGGCATTGTAAATTTTCCCATTGAAGCCATTATAGATGTTTCCTTTTCGTCCACCAGGATTAAGTGAATAGATGTGGTCACATCTCTCTCCTTATACTCCCACATATGTATGACCTTTGCATTAATTTTTCATGTTCCCCTATTACTCTATATTTCCTGAATGTAATTTATGCCCATGGTTATAATTGAAAATATTATTCACCAACACTAAAGTCTGAGAAAAGAGAAATGATATGAGCAAATAATTAAGTTAGTCAAATGGCGTATTTATATCGTAGTTCATGCCATTGAATTGAAAGACAATTTCTATTATTGTCAACTTATAAAATTGATTGGTTGAAATTCCTTCAATTAATATTCCTGCCATTAATATAAATCATAATTTTGTATTTTCGTAAAAGAATATAATTGTCTGAATTGAAATTCCTGCAATTATTACTCCTGTCATTATTATGAATCCAACGTTTTATTTTTGTAAAAGAATAAAATTGACTGAATTGAAAATCCTGCAATTAATATTCCTGCCATTAATATTTATGCCATTAATATAAATCCAAATTTTTATATTTGTAAAGAATAAACTTGACTGAATTGAAATTCCTGCAATTATTTCTGCTATTAATTTGAATGCAACATTTAATTTCCGTAAATGATTAAAATTGATTGAATTGAAAATCATGCAATTAATATCCCTGCCATAAATATTCTGATAATGCTGACCAATAAAAAAATTACACATGGTACTCTCTTATTCAATCTAATTTTCTTTACTATACAACAAAATTAATATAGTGTATGATGATTGTATTCTTAACAAAATTTGTCCATTTTTTTCCTACTAATTTCTTCCCTTTAAATCCCTTCATTTCCTTTTTTTTTTATCCAAACAAGAAATCATTCATGGTGCATCGTTCCAAATCCCTATTCTTTTTATCTCTCTATTTCTCTATTTTCAAACACACTTTTGAATATTGTGAAAATTTGAAATAAATAAGATTATTTATCAAAAAGAAACATATCATAAGATCATAATCAAACTTATTCCAAAACTAAGCGTGTAATCCGCAAACCTTAGGTTCGGGCTGTCCGCACTTAGTAAGTGCGAACAGACTGAAAAACTGAAACAGGTTGTTCGCTGTTACTAACAGCGAACAACCTGTTTTAGGTTTTCAGTCTTAAGTGCGAACAACTCTTGTCTTAAATCAGCATGTTGACCCTATTTGACCTGTTCGCAGTTACTAAGTGCGAACAAACACTTGATTTTTTTGACCAGTTTATTACTGTTCGCACTTACTAAGTTTGATTTGGATCTTATTACATGCTTTTTTTTATTAAGAATCTTATCTATTTCAAATTTTTGAATATTGTCCCCTCTAAAATTTCCCAATAAAAATATAAAGTTTGAGTGTGTTTGACAATAGGGAATTCTGAATATCGGTATAAAATGTTTCTTGTTTGTTTGAGAAGAATGAGAATTGGTAAATGTTGGAGCATGAACATGAGTTGAGACTTGAGTAAAAAAAAAGTCCCAAAAAAATAGGGTAGTAATTCGAGTTGAGACTTTGGTAAGTTATAAAATACATTTTTGCCATTAATAAAAGTAAAAAAATATAAAATTATGAGAATAACTTTGTAGATATAATCACTTTTTATGTAATACCTTATCTATTTTCAAAATCACAATTCAAAATCTAATTCCATGTCTCAACCATAATCTCATAATTTGCACGTGCCTAAAACCCTGAAAGACTTGTATAGATTGCCTTTTATCATCATTGTTATACCTGAACAAGTATAAACCCGTGCACTGCACAAAATTTATAGAGAAGATTTTTTTAACATAAATTTAAATATTGTGCAATTGCATATTATCATTATCAAATTATAGTACTATAAATAAAATTTAATAATATATTCAAATTGTTTATAAAAATATAATAACTCAATAAATAATTAAATAAAAGAATAATATTTTCTGAAGAATAAGATATTATCATTGCAATAATTTTATTAATTTTAAATGGTAAAAGCATTTTATATAAAATGAAAATATTGAGAAATCTATGCATGTTGACGTTTATAATTAACTAATCAGTAATTTTGCTGCATTTAGCAAATGGATGTTAAACCGTCATTTGCTAAATTCATTTGTGATTTAGCAGCAAAATTATGATTATGATTATGATATGATTGTTCTTTACCTCGATGCCTCAATTGCGACTCTGCCCTTCTTGAGTCGCATTTCGCTGACTACAAGATTGGCCTGGCTGTCTTAAGTCTAATACTTCTTCAAGCTCTAACAATGGCTGCTTCTTTCTCTTCTTCTCATCTACTTTTACATTTTTCCTTTTCACCAAGTTTTTCCTTTCAAAATAGTAGCCTTAAGCTTAAATCCAATCAATTCTTTCCAACAAATCATTCTAAATTTGTTAATGCTTCCACCGCCATTGGAGCTTCTGTTGCTCAGTTCCAGACTTCAGTAACACTTCGTCAAATGTGTGAATGTCATGTACCTGACCACGTTCTCCAAAGGTATGTTTTCACTATTCTTTTTTAGGAGTAATACTTCCATTCTAAAAATATCTTCAATTTCATTTTTTGAATATTTTAAAAGTTTATTTCTATGTATGGCTCCACTGATTTCTTTTTAGAGTTGTTAATTTTTTGTTGTTTCTGTTCTTCTTCCACTTGAATATCATTTTCCATGCTGTTCCAGCAGTACATTTTGCAGTCCGTTTGTTTATGGGTTTTAAATGATGAAAGTGATATAAAATTTAACCTAATTTCTTCATACATGGTTTCACACATGTTTAAAGATGACACATTTTATGAAATTGATGTTTAAATTCATTCTATTTACCCTATTTATGACCCTGTATCAATCCGAGCCTTAGGGACATGTTATCTTCATATTTCTGAGACCATTTCACTTTTCCCATTACTGGATTGTGCATATAGTATATGTCTACATGGGTGTTTTCTGTTTAGAATGCAAAAGCCAATTATAATTTTCCTGAATTACAAATTCAGCCACATATAACCATTTTCTCGGCCATAAGGATCAGACCAGACATATACCTGAACATATATAACCATTTTGGAGTGAAAAGACATTCTCTTGAGTCACTATCAAAATATGCTGCTAGGGTTGGTGATGTATTTGAGGAAAGAAGGATATGTGTTCTGTTTTTCTTGAGGTACCTCAAGAGCTATTTGTCGCCTGCATATGAAATATGAGCGGTGGTTGGCTTGTGCATGAACTGATTGTAAGTGAACGATTGTGACATATATTAGCTAGCCAAATGAGCTGAGCTAGAAGAGGGTCTCCTTGGTTAGTTGTAAGCTTGATGTTGGAGTCTAGGGGTAGTTTTAGAGGTTTGGATTTAGACATGTGGTATTCTTGCACAAGGTCAGTGAAATATTGATATTTAAGTCGATAGAGGAATATTCTTGTTACAATGCCGTCAATCTCTAGCCCCAAGAAATATCTTAGAATCCCAAAATCTTTCATATGAAGCCTAGAGGAGAGAAATTGCTTGTTTTTTTGGATGACGAGTGAATCACTACCAACAAGAATGAGGTCATCAACATAGATAAGCAACAATATATGTGAATGAGGTGTGTGGTTGTAGAAGAGAGATTAGTCATTTTTGGATTGGATGTGGCCAAATGATTTGAGGGCAAGAAACAGTTTGGAGAACCACTGTCTTGGTGCTTGTTGAGGCCATACAAGATTCTGTTGAGTTTGCACACTTTAAAGGTTTGAGGATTGTTGTCTGGTATGCAGGCAAAAATAGGAATCCGTAGCCCAATATAACCAGTAGGGGGTTTTGTGTAGAAGGTTTCATCAATTTTTCCATGGAGGAAGGAATTTTTAACATCCATTTGTTACAATTCCCATATACTAATTGTTTCAATTGCAAAGAGAGATATGAGAGTGTTGAGTTTAGCTGGGGCAAACGTTTCTTCATAATCGATGCCGTGAGTTTGTATATTTCCTTTCAATGCTCCCATTCGATTGGTACTTGGTTTCGAACAACCACTTAGTACCAATAGGCTTTTTTCTAGTTGGAAGGTCGGTTAATTCCCATGTCTGATTTCCTCCAATGGGCCAGGCTTTTCATTCCTGGCTACAATCCAATGAGGATAAGCAATAGCTTCTTTGAACATTTGAGGATCTTGATTATGATGAAGGTTGATCATAAATTTGGAGAATTGAGGGTTGACAAAGGTGAGAATCTTGTTATTTATTTGGTAGGCTGTTTTGGACAGATTTGTACTACTGTTTGTAGGGCTAGGTGGTGAAGTTGTGATGTAATCATGGAGCCAAGTTGGAGGTTGATGACGCCTACTAAATTTTCTTAATGTGGGAAAAGGTAAGGTTTTAATTTGTGGCTGAGAGGGTGAAGTTGTTGGTGATGCAGTTGGTGTTGTAGGTAAGGTAGGATTGTAAGCAAGAGTCAAGCAACCAAAGGTTTTCATAGTGTTTTGGTTTGGACATTTGTGGTGTAAGGTTTCAAAAGGTGTTTTGTTGGCTAGGATGGTAGTTCTTTTTATGATGATATAGGCAAGAGTAGGGACACAATCTGTCCAAAAAGTTTTTGGTAATCCTGTTTGAAACCCAAGGCACCTTGTCATCTCGAGCACATTTTTTGTGCTTCCTCTTAACCCTTTCATTTTGCTAAGGCCTGCCCACCAAGATGTTTGGTGGACAATGCCATGATTTGTAAGGAGGGTTTTGCATTGATCATTCCTAAACTCAAGGCATATTCTGATCTCACCATATTCACTTGCATTCCAAACTGAGTGAGCAATTTTCACAAAATTCGGCGGTGCTTGAAATGCATATAACTTGTGTCTATAAAGAATTACCCAAGTTGTTTTTGTATTGTCATCAACAACTATTTGGAAAAACCTATTCATTCCCTTTGTTTCCACTCAGTAGGGGCTCATATATTTATATGCAAGAGTTTAAAGGCATAGCTAGCATATGATGTACTGATAGGGTATGGTTGTTTGGTCATTTTGCTCATTGGATATATCAAGCAAGTGTTCTATATACTATCGTGCTTTACACAACCTATTAGTTTCAACTTTTTTAGTGGAGCATGCCCAAGTGTATTATGCTATAGGGTATTGTTACTGTGAGTGTGTTGCTGTAAAGGTTGTACGGTAGTGTCTTGAGATTTCACTCAACGTTTTGATGGTGACATTAATTTTTCCATCAAGGAGATATTACAACACACCTTATCTTCTCCTAATCCCCTAGTTTTTTGAGTCACGTTATCTTGAATCACACAATAGACATCATAAAAATTCACTTTACATTTATCATTTTTAGCCAAATTACTCGGAGTAAGTTTACTCACAAAGAGTAAGTTATGCTTAAACTCCTGATTAATTAAAAAATCACTCAAACACATACCGTTTTTAAGAGGAACATTTCGAAATGTAGAAATATTTGATGTTTTTTAATTCCGGACGTTGATCTTTAGTTCCTTGTCTACATTTACAAATTCATCACTCCGTTTACCTTACCACACATATGTTCCAAGACTCCTGAATCTAGGATCCACTTCGGATTGTTAGCATAAACATTATAACATGTCACCATACCATTATTAAACTTAGCATATGTCTCTGTGGTTGTTTGTTTGTCACCATTTGAGCCTTCTGGATGATTCTTTAGGAGGTGCTCCAGTTGTTGTACTATGACTTCTGATCCATCTAGAGATTCACTATCACCTTAATTATTTGCTGTTGTTTTTTTTGGAACATGTCTCCTGTTCCTTTCCTAGTTATTGAAGGATTGATTGCTTCTCTTGCTGGTAGTGGACCTTATTCCTCCTTCGCTTCCTTTGAATGATTTTTTGTGTATGGGATGCCATTTAAGGTATCCAATAACTGACCAACATCTCTCATTTGTGTGCCCTTTTACACCACATGCTTAGCACACCTCAACATCATTTACTCATCTGCTGAAGACTCCAATGTTTGCTGTTGTTGGTCATTTAATACACTACTTTGAGACTCTTCTTGTTGCTGAGAGCAACATGCAACTTCAACAATAGGAAGAGTAGGAATCATTATCAATTGCAATCCATAAATTTCATCCACACCATTGAGAAACTGAAACAACTTTCTCCATTCTTTCCGGTGGATATGATTTGCGGGGGTGGGTCCAAGGATTCTTATTCTAACTTGTTTTTGGCTATATAGATCTCTATTTAGCTTGTATTTTAGAGACCCATTTGTCACATAGTATCTCCTCTCCAAATAGAGCCATACTCCTCTTGCACTCTGCATATACATAATTTTTTGTTTAATAGAGTGCAAAACTGAACCCATTATCCAGCCTATATCTGTATCATTACAAGAATCCATAGTTCACCTTATACGGTATCTACCTCATCTCTCACTACTGTCCCTTTTTATGAAACCTATCTTTTTTATTTTTCACGATAGAGGTATTTCCAATGACCTTTTTCCATCTCCTATAATTACTGATGCCTTCAAGCTTTTCTACACTTATAGTGTTTGGAGCATCAGATCCTTGAAGATATAAAAGGGTTTTGAGGGTTTTTTTTTTCCATCAAGAAAGTTAGAAAGAAAGGATGGAAGAAGAGAAAGAAAGGGATTTGAGAAGAGGGGAAGAGATGAACTTTTTGGGGTTTAAAAGATTGAAGTTGCTGCAATTTACATCAATGGCTCTGATACCATGATGATTTACGCAAATGTAGAGTAAATGGTAGATTTCATTCATTCTATCAAGCAAGAGGAGGCAGTTCTGCAATATATACAAGGGGAAGGACAAAACCTTTACCACTAACAAGAGGACTCATGTTCTTTTTACTAGAAGACAAAAGCATAAAGAATAAAGCATAGCAGAAATATACATGGGAAAGATCCTGTGATATCTCGGGTCAAAGGGTCCAAGGGCATTATCGTCTTTTCACTATTATTAGTCTTTGTAGTGTGTCAATTAGATTAGTTGTTATTTTGTAGACTGTAGTTGTCTTTTGGGGCTAAGGCTATATAAAGAGCCACCCTTGTTATTCATTAGCTTTTGATTAGTGAATAATAAGGGAGTGTCCTTTTGGAGTTAGAGGACAAACTCGAAGTGTCTTTTTGGGAGTTATTGGGCAGACTCGAATTGTCCAAACTATCAATTTCGATAACGGATCTTGGCGATCTATTACAATGGTATCAGAGCGGTACGATTCCAATGACCTGAATATTGCCGGCGATGGCAAAAGTCCAAAAAATAATCAAGAAGATGATCTTGATAGGTTTCTTGAGGGATTTGGGCCTGAAATTTCTCCTTTATACATGCTACAAAGGGCTGTCCAAAATGGTTTCATCCAATCATTCAAACCCACTTCCACCCATGAAATTATGAGAAGTTTAGAAAAGGGATTTGTGAGATTTGTGATGAACATGTTGATTCCGATCATAGTCACAAAGGATATTCACTCTTCATCCTACATCAAGATAGGAATGATGAATTAATGACATTTGTATTCATAAAGAAGAAAAAGAAGATGACCAAGAAGGGAGTGCTAAGGCTGCTGATATGGGACAGAAGGTAAGGGAGCCGAATATTTGTGAGGATCAACTAATAGATCAAAAATTAAAGAATCAAGAAGAGGTTGAAGGCAAAATAGATCTGAAGTTTAAAGAAGAGATTAAGGATATATGTGAGGAACAAATAACGGTTCTTGAAGAGAATTTGAAAGGCAAAGAGGAGTACCCAAATATGTGGAGGAGGAAAAGAAGATTATGTGTAAATTGAGTAAGAAATTGCTACAACAAAATAAAGAAAAAGGCTACAAGAAAAATGGAATGGCTTGGGGAAAAGGGTAATAAAAAAGAAACCAGGAATGGGAAAGGAAAAAGTCAAAATAAAAAAGAAGAGCATAATGTACATGAAAAAAAGGAGAATAAAGAAAAATAAAGAAACCATGGAGAAACACAACATTTGAATCAAGAAAATAAGAAGGAAGGTTCAAGAAAGAAGGAGCAAGAAAAGAGAGAGGATTTTGGATGCTCATGATGGTGGTTCTGGTGGTGGACCGGGAAAAAGAACCACACCGGTTATGGCGGTGGAATGGCATGAATGGCGCCGGAAAAAGTCAGCGGCAAAGAGAATTCAAGGAGAAAGAAAGATATTGAGTCATTTATGTTGTGGGTCTGGAGGGGGACCGGGAAAGAGACGTCGATGTGAGGTGGTTGACGGAAACCTATGGCGGTACGCCAGCGATAGATAAAAGGAAATGAATGAAGTTACTATCGGAAAAAATTAAGGCAGCTTGCCGGCAGGCAGAATTCAGAATCGAAGAGGGAGGGGAAAAGTGGGGGTATAAAAATTGGAGGTTGGGCGATGCAAGAGGTCGCCAGTAAATTGCCGTGGCTGACCGAAAAATTCTGGAAGAGCATAGTGTAACACCCACGGTCCCAAGGGTCCTTAAGATCTATCAAACAAGAAAGAAGGAGGAGTTGGCGGTTTAATATGGGTTTATTAAGAATATTTGTAATTAGATTCTGTTTTGAGTTTATAATGAAGTTGCTTAGGTGTCTTTTTATTTTAATTGTTGGGCTTAGGTGGCATTAGTAAATAACTATATAAGGCCATCATGTATTAGACTTGGGAATTATCTTGTCATTTGAATAAAGATTGAATAGAAAGGAGTTTTCTCAACACTCGAAGTTGAGAGGGAGTTTGGACAGCACTCGAAGCTGTCCCGCAATCACTGTTTTTCATATCCTTGTTGTGTCAATTGGTAGTTTGAGGCAAGGGCTGTCTCACATAGGTGATGAAGAAGAAAAAAAAAAAAGAAAAAAATAAAAATCAAAAAGGGTACCTCCATTTCTGACAAAGAGGATTTTCTACACTTTGAAAAAATGGGTGATGACTTTTTCTAACCCATTTCATTACAATTAATAAGGGTTGTTCCTTGGTATGAGTTGTCAATTGCTCACTTTACAACTAGAGTCCACAAGAACCTGTTATGATTTATGAAGGAGCCCTTCCCTTCCTGAAAAAGCACTGACATCACCAACCTATTTTTTCTTTTTCTCATCACCAACCTATTTTCTTTTACTTAGATATCAATAAATAAATATAAATAAATTTAGCCGTCTTCAATGTCTACATGTTTTGCCTAATTTTACTAGCTTTTGACCAATTTTGCGTTTCACTCTCTCAAGACTATTTTTAACACCCAAAATTTTCATGCCTCATTTTGACCATATATTTTTCCCCTTTACTCATTTAATTCCTTTCAACCCAAATCCTTGCACTAAGTTCGTATTGCATATCCGTTTTTTATCCACCTCGAGGGCAAGGTGGAACTTTAGGCGATCGGTAATGTGATAACTCGGGTGAAAGGGTCCAAGGGCATTATCGTCTTATCACTATTATTAGTCTTTGTATTGTGTCAATTAAATTAGTTGTTATTTTGTAGTTGTCTTTTGGGGCTTAGGCTATATAAAGAGTCACCCTTGTAATAATTCATTGGTTTTTGATTAGTGAATAATAAGAAAGTGTCTTTTTGGAGTTAGAGGAAGTGTCCTTTTGGGAGTTATTGGGCAGACTCGAATTGTCCAAACTATCAATTTCGGTAACGGATCTTGGCGACCTATTACAGATCCTTGGAAAGGTGTCATGAGCAGACGACAATAAGAAGGGGGACCATAGGCTTGGAGATCAACGCACCAAAAATACACAGATCAAGAGAGCATGAAAAAGGAATATTCCTTAATAAGTACCTGTCATACATGGCATATTCTTTGGGTCTTATGTAATGTAAAAGAATAAAAGTTTATTAGAGTTGTATTTTTAGGGTGTTATGCTTGTAGTCTTTTATTAGCTTGTATTCTTGTTTGTATTTCCCCTTCCATATCTTATAAATAGAGGGGAGTATGGGATGTTTGAGGATAGGAAATATCTAGAGAGAGAAGTGGAAACACTTACGAGTGTTTAGGAGACTCAAACGTCCCATACTTAGGAGTGTTTTGGAGACTCGAACGTTCCATAGTATCATTCTTGTATTCATTAATAAAGTCAGTTTTTGTTACTATATTGGCTGATCTGTTACAGTACCTTATACTATATTTATACTATTAGAACTTGTTAGGATCCCTTTGCTAAGTCAGGGTTTTTGGATTTGAAATTTATGTTGCTTGTAATCTTTTGATATGGTTGTATCAAGTTTGTTGATTTAGTTTTTATTGAAACTGAAAACCATTCCCTTTAGAAGGTAGTGGAAAAATGATCTAATTTTTGGGTATGCCACCAAAATACTACTATGATGTGTCAGTTATGAACCAAGTCCTCCTACAGTCAACGAAAGTAAGAAACCGAAAGGGATGCTGGCTTATAGCGGCAAAAGCATAAAAGCTGAGTTAGCATTTATTTTAATTGTTTGGGGTTGGGTTTTTTTTTTTCTGTTTTAAGCCTTGTATATATATAATGGCTGTTTTGGGGGGGTATTTGCTTTTATGTTTTGGGAGATAATATTGGTGAGAAGTAATTCTCTAGGATTCCTGGCCACTCGAAGGTCCAGTGTATGAGTTTTGTGTTTTACAATCAATAATAATAATCAAGAAGTATTCAGCAATTGTCTCTGTCTCTTTTCTTTGCTCTTCTATCAGTCTTTTTGATTACTGTATTGACATAACAGTGTCCTACATTATCCTTTTGGGTCATTTAGACCAGTAGAACAGAATATTTTTTATGTGTAATTGACTTGATTTTTCTTCTGAATCTCCAAGGATGGAAGAAATTGGATTCCACACACCAACAGAGGTGCAGCAACAAGGTCTTCCAGTACTTTTTTCCGGATGTGATTGTGTACTGCATGCTCAGGTCACTATTTGGCCTTCTCATATATTCAATTTGAAATCAATCTCGACAATCGACTTCATTTTCATTGCTGGGGAAGTGGCTTAGTGAAATACTTATTGATTTTGCAAAATATTGATGTCATAATTGTCATGTATTCTGATACTGATATTATTGACTTCCATTCGTAACTTCAATCAATATTCATATCATAATTATAAAACCTCACATATTGAAAGTGCCAAGTTTCATTTCTTATGGATTATGTTACAAGCACAGTTAAGATAGAAGGCACTGGAATCTAATCGATATGCTCTTGCTATGGCCATAATTAAAAACAAAAATGTCGCTATTTTGATATTCTATCACTAGACTATTTTTATAAGTTATTAAGCAGCAGAGATGTTATAGTGAGGTGTACCGTGTACCTATAACCAGATCTATATTGGGAGTCTTGTATTAAAAGTACAGCTAATATAACCTTTTTAAGTGTCTAAAATATTACCCTCGTTTTTATTTTGTAATTTCAATGTTGCTCCAGAAAATCTTTCACATAAAGGGAATTTTGCCCTTAACCTTGCAGTTACTGTTGAATTTCAACCAGCAAGTAGTTATCATCTTTGTTACAGAAAATTCATATATTTATCTGTTGATTTTTAGATCAATTAACTTAATATCTTTGACTATCTCTAGACAGGTTCTGGGAAGACCTTGACTTATCTACTTTTGGTATATTCAACAATCAATACCCAAAAAGCTTCTGTTCAAGCATTAATTGTGGTGCCAACAAGGGAGCTTGGTATGCAAGTAAGAATAATTTTCTTGCGCTTACTATTTTGTTACACAATATCTGTTTGTCCAAGAAGAGGAAGTAGACGTGGTTACATGATGATGTTTACCTATTCTTTTTGGGCTGGAAGCTACTTGCTGATTTTTCTTTGTGTTGATAATCAAGGTTACAAAAGTTGCACGAATGTTGGCAGCAAAGCCCACAGATAATGGATCGGAGCAGCAGAAACCATGCACAGTCATGGCCCTATTAGACGGAGGAATGTTGAAAAGGCACAGAACGTGGCTAAAGGTTCCATATTTACTAGTTTTGTTAACCATTTTACATCTGAGCATAGCAGAAAAAGCTTTCATTGACGTATTTCTATTAAGCATTGGTATACATTGAATAATGGTATTCAGTTTTGTGACTTGATTTTTCAATTGTATGTTTACTTCGAACAACAAAATAAACATCCTGTATATGGTTTGGTAGGAAAAGGTCTTATATCTTTCTGTATTTTAGGCAGATCCTCCAACCATTGTGGTGGCTACTGTGACAAGTTTGTGTCAAATGCTTGAGAAACATGCATTAGATCTTGGGGCAATGAGAGTTCTGGTAATTGATGAGGTAATTGATTTTTTTAAAATTATTTTTCCCTCTTTTTGCACAGGTCTGGAACTCAGTGGATGCTGTTTTTTTTTTTTTTTTTTTTTTTTTAAATTTCTATAATCTGTAGTTCTTTAATCTAGGCTTGTGGAAATAATCAGTTGCCACTTGCCATTACCATAGTTACATTCTACTGGGTTCTCAAGAAGTCATAAAGTGCAGGAAGCTTATTGGGACTGTTGATTACTGATTATCACATTTAATGAGCTGCCATAATGAAGTTTGGAAATGAACTTTTGATTCCGCCATATATTTCAATCATGCATTTGCTGTAGTCTTCTGGAAATACATTCATTTGTTTGACAGTATTTTGACATCCACGACTGATTCAATTGTTGGACCAGCCTACCTTATTTTGTTTTACTTCAACACCCTAGTGCTATGTATAGTACAGTGATGTTCTTATGCATTAGAACGCAGTAATACTTTAAAGCTATAATTTTCTTATAAATTTTAACGTGATTGAGAATGCTTTCTGTTTATTTAATTGTTTTTTATCTTCCAAATAGTTGCTTATATATGTATTATCTCAGGTTGACTTCATGTTTAATTCCTCCAGACAAGTTAGTTCCCTGCGAAAGTTGCTGACATCTTATTCATCAAGTCAATCTCGCCAAACTGTATTTGCCAGTGCATCGATTCCTCAGCATAGGCACTTTCTACATGAGTGTGTACAGCAGAAATGGACCAAGGTATGCAAATCTAGTTTCTTTATACCATGTGAATTATTATAGATTTACACTCTTCTGATTTCCAAAATGATCTAACAGCTACAATTGACATATCTCCTTTTTTATGTCTTTGTTTTAAGCAGAGCAATGTTGTCCATGTTCATGTTAATCCAGTTGAACCGATGCCTGCTCGCCTGCATCATAGATTTACGGTAATGACAAACATTTTCTTTTGTGTTCTCCGTGTGATAAGCAGGATGGAAAACAATTAATTAATCTGGTGATAGTTTAGTCATTTGCTCAACTAAGTTGTGTGGTGCGTCTATTGTGATATTAAATGATTAATAGCCAATAATATGATGATTAATAGTCTGAAATTTCATGGAGGAACCCTGCTTTTATAAAAAGATATGTGATAAAGTATATAACATACACTAGGGCCTCAAGCAACATCATAAGCTTTGGGTTGAGTTGGTTTCTTGAACTCGTAACCTGATACCATGTCAAGGAACCATTAAATCAAAAGCTCAACCTGATGTTTGAGGCCCCAATATATGTTATAAACTTTATCAATATGCTATCTATATGTATATTTAATGACTTATAACTATTGAAATAATAAGAACTTTGATGAACAATAACAAACTCAATGAACTGACAAACGATTGAAACGAAAAACTAAATTGCAAAATGACACAATGATTTAAGGAGGTTCACCCAATGATGGCTACGTCCTCCGTGGTGTGTAGTTGCTTGTTTGTATTATTTCAATGAGAAAACACTCTTATAATGAAGTATTACAGTTGAGTAAGAGATAAGCAAAAGGCTATGTGTTTAGGCTAAGGGGTTTGTGTTTTATGTGTTTGGATAATCACTCTTGCTCACTATTTATAATGCTAGATACACTAGGAGTTACATATGATTTAATATAGCTAGTACATTGCATAATAAACAACATTAAGAAAATTAATCAGCTGGTATTCAATGAGTTGTAACCCCTCCATCCACTTGAAGAGTCGAAAAAACAACATCCTATGCTGTCAGAAGCTTCGCTCGACCGGTCGAGCGAGTCACCTGGGTCGAGGGCTGGATCAGAAGCTACTGGACACATTCTGTTTTGTTGCTCGACCAAACAAAGTAGCTTGCTCGGTCAAGCAGGGGTCAAGCGAGCATCGAGTCCCCTTCTGGACAGCTTGCTCGACTTCCACATAGTAAAGCATCTGCATTAGTCATAATGTTACCCATAACTTCCACAATCAACATACACTTCAATACCTCATTGAATCCACCACATTCATACACCTTAATTAAGATAGCACACTTTAACACCCATCATAAACATCCTCATAGGATTCCCAATTCATGAATGCACACAACACATGTGCACTCAAGTCACATTCACAACAACTATGATGGTGAGTAAACTTCTTATAAGGCAAAAGGACCATATGCAAAAACACGCTTTATTCTTGCAAAAATACAAATACACGGACAAAATTAAGAGTTCTAACCCAAAATTTTTGTGAAAGACTTTGATCATGATACACAATAAAGAAATAATTTTCTAGCTACTAGGTTCACATTGGTTTGGTCATGTGCATAGAAAGTCATTTAATTTGGTTTTATCATGCGCAGAGATTAAAAATGCACCATTGGAATAGTTGGAGGTTGGAACTTTATGGAGAATGGAAGAGGAATAGATAGGCCGAAGATGACATGGATAGCATGAGTTAAGATTCACGTGAAAATTTAGGATTTGCTGAAGTATAATAAATACTATAGTACTTCCATATTAAGCTTCTGAGCCACACCATAAAAATGTGGAAGAAGAAAACAATTTATCTGATGTGGCGACAACCCGCGCATGGTTCTCATTGATTGATGAATACATGTGACAAAGTATCAAGGGAGGGAAAATTGGGTTTTGAAGGTTTAAATTTTAACTTTGAACACATGAATTTTCTCGATAATCAGAGATGGGAGAAAGAAAGAGGGAGAAAAAGAGGACCCTGTTATTTTTAGGTAAATAAAGATATACACATAAAAAGAAAGAATCTTGTTATTCTTAAGCCTAAAAATTAACAAATTTGTTAATTTTAGCTAGAAATCTCCACGATGCACCTGAATTAGGTGTTTATACAAAAACAATAGTGTCACTAAATTCAGTTTATATATTTCTTTGTATTCATAGTTACCTCATTGTTTCGGCTTGTCAGCAGTGAATGACTTTTACATGCTGATGCTCAAATCAAAATGGCTATAGAATAAAATAAGAACTATACTATGACTAGCGATTAGTGGATACATGTATCGGGTAGAAAACTTGCTCAGACGTGACTCAGATACAACGGGAAAGACTCTATAGAAGTAGGTAGAAGGGTAAGGGGAAACCCCGTCGCCTCTATTGATGCTTGATCCCTCAACCTTGAGCATTGGAATCCTTCGATTTTGTATCTGCTTTTCTCGTTTTCTGCTTTGTGCATTGATTTACCTTTTCAGATATGTGATTGAAATCTATTGTTTATAGATTTGTTCGAGAAACCAGAAATTTCAAGCTATTTTATCCTTGCTACAATTGGATATGCCTGAGTCTGCAATACTTTTTGTCAATGAACAGGTCGGTGTTTTTACTTTCTGTCTATGTTTGTGTTATGTAAATTGTAACAGTGAGCTACATATACATATTGACTTTAGTTGTAATTTCATCTTGTGTTGCGCATTGTGTTTTAAGGACACAAAATAAATGATATGATTTTTGTTAAATGGGAGCTATCAAGATGCAGAGTAGCTGTTTGTGATTTATTCTTTACTTTTTTGGATACACTTTTCTGTAACATTGTGCAACGAATTACATGGGTGCATGGAAAGAGGGTACACGTGAAATGATGCATAGATTTGGTCATTCTCTACAATAGTACAATCTGTGGGTTTAAATTTGCACATAAAATGGGTCGTGAACACTGAACAGTGGTGAAAGATGGCTACGGCAGGTGGGGGTGTATGTCCCTTCCAATTTTTGTATGTACTCTCATTTTATATAATGACACCCTCTCAAATCATATTATAGTTGCCTTGATAGTAAATTTAAAATTTTACCAACAAAGAGGTTACGAGTTCATACTTTGCCCTTCATTGATTAACCCAAAATTAGGATATGTCTGCTCTTCTCAAATATTCATTCGAGTTGCGTAATACTTTTTTAGTGGTTAGTATGAGTGAATCCGATGAAAATGCACTAAACCATGCATACAAGAGTGGTCATGTGAGCAAGCTCATGCGTGAAGGAGTGCACAAGGAAGAGCCAGCAAGTAAAGTGGGCCAGAAAGTAGTGAAGAGCTACTTGGATTAGACATACTACAGACCGAGTCATTGGATTGTAAACAGCAACTTGTTGCCAGGCAATAAGCAGCAGTAAGGCTGGGAAAACTCTAAACAAACTTTGTGCCTAGTGATTGCCCACCCGCGCCAAGACAGAGTTCTGCTTTAACTCGTCAGATTTATGTGATAGTTGTGCTGTGAAGGACTGTTATTTTGGATTTTAATTGTTACTTTGATAATTAAAATAAAAACTAATATGAGTTTTATTGTTATTATGCTGCAATAGATATGAGAAATTTTAATCTTATTTTTTGATGTAATGCTGTAGAAGTTTGGAATATTATTTGCCCTTAGAAGTGTGTTGATACATGGTTTGTTGCAAATGAGATAGATATCTATGATGTATTGAGGTTTCTCAGGCGCTTAATTTTTGTCTACAGTCAGAGAAGTCAAAAAGGGCAGGGGATACGCCAACAACTACTCTGCTGATCGACTTTTTAAAAAGTTCATGTGAAGGATTTTCCGACATTGCACTTCTAGAGGAAGATCAGAATTTCAATTCGCGAGCAGCTTCTCTCTTGGTATGTTCCAACTTCTTTTAAGTTTTGTTTGCTTAGACATGGTACCTGGTCACTCTGGTAATTTTATAATCTATGTATTTTATGATTTATCCGTTCTGTTGAGTTAGTGTTATGAAATATCAATCGAAAAGCTACTCCTCAAACAACCAAAATCTGCCGTGTGGTGGTCTGATGTTGTGGTCGAACTACAAACTTTGAAGACAGTAAAAATTGGCAATCTTTATTTCACGATCTCAGAAAGACAGTACAGTAGGCTATTTAAATCCGTTAATAACAAAACAAAGATCGACTCGTAGTATTGAGAATAAATCAATGTTACCATACTCATGCTCTTAACATTTTTACCTGGTTTAAATTTCCCATGTTCTTTGTGAAACTGATGAAAGTATTTATATATGAAATATAGGAGGTTAGAAAGAAAAGACGGTATCTTCTCGTGTCAACGGATCTAGCAGCAAGAGGAGTCGACCTAGCGGAGACGACTCATATTTACAACATTGATTTGCCAAAAAGTGCCATTCACTATCTACATCGAGCTGGGAGGACAGGTAGGAAGCCGTTCTCTGAAGACAAATGCTTTGTGACGAGTTTGATAGTTCGCGAGGAACATTTTGTCTTAAAACGCTTTCAACATGAACTGAAGTTTCAATGTGAAGAGCTTTTCCTCTAATTTTTGCTTAATGTAGGAAGTATTTATTGTCATTTTTTGTCTTTGCCTTCTTTCCTTCTTGATAACATGTTTGTCACTGCACTTTGAGCTCGAGAGTACCAAATCAATTACCACAATCAGCTCGACAAATTAGCAGCTCGATTTAATATCGAACTGGTATGATATTCACCTCATCTAATAAGCAAAACCTGGTGCAAACTTGCAATAGATTGAATGGGGTAATAAAAACAGTCTAAAACTAGCAAACTCGGTGAGCTTGTTTTATATATGGTTATGGCTAAATGCAAATTAAGATGGGGATTCATATATGCTTGTTGGTTTATAATGATATATATGATCAACTAGTCTTTGATAAATAAATCCTAAGGTATTGATAGGAGTTACTTAGGAGGTTATTAGACACATAGACTAATTGTATTAATAAGTCATGTGCTTATCTTTTTATGTTCTATATAAGGAGGCATCTAGGCTCAGTTGTGTTTGACTTTTGATGATTAATAAGATTTCTAAGAGAGAATGCATTTGCATTTCCTTTTTCTATCTTCTTCCTTTGTGAGTGAAACAAAAAAGATCATAACAAGATTTCACTAAGATCATACCTAGTATATCTCGTTTATAAGAACTATGATTAAGGTTTAGGGAGAAAAAGAAGACAGCAACTCATACCCTTAAAGAGAGTGCAACTTTAATATATCACAATTAAGGTGTTTATTTTTCGAATTTTTTCTATTTTTTAATATAATTAAAATTAAATTAATTTATTAGTTTACTCAATTAGCAGATCACTAGATGATTCCCCTACTATGCATTGTTCCGGATAAAATCAGCCAGTTTTCGGAGAGACGGTCTCTATGTGAAACATCTCTCAGACACAACTCAACAAAGCTTAATATATACTCTTACCTTACATTTTTCTACACAGACCGACTCATTTAGATACGGTCTCTAAAAAAAACCATCTTTCACAGTAAATTTGTATTATAAACAAAAATACAAAATTCCCATTGTCCTAGTTTTTTCCTCACTATAAATACAACTTTCTCTTAGCTTTTTTCTTTGAAACAATTTACAGTTCTCCCTCCGAAGATAAACAATACAATTCTGTCTCCAATTTTCTTTCGTTTTCTCAAGTTTGGCAATCGTTTGTAACAATGGCATCGCTTTCATCCGAGAAGATAATAACCCTAAAGAGTTCAGATGGACACACATTCGATGTAGAAGAAAACGTCATCGGATCGCAAAGTCTATTGATCAAGAACCTAATCGAGAGTCATATCGATTTCAATGGTGCTACACCGCTTAAAGTTCAAGCAAACATTCTGCCGCACATTCTCAATTACTGCAAAAAACACGCAAAACAGGATCCACCTATAAATCATCAAGAACTCGAGAAATGGGATGAAGAATTCATCAAATGTAATCAGAGTATCTTGTTTGATCTGACTATGGCTGCTAACTATCTTCTTATGGATTCTTTGATTGATTTGACTTGCCGAACATTGGCCAACATGATTAAAGATAAGTCTGTGGAGGAAACCAGGGAACTTTTCCGAATCAAGAATGATTTTAAACCTGAAGAAGAGAAACAAATTCGAAAAGAGAATTCATGGGTATTCCAGGAATGCTGAAGCTAAGATTGGTTTCTTGTTCGTCTGTGGAGGAAACCAGGGAACTTTTCCGAATCAAGAATGATTTTAAACCTGAAGAAGAGAAACAAATTCGAAAAGAGAATTCATGGGTATTCCAGGAATGCTGAAGCTAAGATTGGTTTCTTGTTCTTGTCAATTGGGTAAATGAATTAGTGGATTCTGTAACGATTGATTTCTAGTTCTTGTGAATTAGGTAATTGAATTAGTATATTCTGTAGCCAAGATTGATTTCTTGTTCTTGCTAATAAATGAAAGATTCATGTCTAATTGTCTACAATAAAGTTCAATTTTCTTTCTGTATATAGAAGTGGTTTTGTTTTGATATATTGGATGTTGATACTATAAATTTTTTGACAGTTGCAAATACCATTGTTAATAAATCTAACAAAAGATCTTTCATGGAAAGCAGTACTTACTCTTCAACTAAGACAAATTTCCATTTTTCGTGTTTACTAAGTATTGCTCTTAGATGTGTTCAAAGTAGATGGACGATCCAATATTTAGTATTTACCCGATTTCAAATTGTACTAAATTTATATAAATTAACGCAGACACAAGACTCTATATTAAACCAACTCAAAACATCTGATTCGAAATCAACTCATGACCCGAATGAACACTTGTTCTGCCTCAGTTAATTAATTTCCACCCCAGAGAGTAGATAGTACTTATACATAACTAATATAGATGGAACAAGAAGCATTGAAAAGAAGTTTAGTCCAAATAAAAGAATTTGTACAAGATTCTTGCATACATACTGATTTTGACATTACCATAAAATACAAAGGAAAAAGAAATAATAACTAGAAACTAGAAATACAATTTCAATTATAGGTATATATTAAAAAAAACAAACAATCAATCCCTTCATGTAATCTAAGGCCTGTAGGATAATCTCTCCTACTTTAAGCAAGCTCTTATTGCATTATTGACAAAATTCTTCTGAGCATAGCAAGCCTAATATAATCTTCTTTCTTTACACGATGATCCCAGCGGATAAAAACTTCGATGATTGAACGATAGAATTATGCGCTTTTCAATCTTGGACTAGTTTTGGAGAAGTATCTTCTAAGAGCAAGCATTATAACCCAAGTACTCTTGGTAATCTTCTCTTTTATCATCAGAAGTAAGGCAGAGCTCAAAACAGTCTTCAAAATCTGCGCCTGTAAACCTTTAAAATATCCCGATATTCCTTCATATTTCCAAATGTTGTAGAATACTTTCGAGATTGTTTTACGAGCTTTCTTTTGTGTTTCTGTCAGCTTCTCTTCTTCTGTCTCTGCCGCCTGAATCACAACTTTACACCTGCACAGAACTTAACCATTTGATTTAATGCATCGAAAGACATTACATGCTCACATTATAGATATTTTGTTCATGACCTATGTTACTCGGATTCTATTACACCTCACGTACTTGTGTCCGCATAATGGCACCTTGACATTTCGACATGGGTATTATTTTTAAGGAAATTCGGGGAATCATAAAAGTTGCGGTGGGAAGTTGTCAAAGGCTCACCTTGACACAAATAAACAAGTTTGAGGACGATAAACCAATATGATTTTCATCAACAATGGAGCTTATCTCAAGAAAAAGAGATGGGCTGTCGTTGCCTGTATTTACAGCCAAGAAGAGAAAAGGAACAAAAGAACTACGTACCTGATTGCTGGATACGTCAAGCAGGTGGCGATAGTCTTGGAGAGAGCTCCCAGTAAAAACGCAGTGGAAGCAGACAGAGCTTGTGGGGATGAGTCCGACTTTCTGCTATTGGCTTTTAGGAGTCTGTTTTTGAGTTGATCAAAAACTGTGTACTAGCAAGACAAACGGAGTCCGCATTATTAGCAGGTCACTAGAAGATCTATAACATGACAAGTACCAGACAAGGGAACAGGAGTTGATATCACATACCTGGATAGACGGATTTGCGGTCAAGAGAAGAGAGATGCCAAGTCCATCAAAGGAATCACTCCATTTGCCTTCAGTGAGGGTCTTCCAGAGCCCTTTTGACTTACCAAACTCGCTCGTTTGCATTTTGGATGATGCTGTATCTAAAGGCTGTAAACTCAAAGCAAAACAAAGCAATCAGCCAAAGGTTAGATGCAATACAAATAAAGGGGAGAGAAAAAAAAACAGTTCATTTACTCTGGAATACTTAGACGTGACGGTAAAGCATAATCAAATTTTCAATTTTCCCTCTGACAAGAACTAACACTTGCTATATCGCCATATCCAACGAAGAACTTCACCTTAACTTTTTAGATATGGAAATATTAATTTTAACAATCTTGTTGTTAGCTGATGAGACCATTAGTAATGTAGAAAACTTTTAGTATGCTTAACTAATAAGTTTGTGTATAAAGTCTAGTTTAGTTGGAGTGCATAATAGCTACAAGTTATGATCAGGTGAAAAGCCAAAGATTGTACTCATCATTTGTAAGAGTAATACATCAATAAAGAGATATACAAGCAATATTAAGTTCTAATACTTCATCTCTCCTTGCATATTCTCACAATTTTGCCCTACTTCTCCCTCCAACAATTAGAATCAAGAGCCATGATTTTAAGGCATCAATTCCACATATATCTGCAGAAAATACCCAATCACAAAAACCCCTAACACATGTCTTATGCATCTTTTACAAGTAAGGACCTACAACAAGATATAAATTCGCATGTTTGATGGACAAGTTTGTGATTTTTGGAGTGTCTAATTAACGATTAGCTTAAGAGCCAAGGATTTATGGGTAGTAGAAAACGGTTCGAAAGTCGAAGCATCTGAGGAGATCATTTGTGACAATTACCATTTTTCTACGAATAATTATTGCAAGTTCATCAAAGAAAGCATGAGGTACTTTGCCGAGAGAGTTTCAAGGAAGTGTGAAAGTCAAAAGCATCAGACTTACAGCGTGAGACAGAATTTTGAAAAACTGAGTATGAGTAAGGAAAACATCAATAATTATCATACAAGAGACACAAATCGATCAAATGAAGATGTAAAGATATTCGAATAAAGTAGATGTTGTCAACAAAATCTTGAATCTCGTGGCAGAAGCAAATGATAGTACACCAGTGTGATTGAAAGCACAAAGGTGGTTTGGCCATAAAAGCAAGAATGGCAAAATGCTTTGAAGTGGGGGTTTAGGTACTCTCTTGTACCATTTTTCACTATATTAGTGGCATAGCGCAATGGTAAATTATTTCAGAACTTTTTATGTGATATATCAAATATACTTTTTAATAAGCGTTTATGCAAATAAGTGATCCTTGCCTAAGAAAAGCTCGAGTTTTCACCTTGTGCTTAGCCTCTAGGCTCCAGGACCTCTATTTCTCGATGTGCCTTGCGCCTTTTAAAACTAAGTATTGAACAAAGCCTTATTCTCCATTTGAATTGAGATGCTTTTAATAAAAAGGCGTAATTCATATCAAGAAGCTTCTCGACTAAGGTTAGATATGTAGTATAAACATTAGATAAATATGCACCAAACGAAAACTCAGCAGAGTTTTGATTCATACACCCCCTGCGAAACAACAACCTAGAGAGGGCTTCCAGATTAACATGAATGCATACGAAACTCAAGAAGCTGGTAATCATGTAACACATGATAACGGTTACTCATCAACTGGAAATATGAGAAATTAACCTGTGTTATTATGCTGGTGCAAGCCCCTGCAGCAGCAGCAACAATCAAGTTTGCCACTGTACCCATAGACTTAGAATTACTTCTCTTCAGATAAAGCCTCTTTAGAAAGCTGTATCCATAAAAATAAACAAACTGTTGTATAACAGATTGCAAGTTCTTTGTCACTAAACCCTGATATAGGGAAAGAACTTGACCATTTTGTATGGCTTCCCATAAAACATCTGACAGGTTCCTGTCGGTACAACAAAGCGCAAAACTTTTGAGAAAGAAATATAAATAAAAATAGGAAATATGGCACCGAAAAAAGCATAGACCTAAAACAACTTATAGCTCATCATGCTCTTCTTTTATGAAAATACCTAGTTATTAGACATTAATTAGTGATATCCGACATGGAATGTCCCCATGACCATAGTACAAAAAATCTTCCAACATTTAATTCAAAGACATAAGTCATGACTTATCGTCTAAATGATATGGAACCTGATCAAGCTACCATAAAGGAAAATTCTAAAGAAGCAATCAACAGCAATAAATACTCTAGTGAAGGGTCAACTCGGCAAAAGTATATATACCATTATACCAGAGTGTGTGCTCGAGAGATTTGGAGATGAAAGTATGATGACATGTATGTCTTGTCATCAAATTGATGTTACATTCGATTTTATGTATGAGAACTTTATTGGTCAAAAGTTGCATCTATTTGGTGGTAGAGGGCATATTAAACGACAAAACTTGAATGACATGAGTTACTTTCTGCAAAAATATCACACAAAAAAAGGGTAAAAACACATTTAGTGCAAACTCACAACTCAGTGAAAATTTACCTGAGAATGACACAGGCACAAATTAACAACTTTCTGAATTTCTGTTCATTAGTTTCAAATGGTGTCAGAATTTGTTTTGTTCCAGTCACTTTATATTATGGTCTTTATAACAGCTCAGAGTTAAAATTCATATTTGCACGTCTACAAATTAGAGGATGGTTCTCTACTAAGTCAGGTTGCGAACCTGGTTCTGCAAGCAGGTATTGTAAAAAAAAAGCACCATATCTGGAAGTAGGTAGAGCTTGCAACCTTTGTGGATGATGCAATGTCCATCAAAAGTCATTTGCAAAGAGATTTCGCAGTCAAATAGTAGAATTTAGATGAAAGGAATGTTTTTCCGGTAGTACATTGAAAACTTGAAACATATTTTAATATAGTAAATTGGAGATGTCTAGCATATATGACCAACAACATTCACAAGAAAACATAAGGAACACATTGATGGGTTATAATTTAACTCCCATAGTTTAATTTTTTTTACTCAATAGCTGTGTTCCCTAAGGGTGTGTTTGGATAGAAGGAAATTGAGGGAAAGGAAAGGAAGAGATTTAGAGGAGGAAGAATCCCTTGTTTGGATAGCAAAATGGGAGGGAAAGGATTTGGAAGGAAGGGATTTGGAAGGAAAATTGGAGGGAATTGGAAGGAAAGATTTGGAAGAAACTACAATCTCCCTTCCTTTCTCTTCCATTCTCTCCTAGACAAACAAGAACTAAATTCCTTCCATTGCTCTTCCCTTCCTTTCCCTTCCCTCCCTTCCCCTTCCCTCCCTTTCTTTTCCATCCAAATTTGCTATCCAAACATAGTGTAAGAGCGCAATATGGCCTCTTTCCCTTGAAGTTTGGTTATTTCACTACGCCTTCTTCATTTGCTAGTCATCTACTCATCCATATCTTATCGGAGAGGTATGTTAACTCCTCAAGAGAAGGCTCCAAAAACTTTTCTAATGTTCATATGTCCCAGGTAGACATGGGAGGATTGGAGCATAGTGTAAAAATGCGATAACAGTCGCGATCGCTGTGGGAGTGATGTGTTTATTATAACGCCTAAATATCGGTCGAAAACACAAGATATATCCCCTTAATACGACTCAAAATGTGATTCACCTTTACGACGTGGGAAATATCTTATCATTCTTTTAAAAACATCGACAACACAGCCGACGCAATGCAATGGCCTTGTTTTCACACTGGATCGGAGGGACTTTTCATACACCTCATCCTCCCATCTTTGGTTTGAGTTATTGTAAAATAAAATTGAAAAAATTGGGTGCGATAGAGTAAAAAGAAAAGTGGGGTAAATTTCGTGTGAGTGATAAAGGGAGTATAGATCTCTGATTCTCAGCCATGCGGTACCTGATCATACTTCAAAACCCCCAAAATTGAATTCAACGAACAAAATATTGGAACAATTCATGCATGACCTTCTTGTACATTCAATCAAACATAGAACAAAATTTAAAGATCAGACCTAAATCAAACAACACCACAGAGCAACAGAAGCAATGAATTCAATTGAGCACAAAATCAAAAACATCAAAAATTCGGCAAAGAACTAGCATGAAACTGAAAACCCAGAAACGACAGAGAAATTCAAACCTGTATCTTTGTTGATGATGAGAACGAGCTTCAGCTTGATACTTGGTTTTACAAGTGTCTAAAGGGTACAACACAGTGGTGCTAACCAAAGCACCAATGGCACCAGATGTTGCCTCCGTTAATGATTCGAAATTTAAAGCCATCTAGAAATACACATAAAACAAAAACTACCCAAATCTTAATTTATGAAAATTACATCAATCAAGAAAGAACATTCACAAAAAACAGAGAAAATTGGAGGGCAGATGTGATTTGTGATTTGGGTTCCATCGAAAAATGGAAGAAAATGAATGGAATTGAATAATAAGGACAAAGGAGTAAAGAGACAACAGTATTCGAGTGACCCACCCAGTACCCACATTGTTTTTGCTGTCATTTTCGAATCGTTTTCAGATTTGGAATTGTTTTTCCAAATTTTAGATGTTCTTCAATCACCACCAACGGCTCCTATCTGGCTCATGGTCTTCTCAATAGTCATTCAATAATCTGAGGTTTGGATTCTAATCTTCCTTTTTTATCCATTTTTGGCCAAAATAATCACCTAATGAAGCCAAATCTTAAAATCTCACTCCTTATCACCACTTTTTTAATGCTTTTAAATTTTGCAAAATCTCATAATTATTTTCTCTATTTAAGATTTACTAAATATTTCACTCATACTTTTATTTTTTTTTTATTTTCAATTGATGTTTCAAGATACAAAATTTTGACGGCTTATATTTACAAGTATTTTTTACAATTATATTTTTTTTTAACTAAGTACATATTTCATCATCTTATTTGTCGAGTCATCATTTTAGCATAATTTACTTTGATGACAACAGTAATACTAATCGATATTAAAAGTATATTAATCTTCTAATTCTAACTACATATTTTGCCATAAACACAATAATAGGAATCAAACATAGTAATAGTAAAATTAGTACTAGAGTAGACATAGCATATCTTAATATTAATTATGTACATTATGATATAATAATAATTGATATTTCATATTAATACACATTGCCACATTAGCACGCAATGGTAACTAGATACTTCTAATTAGATTGATTGACATTGAAAATATCTTTTAAAGTAATTCTAGAAAATCAAACATATGTAATTTTGTAGGTTGTAAAGAATTTGAAAGAGAGCTAGATAATAAAAAAGAAAGAAGTGCAGAATGATATGAAAATAAATAAGGGAAATTATCATTGGTGTCCCTAATGTATGCGTTATTCTCAATGGTGTATAAACTTTTTTTCCCATGGCACCCCTGACGTTTAGGGGTAATAACAACCGTGACCTTTTTAAGTATTTTCCGTTAAAATTCCGTTAAGTTTTCGAATTTAACCTAACTAGGGTTAGTTTCTTCTTCTTCTTCACTCCTTCCATGGCTGCCTTCCATCCATGGCTGTTCTTTCTTCAAAACCCAGAAAAATCCATTTTTGAAGAGAAATTGAGAAGGGTATTTTCATGGGTAATGTAATTTCTCATCATCAATGACAATACCCTTCTCAATTTCTCTTCAAAAATGAATTTTTTTGGGTTTCAATGACAATAGTCTTCTCAATTCCTCATCAGCACTTTCAATTTGATCGATTTAATGGGTACTTTTTCCCTGAAATTTCTTGCTTCCCTGAAATTTCTGCTGCATTCTTCTCCATATATGTTCAATCTCACCAGGCATTTGATCTAAAATGGGTACTCTTTCATGACCAGTCTCCCCTTCTCTTGAACGGAAACACATTAAAGAAGGTTCCCCCGAAACAATGGTTTCTGGACCATCTAGCCTTTCTTTCAAATGTCTTCTAAGAGCACCACCAAAAGTTTCAGGCCTAGCTTGGTTTTCAAAATCAAGAAAATTATGTGCAGAGGTAACTTCAAGACATCCTATAGAGAAGTAAGTATACTGCTCAGATGAACCTTCTTCGGAAATATAGAGAAACCCTTTTATCATCAAAAACAACGAAAATGCATCAAGGTGTGTGGTTCTTTTCCTCAAGTTTGAATTTGTACGAACCAGAGGAAAGCTTGAAGGAGATTAAAACTTAGATTTTCATGAGGAAAGCTTGAAGGAGATTGAATTTTCATGGATTTTTCTGGGTTTTGAAGAAAGGACAGCCATGGATGGAAGGCAGTCATGGAAGGAGTGAAGAAGAAGAAAAAACTAACCTTAGTTAGGTTAATTTTGAAAACTTAACGGAATTTTAACGGAAAATACTTAAAAAGGTCACAGTTGTTATTACCCCTAAACGTCAGGGGTGCCATTGGAAAAAAAAAAGTTTATACACCATTGAGAATAACGCATACCTCAGGGGCACCATTGATAATTTCCCAAATAAGAATGGTATGAGGAATGAAAATGAAACTACTTATGCGTAGGGTGAATGATATTAGCTCAGCATATGCAATTTCCTACTGACGATCATTGGAATGCTTTGAAATGGCTTCTTCGGTACCTTGTGGGAACCATTGACTATGGTTTAAATCTTCACCAAAATACTCCTCTCTCTCTTCATGCTTTTTCGGATGCGAATTAAGTTCGTGACAAAGATGATTATATCTCTACCTCAACCTATATTGTATATCTTGGTTCTAATCCTATTTCATGGTCCTCTCGCAAACAACGCACTTGTGCGTGCTCGTCTACGGAAGCTGAATATCGCTTTGTCGCTTCCACCACTACTGAGCTATTATGGTCAAAGAATTTGTTTACTGAAATCGGTCTAAAGATCTCTTCCAAACCAGTTATATATCACTACAACATAATTTGCTTTTAGTGGGATATATATAGCGACATTTAATATTTAAATGTCGCTATTTCAAATTTCTAATAGTATATATAGAGGATATAGTGACATTTATTAGATCCTTTAAAAGCATAAGAGGTGTTCATTCGGGTGATCAAGTCGGTTTCGGACGAGTGTCTTTCGGTTCGGTTGTATTCCGGATCGGCTATTTTTCGGTTGCGTGTTACGATGGGTCGCACTCGGGTTGGGTCAGTTAGTTGCGGTTCGGTTGAAGATCGGTTATTCGAGCTATCGGGTTAGCATCGGTTCGGTGTCTGTTGAAGTTCGTGTCGAGTGTTAATCGGTGTCGGGTTGTCATCGGTTAATAATTAGTTCGGTTTTGTCGAGTACAGATCGGGTTCGGGTTTTAATTAGTATCGGCTACGTACTACTAATTACTATCGATCGAGTCAATATTAAATTAAGTCGTTAGTCATTTTTTAATTGATGACAAGATTTCCTCTACTTAAAGCAAAAATAGTTAAAATGTAAATCAACTAGTGATCATTATTACTTTGTTACTTTTACTTGTTTAACCGGAAATTAGAATTATAAAGTTCTATCAATTTTCATCTAATACGGTTATATACATTGACCATTGATTATTAACTCTAAATATATGAAACCATGTATTTATAAAATTTAATTTATTAAAATATCTATCACTTTATTAGATTAAATAATAAGATGATTGAATATGAGTCTATCATACTTCTATGTTAAAAATTGGTTCAGGTTTAAAGCAATTCGATCTAAAATTTATTCGGGTTTAGTCGGTTTTTGCCAGATCGAGTCCGGTTTCGAGCATGATTCGGGTCGGATATGACTCGGGTCAGTCATTTTTGGTTCGGGTAATCTCGGTTAAAGGTTATGTGTCGGTTACAAAAATCGGTTACAGTTCGGGTTCAGCTTTCTCATTTTCGGTTGTCAATCGGTTCGGGTACAACTTCGATTCGAGTATTGTCGGTTCGATAAACCTTAAAAAGGAACACATTTTCGGGTCGGTTTACTTTCGGTTTCAGGTCGGATTTTCGGGTCGGGTCACTTTTGAACGGCTCTAAGCATAATAAAAGTCACAATAAAACTTTTTGCGACATAGAATCTAGTGATATTTCTCACAAATGTCACTATAAACTATAGTGACAATTACATATATCACTAAAGACCAAATAAAGTGTCGCAAAATCACTTTATAATGAAACTTAAAATAAAAACCAATAATTATTACACTAGAAATATGAATCAGTGACATTTTTTTAATGTCACTAAATCCAATGTCGTAAAAAGTCAAATTTGTTGTAGTATATATATTGTGATAATTTGGGAGCTACATATGTTAGTGTCAATCCCGTCTTTTACTCTTAGATAAAGCATCTAGGTCTCGATTATCATTTTGTTCGTGAAAATGTTCAAGCTGGTTCTCTACGTGTTTCATTTATATATCCACCCATGATCAAGTGGCTGATCTACTAACCAAGCCACTTCCTCGACTGCAGTTCTAGAAATTTGTTAGCAAAATTGGTTTTTCTTTCCCGCAAGCCCATTTTGAGAGGGGGTGTAAAGCCAATTAAATAAATTATTTTATAATTCTTGTTTTCTTAAAATGGATTTGTTTAGAGTGTTATAACAAACTCATTCTACCATTGTATATACTTCCTCCTTTCCATTTTAGTTGCACCATTGGGTTTAACACGTTTTTTAAGGGTCGTCAAATCAGTATGAAGTAGGGATGGTGTATGATTGATGGTGATATGTGGGGTAAAAATAAAAAAAAATTATTATAAGTAGATAGTGGTTGTGACTTGTGGGTATATTAAATAATTAATGGGATGATGTATGATTGATGGTGATAGTGAGGTATGAATAAAGTGAGGATAAAATAATTAGATTATTTTGCCAAAAATAATAATGTTGCAAGTAATATGAAACTTCTAAAATTGGTAAGTGTTGCAAGTAAAATGGAACGGAGGTAGTATATTTGTCCTCTCAAGTTATTCAATAGAACATGTTTTCATTATCATTTTCATAGATCATCTAGAATAATAATTGTAGTAAACAGATTTTGTGTTTGAGAAAATCTAAAATGAAAAAAGGTGAAAACGAAGCTATATTAAAGTTCAAACAACCTGTTTAAAACTCCAATAAAACGACATAAAGATTTAACGAGGTTCATCTAATTTAGGCTACGTCCTCCGATGTGTGGTATCTCACTTATATTATCACAAAGTAGTTCAAAGAACTCTCAAATATGGAGAATTACAATAGACAAGAGATTAGACTTGTATTTAGGTTTAGGGATTTTTGTGGATGTGTTACAATGACATATGAGACCTCTATTTATCGAAGTTTTACATTAATAACTATTACATAATTAAGGCTAAGGATATATTAACGCACAATAAACAAAACTTCAAGGAATATCAAGAGTCAAAAATCGAATCCAATGCTCGATCAAGGCAAAACTTTATTACTTGGATGCCTCGTATAAGAATCTTCACCCTTTAGTCTTCTCATTAACTATCATTCATCATGCTCCATAATTTTTGTGTTTAAGTCACTTGTTAAATGCCTTATAACATCATGCATTCAACACCCACTTTAAACACCATATTCATCTCACTCATTAAGTTACACTTAATTACCTATTTAGTCTATCCATATGATTCCATCTCTATACTCATATAATGCATAGAATTAATTTGGTGCACTCAACTCACCCATTACACTAACAAATGTGAATTATGATCTCTTCTGTTTAAGAAAGATTGTTTGATTTTATTTGATTTGATGACCAAGAAAGAAAAGAATGGAGAAAAAGAAAGAAAAGAAGTTGAAGAGAGGAATAATGAAAAGAAATGGAGAGAAAAAAAAGAGAAATGAGTCGGCAAAATTTTAATTTGGTTTTCTCCTTTATAGAAATTTTTTTGTTGTTGTTTAAGTTTTATGCCGCCAGAATTTGAATTCTAATTAAAATATGAAAAAATTACTGTTAATAATACAATTTTTTGTTATTTTTCCTATAATTATGTCAACTATTAATTAATCATGAATAATACCAATTTAAAGGGGTATTTTTCTAAAAAAATACCTAATATGTAAAAAAATCAAACTATAGGTGATTATATGACAAAAGTGTTTCGGGTTATAACATTATATAGTTGGGTATATAATGGTTTGTCACATGAGTATATTTTATCATCTATATATGTCCTAAAAATCTTAATCAAATTTCTCTCTCCAAAGTAGAATTCTAAATGGGAAGAACATTAAAAAACGGAGGGAGTATATATATTTGAATATATAATGATCTGTGTTTTGGGTTATAACATTATATAGTTGGGTATATAATGATTTGTGTTTTTAATTATAACATTATATATTTGGGTATATAATAATATGTGCTTGGGGTTATAGTAATGTGTATTTGGGGGTTTTAAAATTATGTAGTTCTGTATATAATGGTCTTTGTTTGGGGGTATAGTATTTTTATTACACCAAATATATATTATATTATAACCTTAAATATATATTGTTACAACTCAAAATATATTTTGTTATAACCATATATATAATATTATAACCTCAAATATATTATTACTATTATTATAGAAAAAATAATAACAATAATAAAAATAGTATTAATTTCCCGCTAAAATTAGTTAAATAGTATCAACTATGTTACCAACGCTTATATACGTGGAAAACAAGACATAAATCAACGGACATCTAATCTTTTCCTCACGCTTATAAGTGTGGTTAAGCCCAGATTAGCCACGTTTAATAAGGGTGGAAAATATTACCCGCAGAATTACTGCCCATGCTTACTTAAGTGTGGGCATTAACATTTTTAACCGTGGACATTAACATTTTTAAGCGTGAGTGGATGCACATGCACCTTATTTTTGTATCACAACAAATAGAAACTAATTATGCGACAAAATGGTTTGGTAGCCTATTTTGTCGAACTTTTTTTTTTAAAGCTTTTTTAAAAACTATTTGGCATACCAAGAGCCTCCCCAAACTATTTGTAAAAATAAGCTTCTACGCAAAGCGGGCTGGGAGATGGGTTTTGGGCGTCTAATTGCCCGCTGTTAGTAACAGCGACCTAATGGCAAAATGCTATTAATTAATCGACCGCTGTTAGTAACAGCGGCCCAATAGCTTTCATAATTTTTTTTTCGTTTTTTTAGATAGGCCGCTGTTACTAACAACGGCCTATTTGAAGCCATCCATATAACCAGTAGCTTCTTTTTCGTGTCATTTGCTTTCTCTCACAAACCCTAATTCCTCCCATTTCTCTCATTCTATCTATCTTTCTTCAGTTTCTTCCCCATTTCTAGAGTAATTGTTATCATTTATCTTCATTTTACACTTCATTGTTGAATTTGCTTATTAAAGGTGAGTTTTTTTTGGTCATTAATATCCATTGATTGTATAAAGATTGAATTTCTTGTAATGTTGGTGATTTTGTTTCTTATGCAGGAGTTTATTTTGCTTCTACACATTATCTAATTGAGGTAATTTTATAAACTTTTGATAACGATGGATTGTCCTTTGGTGTGTAGATGGAATGGTGTTATATCAAGGTGAAAATTTAAGACCAATTGTTGCAAAAATTGATATGTCTCTTTGTGAGTTTATTGAGTTGTTGTATAAAGTGTGTGGCTTTGATAAACAAATTTATCTCAATTTGATCGTCCTCCTTCCCAAATGTTTACTCCTTTGTCTCTTGACCGCACTGATAATGTGAGAACCGAATCAAGTTCTAGCCCACATTTTAATAACTATACAACAATACATTTCCATTGAAGAAGAAGCATATCTTGATAATGAGAGAGTAAGTAATGATGAAGGGGTTGAATGTGATGAGGGAGATGATGAAGATGATGGTTTCAGCGATGAGGAAGATAATGAAGATGATGGTTTGAGTGATGAGGGAGAAGGGCATGAACGTGAACAACACCTTCAACTCGACAACGTAGTTGACAATGTACAACCTACACAAACCACTTCATCTTCTATTAGTTTTTATGACCAATTAGAAGAGCTTGTTGAAACTGGTGATTGGACTATGGGCGCTGAAAACTCATCTATTATGGAGGGAGATGAACTTGCTAAGGGTATGGAGTTTTCGAGTAAGAAAAACTTGATTGAAGCTTTGAAGGGTTATTGCATTAAGGTGAATCAATCATATACTTGTCATGGAAAGGTAAGCAAGCTGCAATCGCAGAGATTTATGGTAGTTGGGAAGAGTCATATGAGCGTCTTCCACGTTACTCGCAAGCTTTGAGAGATGCACACCCATGAATGGCTGTGGAATGGGTATACGAATCAGAAAGTCGTACTGTGAATGTTTTCAAAAGGTTATTTTGGGCATTCAAGCCTTGCATTGATGGATTTGCGCATTGTCTTCCTATACTTGTCATTGATGGGACTCATTGTTAACTTTTCGACTATCACCTGTACATGTAAAAAGGTTCGCGTTTTCCACTATCCATGTTCTCATGTGTTAGCTGTATGTTCTGCATATAGCTTATCTGAAGAACCGTTTGTGGATCGTTGTTTTCGCACTACTAGCTATATGAGGACCTATGAGCCCCAATTTGAACCTGTGCTTGACTCTTCTCAATGGCGGGAATACAATGGCCCTCGTCTGATTGCTGATGCTAGTAGAGTACGATCAAAGGGACGTCCAAGGTCAAAGAGGTTGCGTAACGAGATGGATGATCGTACTTATAGAGGACTGAGATGTAGCTTATGCAACAGAACAGACCATAACAGGCGTAGTTGTGCGCAACGACAACGTGGATAATTTGTGTATTTTTTATTTGAACAGGCCATAACAGGCGTATGTATTTTGATGTTTAATAATTTGTGATGTTTAATTATATATTAAATTATAATAATTTAATTATATATTAAGTAAAAAACAAAATTAAGAACAAAAATACAGCAAGTCAATTGAACAACCATTGGGTCGCAGTTAGTAACAGCGGCCAATTGAAAAATAGAACTCATTAAACCGCTGTTAGTAACAGCGGCCCATTGAAAAACACACTAAAAATTATAACTCATTGGGCCGCTGTTACTAACAGCGGGCGATTAGACGCCCAAAACCCATCTCCCAGCCCGCTTTGCCTAGAAGCTTATTTTTACAAATAGTTTGGGGAGGCTCTTGGTATGCCAAATAGTTTAAAAAAAAGCTTTAACCTTTTAGGCGACAAATATAGGCGAGTAAACACTTTGTCGCATAAAAAATCTTTTGACGCCTATTTTGATGCCAAGCTATACGACAAAGTGAAAACATGTCGCCTATTCTGTCGCGTAGCTATCTCTGCTGGGCTATAAAAAATATAAATATTGTTTATTATTATTATATAATAATAGTATTAAATTAATATTATTATTAAATAATAATAACAAATATTCACTTTTCTTATAAATAATAATAATAGACATATATATAAACAAAATATGGACTAAAAATTAAATTTACATTAATATATGAAAAAATTATACATTAATATTTATAATACAATTAAAAATATTATTTACATAAATGTTTGAAATATAATACCAAATTTCATAAATAAATATATACATATGTACAAAAAAAAATGTAAAAAATACAAAGATTAAAATAACTTATGGCACAAAAAAAAAATAACATGCATGTTATACTCTACCTAGTTTTGAAAGATCTCTAAATTTTCGAAATAATCCAAATAAATCAGAAAAATTTTTGAAAACGCAATTTTTTTTAAAAAAGCTTAGAAAATCTCTAAATTTTCGGAATTTTTTTTAAAAAAAGCAGAAATATCTCCATAAATCAGAAAACGCAATTTTCGAAAATCAGAAAAATAACAAAGTTAAGAAAATCAATTGTATCCCATAAATCCATTAAACCAGCCTTAAAAATCATAATTTTCGAAATCATCTTAAAAACCCTAAAATTTCAAAACACCCAAAAAAACTCTAAATTCTCTAAAATTTAAATTATTTTCGTGTTCGAAAAATCCAAAAATAAAGGGAAAAATTGAATGAAAATATACAAAAATTATCGAAATTTCCTTTAAATCAAAAGTTTGAAGGTCCACAAGTGAAATGCTCCAACAAAAGCCACCGAAAAATGGCTGAAAAAAATGTAAAATAGCTGGCCAAAAAAAGAGTTAGAAAAATGGTGGAAGTATGTAAAAAAATAATGGAGTTTGGAAAAACTAGGGTTAGAAGGGAAAGAAATGAGGAGAGAATGAAGAGTAATGTGTGGAAATATATGGAGAGAATGAGAGAAAAAGTATGGGAGAAGATGGGATAAAGACGTATGGAGAGTATAAATAAAATGAATAGATTTAAGTAACAAAAATTTTGTCACCAATTTTGTAGCATAAAAGTTTGGCTACAAAATAGGCTACAAAACTTTTTGTCGCATAATAGTTTAGCGGCAAAGAGATTTATCACTTATTTTGTCGCATAAAAGTTTTCCGTCCAATTACTAAAAATTAAACCGTTTAAAACTTTGAACAACAATTTTGACAACAAAAAAGCCATTCATCACTAGTTTTGTCGCCAAACTTAAAGGCATAAGCTTTTTTTTGTTCAAAACTTAGTTTCTTTTGTAGTGTATTGAGTGGTGCTTTTGTGATTACTTATTTGAATTACATATATACAAATAGTAATGGAACATGTTTTCTTTCAAAGGAGGATGAATTGATTTTTAACAACTTGTTTTTACCGTCAAAGTTGGATTTTACTAATAAAATGTCTTTCGAAGGATTGAAATTATTTTTTTATTGATTAAAATTTTGACCTACTTTACCAAATTGATTGAAACTAATTTTATACTAAATATTATTTTAAGGTGAACCAAATAAGGCCTTAAATCGTGCTTGGCAAGTGAGTACTCTATTGCAATTTGCAACTAAACAGAGCTCTTATATGCATCATGAACTTATACGATTACCTTTGTTCTTTATATTAGGTTGATCCAAGTGATTCATGGGTATATATTTGTATGTTAACAAAAAGTGTGACTGGACCTAGGTCCAGTCGCACTTTTTGTGTGACTCATCATAGACTAGGTCGTGCGCGACTAATGTTAGAAATCGCCGTAAACTTTAAACGGTTGTCATTTTTCGCTTGATTGTCAGAATTGGGCATATAATATGTCGTTGGAAAGCCCTTGAAGTCTAGTTTCTAATGCCGCAAACCTTGCATTAATACAATTTTTTTATAAAAATTTATGACCAAAAGAATAAACATGTATCAAATTTCAGCACAAACTAACTTTAAACGATTGCCATGTCTCGCTCGGTCATCGGATTAGGGCATATAATATATCATTAGAAAGATCTTGAAGTCTAGGTTCTAATGCCGCAAGCATTGCAATTATATGATTTTTTCTATATAAAGTTATAGCCAAAAGAGTGAACATGTATCAAATTTTAACACAATCATATTGATTCCGCAATCATATTGATGCTCATTTTCGTTGGCTATTGTAATTCGATTTTTAGTTTTAGCTTGTTTTAGTTCAATAATTGTTCGGAGAGAGTTTTTCAAGAGATGTTAGAGATTGAAGGCTTGAAAAACAATCAGGGTCAATTTTGAAATTTAAATATATAAGAGGTGACGATAAAATAAAAAGGTTGGCGAAGTTTAATAATGCCCTTAAATCAATTATGCTGAAGATAAAAATAGCACAAAACAATCATAGCTTACTTTAATTACACTTGTAATGCATTATGCATAGGAAGAGTCTAGGTAACTCTTGAGCTAATAATTTGGATTCACATCACAGGAGGAAGTTCAATACTATCTGCTCCTACAATTGAGAATTTTGCAGCTACTGCCTACTAAGCACTGTCTTTAGACGCAACTTTTCTGACTATAGCCTTCACTAGTGCAGCATACGGCGACCTTGTCTTCGGAATATCCCAAAACCATAAGTTGCAAGCATAATCTCAAGGAGAAGAGGGAATTGTAAGAAGATGAACAATGTTACAGGCAAGGATGCTAGTGCACCCACTACAAGCAATCTCCACGACTTGTTTTGGCCAAAAACAAGGTACAAAGCGGAGCCAAAAGCCACCATCAAAGATGTTATGGAAATAAAAAGCATGCCTAGACCAATGATCAACCTCTTCGGTAAAGCATAAAGAAAATCAGCTTCAGAATACCGTGAAGTCAAGATTGATAAAAACATCAAGATTGAAGCCACCGAAGAGAACAATGATACTGCATCAAAAACGCCAAATGTTGCAAAGGCTGACAGTTGGTTTTGTTCGGGTTTAATAAACAAAGGGACTCCGTTATTTTGATCATTGCCACCCGGTACAGTTATTGCGGCAGCAAACACTACTGTCGCGATAAGGGCAGCTGCAACTGTGCATGAAGTTGCCGTATCTTTCATCCATTTTTCTCCTTCTTTAATCAAACTTTGATGTGCCTCGCTAAATACTAGAGCTGGGGTTTTTCCTTTCACATTCTTCCAACCTTTGTACGCTGGTTGTACAAATTTCTCTACTTCCTGAAATATAGAGAACTTTCCTTCATGTTAATGAATCTACTAGACAAATGATTATTTTTATATGAATTTCTTGCTAATTACTACTACTACCATAAACTTAAAGCTCCTTTTCACTTGCAACTTTACAGGTTTTACTTTGCAAATTACTACCATGAAACTACAGGTAAAAGTTATAAAATTGCTACCATAGTTCCCGCTCCTAACCGCACCACCACAGCCAACAAACCTCCAGCAAGACCTAACCCTAACCCACGAATCAAACCCCCAACTTGTTGGAAATCACATCCCCACTCATAGAACATGCTTGTCAGACCCTTTAACTTCCCTCTTGGTCACCAGACTTGTTTAAAAAATTAGGTTAGTTAGTGAACAATTTAAATTGTTTGATCATTAAGTATTTTTAATTGGGTGATATGGTAGATTGGTAGTACTAATTTATAACTTAAATGTACTTCAATGATACTAATAAAAAAAGTAAGGGAAATTCCACGTGGTAACCCTAAGGTTTTGGGTTTTCCACGTGGTAACCAAAACTTTAAAAAAATCCATATGGTAACCCTGAGGTTTACCAAATTGTTCCACCATGACCTTTTGGCACATAAAACGTTAGCAAAACATTAGGAAACATTAATTTCGAAGCTTGAAGGCTGTTGTACGCCTATATATGCGACTCATCATTTTAAATGCCATCAGTTTCAACCATTTCCCCCAAAATATAAACTCAAACTCTACCATCTTTGGATTTGGAGAAAAAAAATATGATTTGGATGAAAAATGGTAGATTTGAGGTTTATATTTTGGGGAAAAAGTTTCAAACTGATGACATTTGAAATGATGAGTCGCATAAATATGCATACAACAGCGATAAAGCTTCAAAATTAACGTTTGCTAATGGAACATTTACATAAACCTAAGGGTTACCGCGTGGATTTTTTAAAAGTTTTGGTTACCACGTGAAAAACCCAAAACCTCAGGGTTACCACGTGGAATTTCCCAAAAAGTAATAAGACTGTCGGCCTGTGACCATTGAGATATACTCTGTTTTTTTTGTTGTTGGTACTTTGACTTTCATGGTCAAACGCTTATACATTTGACCATAGTTAACTTTAAATTTATGAAACTAGTATGTCTTTATAAAAATTAACTTTGATTTATAAAATATACTTCGATATATATCACATAATGTCTATTAGTTTCCAATACACATTATGTGATAAAGTATCATTGATAAATTTATATCCAAATATATTTCTAAGATATTGATGGTCAAAGTTGTATGAACTTGACATGAACGTCAAAGCACCAACAACAAAAAAGAACGTAGGAAATACATTATCCTAACTCAAACAGCCTCACAGGGTTTACAAGATCAATGATGATCATTGATTTTTCATATAATCCAAAATATAAACATTATGGCATCTCTAAAAAGTTGGATTAAGCACCTTAAACCACTGTAGCTCACGTTGCATCTGTAGAGCTGCACCAGATACAAGATTAAGGCGGTCTGAAGGAGGCAAACTTCCTGCTAGATGCAATATATTGTTCCCTTCTGGATCAATATATCTAGTCACCAAATGCTTATACTCACTCATTTGATATATGAGGTTAAACACATTTTCTTGACGATATTTGACTGCTATCTGAAATAAATTGTGATTATCTTTGTTGGATGACCAGATAGCAGGAGGAAATGCCTCCACAATCTCCTCTACAATTTCATGTATACCTAACTTGGCTGCAATATGGAGTGGTTGTTGAAGCATAGAAAATGCTTTTGCATCATCCAATTCCATAATTTCTATGCATAAACATCTGACAAGTTCAATTGCATCATTATGCATCCGTTTTGTGTCCCGAATGTGCTTCCAAAATAAAACTGCAATTATGCATACACTGGGATAAGAAGTATACAAAAGAACATACAAGAGCTAGTCATAAGAAAATTTTATACATCTTCAGTTACTCGATTATTTGTATGTGACGAGACTACAACTATCACCTAAATCACCAAAAATCAGCTATAGCTCAAAAACAACTAAAAGTTCATGTGACAAAATGTCCTTTTTGCAATTGTTTAGAAAGTGCCTCTTCATCTTAGTTCCTTGATGTATGAGGATCATACTACTACCTCTGTTTTCAATTGATCTCACTTTCCATTTGAGTTGTTTGTTATTGATGTTCTCACTTTACATCATACCAAATATAGTATTTATTATCATCTAAGAGATGTATATACTATCATTATTTTATCTCTGTTGTCCAACAAATTTTATTAATTAAGTGTAATATTCTCTTGGTTGGCCCACATATCTTGGTTTTGCCAATTATCGAAGAGAGAACATCAACTGAAAACTGAGGACGTATCATACAAAGTATTATACATATACTTTCCCAAAAGATCACATATGCTTTCTAGAGTGTGTAAACCCCAATTTTCAGAAACTACAACAGGACACAGGAGTAGAAAAAATTATGTAAAATAAGCATATTACAAGTAAGAAAGGAAAATAGCATACGCCATCAATTGTTCACTGAAAATGCATTTACACTCACATGTATTTTTTTTGCAGTCTTGTACACATTACACTTGTAACGACAAATCTAAAAGGTATTCACAGACATGACAGTTTCTCATAAGCAAGCACACTTAGAGTAACTTACAAGATGTAAGTAACTTACAAGGATTTCGAACATGTGGCCAAAAACTGTAGTTGCTACCACTTGAGAATGCATTAGGCTTCTCAGCAAGCACACTTAAAGGGGAGCCAACACCATTAAGTTCCATGGTGGCCAAGTCTGGGTACTGTTCCACCAATCTGAGTGCTATATCTGTACAAATATTAAATCAAAGATTATAAAAAGAAAGTTATCTTAATCAATATCAACAATCAACACTGACAATGTTACGTTCTGCTAATCATTGTCATTGTAGTGAGAATGACTGAATCTTCGACAACAAGAGCAACAAAACTTATAAATTACAAATTATGATAATTTGAGACCTGAGTACCACGAGAAAGCTTAGTAACTTTTCATCACAAGTGCACAACTTAAGCAAAGAAGTAGGGAAACTATCTCAGGGTTAGCTCCAACATGAACTCCACCAGCGGCTCAAGGATGATGGGAGGTGGTGTTGGTTTGTTTGTGGTTTCTGAAAGAGGGGTTACTTGCAGGCTGAGGGAAGGCGGATGGAATGTTCATGTGGCGGTTGCTGGCTATTGGGAGGTGAGATCGGTCGGTGTGAGGGAGGAAAGGGCGATTGGTAAGGGAAGAAGGTAATGCAGTGCGGGAGGGGCAGAGGGAGGGGGTGCCAGTTGCGGAGGGGTTTAAGTGGTTATGTTTTTCTTGTCTAAACTTACCTTTTTTATTTTGCAAAAATACGTAACAAGTTACTAGTTACCACGGTATACTGTCGGTAAATATCTCTCAAGTTCAAATTGTTCATAGCTAATCCATACTTGAGATTATTGTAGGAAAATAAAGTAAATGTTAACTATTCTGAACAATTATTTCCAAAATTAAATCATATTTCAGAACTCACCATAAAATTCAGCAACTATGATAGAAACTAAAAGCTTAATCCCATATTCGCCAGAGAAGGGATTAGGGTCCATGTCTTTTCTAGTGACATCCAACAAATATAAGACCATAGGTTTCTGGCCATATTGAGCTGCCCTATGAATAGGTAAACCCGATTTACTAGAAATGTTTGGCAAGTCTGGATTTTTGCTCACCAACAGTCTAGCAGCCTCAATGTTGCCTACAGTTGCAGCCACAAAAAGTGCAGTCTCACCATTTTGGTCAGTAAGTGCCAACTCTTCGGGTGACATTTTTCTGATCAGTTTTTCGACAAAGGATACATTTTTTCTGGTGCCAACTGCAACGTGGAGAGCAGTCTCTGATGCTATACTAATTTTGGCGGTCAAGGCTTCTGGGTCTTCATCTATGAATTTTCTAGCTTCTTTCCATTGACCACCAAGAGCAGCTTTATACAATGGAAGATACCCACCAATCTCCTTTAACTTGTTATCCACTCTCCATCTTGTGTGCCGGGATACTGGACATAAAGTAGTGAATTCAATATTAGTCTGAACTTGTTTGAAAAATAACTCATGTGATCTCACATCGAATCAAAGAATTAGAAAGAAATTGACTAATATACAAGCTTCATGGGCTATTCTCCCTATTATCAATTGGTTTTAAGATGGAACCTCATCGGACTAGTGTACAATCAACTTTTCTCTTGTGTGGGACTTATTGTATACATGTTCATCAACAAATCTATCTTAGGTTTCCGATCAACTGGAAAAAAAAATTCTCGGTCTTCCATGAAAAAAAACGTGTGGGTTCAAAGAGAATGGTGTTCCCGTCCAATTTTTAAAATGAGCTCACATTTGAGGGAGAGCATTGGAAAAATAACCCACATGTGATCTCACATCAAAGAATTAGAGAAAGGCTAACTAGCATAAAAACTTGATGGTAGAGAAAGATTGACTAACATAAAAGCTTGATGGGTTAAACCTATTACGAATTGGTTTTCGAATGAACCTCATCGGATGTGTACAGTCAATTTTCTTGTTGTGTGGGTCTCATTGTGTATAGCATGGAAAAAAATCGCGGTCGCGGATGCGTTTGCGGAAACGGTCGCGATGTCGCGGAAAACGGCTATAACGGAGAAATAACGCAAATCACGGCCGACGCGGCGTGATTTTTGTAAAAAAAATCACATAAGGGATTTTGAACTTATAATTGCATTTTTGTTGTTGAACTCAAGGTTGTCAGAATCGGGATTCTACGTGGGATCGAAATCAACTTGTGGGATCGGATCGTAGCATTGGATCGTAGGATCGGACGATCCTACAAATTTGTAGAATTAACAAGTTATAATATGTGTATATTTATTGTTTTGCCTTAATTTTCTTAAAACTCATACATTTTCTTAAGATTTTTCTTTAATTTTAAAATACATACATATCTTACTTGTTTAATGTCGTTTTTTTCTCTATTCTTAATGAAATGAGAATCTATATATAAGATATATACAACACATAATATATTTTTAAGCACATACACACAAGGATATAATAATAAACCTTAGTAAGCAAAAAAGAACAAAGGTACTAGCAAAAAAAATTTTAATTAGTAGTTTTGACCGATTCTACGATCCTAGCTGATCCTAACGATCCTAACGATCCTGCCCACGATCCTACACGATTCTGACTGATCCCACAATCGATCCCACCGATCCTACCGATCCTATGCACGATCCTGACCGATTCCGATCCTATGCACGATTCTAGTCGCTGGCCCCGATCTGGATCGTAGGATCGTACGATCCTACGATCCAGATCGCGATTTTGATAACCATGGTTGAACTACTGTTATTATGCAATAATATGCAACTAGCTATTATAATTGCAATATTTGATTCTTGTAGTGTATAATTAATTAGTTTATTAGTTAATTATTTTGTTTATCAACTAAAACTATGAGTAACTATAAATTAAGTAATCATAATAATTAAAGTTAATGGGTATTAATAAAACTTTAACGCGATAACAAATAACGTTGTAACGGTGAAATATCGTTATAACGGTAAAATAACGGGCGTTACACGTTATATAGCGGTCAACACGGCGTTTTGACCGTGAAATTTGGTGAACCTTTATATAACGGGATTTAACGTCGCGGCAACTTTGAAACAGGTTATATAACGGGCGTTACGTAACGTAACGGGGGAGTTTTTATTCCACGGTGTATAGTAACATCTTGTGAAAAAAATTCCTCAAAATAAAAGGTGGTTGAAACCTTTAGGATTGATAACCATTAATCATAAGTTAATATGAATAGCAAGTTACTTAGGGATGACAATGGGTTGAACTTGATCAGATTATACACACTTCGACCTTGCTACGATTAAAAGTTGGAGTCATTTTTTGAACTCCACTCCACTCGGAACTAAATTATGTATGCTTTGGCTGGAACTCTCAAAAACTCCAGCAGTCAGATTATTACCAACTTGAAATATTTCTTTTCTAGTACTAGTGATTTTGAAGAATAAAAGAGTAACCTAAGTATCCTTTTATATACAATTTAACAAAGAATATATTTCCTTCAAATACAACTTAACAAAGAATACTTTGTCCTTCATAAACAATTTAACAAAATAGTCCTCCAAATGGTACTTAACAAAGAAAAGTCTCTAGTTCCTTTAACAAATTTAATAAAAATAGATGATCAAATTTCTATTTAGTATATTTGTGAATGATATGGATTCTACTTTGACTGCAAGCAGGTCAAGCGTAAGGTGTACTAATGTAGTCTTAGACTTGTTTGCACAAAGTTTATTCTTAGGGAAACATAGTTAGTTATGATTAACTTTAATCAACTAAACTACTCAAATAAAATTTTACGAACAATTAAAAAATCAATAAATCAAAGAAAAAATTACCTTAAATAATCCATTATTTTTACAAATTGCTCCGCAATAATCCCACATATTGATTAACGATGAATAATTTCAACTTTAAGGGTGTTTTTATATAGCACACCTAACCCTCAATCCCAAATGTCTTTATGAGTAGTAGTGTTGTAATTTTTATAATTACTACTCACCAATAATACACACTTAGATTGACCAAATAATAACTCACACATACTTATTGGGATTTGCATCGATCTAGAATAACTATAAGTTTAGTTTGTGGACTTGGTCTTAAAGTGTTGAATAATCAACATACTCTCTTAGGGTGTTGTGCCGGAGTAGGGGTTTGTCAACACAGGGTTAAAGATGGTGGGTGGGGCAGCAGTGACGCAGAGGGTGGAGGGCTAGGCTAAGGTGGTGAAAGAAGGTTACATTTTTTAATTTATTTTAATGCTTTCTTTTCTTTTGGGCTTATTACCTACTATAGGAGGTTGTATAATTTGTTAGTTATGTTGTGAGTAAAAATTCAAGTTAGGATGATTCATGGTTAATTAATAAGTGAGATTATCGTGAACAAATCAGCATAAGGTTGAAATATTTAAGACAATGTTTCCAAATTAAAACATGGAACTCAAAGTATTATTGCAAACATACATAACAAAGGATTGAAAAATCGATTTAATTAAGTATAAACAATAGTAAATTAATTTCTCTTAAGAAATTAGTCGTTTAAAGCAATGAATTAGTTCTCTCAATTTCACTTGTCGAATTTTATTTGATCCATCTGCATTAAGATACTAATTAAATCAGTTCTTCTAAGGTTCCCTATGAAGGTTTCTCTCTAGCCATATAGTGCTAACCTTTTTCCTTAAAAAGCCTTGAATTTGTTTCTCTTCTCCGATCTCTTTCTTTTCTCTTTTGTTCTCTTATTCTTCTTCTCTTCTCTTTATCCTTTTCTTTCTTTTCTATGGAAACCCTAATCTCTATTCTAGTAGAGAAGTCTCTTATGTCTTCTTTGGCAACTGATATAGTTTGGTTAGGGATAGATCTCATGAAATCTTGAATATGAACAAAGAGGAAGCCAATGGCAAATTGGTGTGATGATGGGGGTGATGATGATGGACACATCAAATTAGGTCTCATAGGAAAGGTTTGGACAAATAGCCATTAACGCTATAGAGCATTCATTAATACCATTAAGGGGATTTGGAGAGTAGAACATGGGGTGAATATTTGTAATGTTGGAAAAAAGCTTTTTCAATTCCAATTTTGTTATTTAGATGGATAAGGCAAAGTGCTAGAAGGCCAACCATGGCACTTTGATAGATGTGCTCTTCTTCTCAGCAAATTAGATCGTGCCATTAAAACTTCTGATTTGAAGTTTTTCCATTTGCCCATATGGACTAGGTTTTATGATGTTCTTTTACAGGGAGATTAAAAGAAATCAGTGCAAAGATGTTGGGAGACAAAGTAGGGCAATTTGTATCAATGGAGAGGGAGGATATATGTGATTTATAAAAGTACTTGGGGATCAGAGTTATTGTGGATGTGAAAGACCCTATTAAAACTCACATTAATTTGCAAGTGAGGGAAGGGAATATGAGCAAAGCGAATATAAAGTATGAAAAATTAATGAATATTTGCTTTAGTTGTGGTCAACTTGGACATGGATCAAAAGACTGTGTAAATGGTTATGTTGACACAAAGAACTTGAAGTTTGGAGTATGTTAGAGTGCATCTCCTTGGAAAACTATTCGTGATGAGAGCAAGAACAACCAAACCAAGGATAATCCCCAATCTTGTTAGAGGAAAATTTTCTTCACCAAGATGGAATCAGTTAGTGACAAAGAAGGTGGTTAATGATGTACTGATGTAGCTTCATTGCTTGATAGAGTAAATATAGATGAAAATCAAGGTTGTTAAAATCGAGATTTTACTTTGGATCGAAAGTAGCTCTCAGAATTAGATAATAAAGTCAAAACATAAAATCAACCAATCCTAGACGTTTAAGACGTAATAGTTGTTTGTATTTATTGTTGAGACAATTTCAATGTATAAACACTTACATTCATTTATCAATTATTTTGCAATATTTCATAGAAAATCTAATTCGTACTTGTAAATCAAAATGAAACCTTTAATTTAAATCAAAATCAAAATAAAACAAGAAGAATTAAGGATGTAAAATAGACAAATAAAAATCAAACCGGACATTACAACAGATCAGAAATCAAAATAAAAAATATTCTTGATTCTACAAAAAAAAAGAAAATTAATAAGGGAAAAATTAGTTACAAGTGGGGTTGAGATGAATGACTCAGAAGCTTGGGTAAATATGAAGAAGAAAAAAAGTCATGAGAATAATTGCTAGAAAATGACAAAGAAAGGTGAAAAGACGTTTCTTCCAATTTAAGAATATCAAATAGGTCAAAAATTGTCACATGGCCCATAATATTTAATAATTGTCGCGTGAAATGCCCATTTGTAACAATTTTATCTGATTCTAACAATTTTACTAACGATTTTACCTAGGTTCGATTTTAACCCCGATTCAACTCGGTGGGTGGAGTTAGAATCGTAAAATCGTACGATTTTACAATCCGAATCGCGATTTTACAACCTTGATGATAACCCTAATGATTACTTGGGAGCGAAAAATGAAAATCAAGAGTAAAAAGCCTGGAGAGTTTTCCCGTGAGCAATAATTGTTTTCACATTACTACCAATGATGAATTGACAGTGGTGGACCAAAACAAAGAAAGAAAACACAGAGGTCGTTGCGCCCTCTAATGCCGACGAGGGGAACAATCCTAATGGTGAGTCTGGAAAAAAGAAAAGGCGGATAAAATAGCAAGAAAGAAGGGCGGTACTTTTGATAGTAATCAATGGTTGTCTTATGTTGGTTATAAAGAATCTTAGATGAAGACAAAAATGAAGTGTGCTCTATGGAGATTGATGACATAGGTTCTTTGAAGAAGATACTCCCGCAGTCCCTATGAGAATGCACCCAAATTAGTTTCGGTGAAATCTAGAAGAGAGTGAGATAGGGTTGGAGAATAGGAAAAAAAAAAAAAACAAGTGGATGAAAGAAATGAGCGATTAAGATGGAGAGAGATAATAAGTTGATGAGATTTAAATAAAGAAAGTGGGGTCATTACCAAAAAAGGAAAGGGTGCAATGTGAGTGGGACAAACAAAAATGGAAAGAGGTGCAAATTGAGAGGGCAAAGGGAGTAATGATTATTGTTGCAGTATGTTCAAAAAGAAGTGATGGGCCCAACAGATAGGGTTTTGGTTGTCAATGATTACAACCATCTTTTGGAACGAGGTTTAGGGAGTCCTTCGTTAGTTAGTTCGCCCTATGAACTAGTGCTTAAATTCTTCCCTGAGTTACTATTTCTCACTAAAACAAAGAGTATTTGAGTCTAAACTGAAGAAGATTCGATGTAAACTTTAGTTTGATAATTGGCCATTCAATGGCCAATGGAGAGTAGGAGGGTTAGCCATTATGTGGAAGAAGGATAGTTCAGTAAGCATTTGCAGCAAAGGGGATCATCATATTGATGCTTTTATTTACAACGCAGAATGGAGGTGTGCTGGTGTTTATGGGTGGGGCGAGAATGGCATAAACATAAACTTGGGCGATGATTTCGAAATTGGGATGAAGGAAAGGAAGAAAGCCCTTGACTACTTGGTAGGGATTTCATCGAGATCTTGTTAGAAGAAGAGCAAAAGGGTGGTTAGACAATTGACTTTCAATCTATGAATACATTTCGATCGTGTCAAGATTTGAATGATCTCAGGGATTTAAGAGCAGAAGGTTATAAGTTGCTTAGAGTACTAAGCGGAAAAAAGGCTTCATAGAAGAAAGGCTTGGTCAGTGCATGGTGAACGAGAGTTGAAGGCATTTATTTGAGGAAGCTTTTCTGAAAATATTATTTGGATGTTTCTACCCATTTTCCTCTTGTGCTGAATTTTAAAACCAGTTTACCAGATATACGACAACATAAAGACGATGATAAAACTTTTCGTAGTGAAACTAAATGGCTTCACAATTATAATTTTGCTGAAAAATTTAAGAATGTTTGGTGTGCTTCAAAGGATAAGTTTGGTGATCAATGGAGTTGCATGATCTAGGAATGTGGAAAACTGAACAGATGGAACAAGGAGGTGTACTTGAGCTCGAATAAGAGGTTGTGGTGGCTAAAGAAGGCTTGGGTAGGTTCGCAAAATGCATTAATCTCCAGTTGTTGTGGAAGAGTTTCAAAGTGTAGAGCAGGAAATCATACATATAAGACATGGTCAAGAAACCAAAGCTTGGCAACGATGTCGACCTTTTCCTCTTCAGAAGGGTGATAAAAATACTATCAACTTGCAATCAAAAATAGCCAATAGCAAGAAAAGGGACAAACATATGTGGTGTGGAGATACTTTAATGATCTATTTACTTCCTTATAGCTAGATATTACTATGGATCACTTGGATATGATCGATGAAAGAGTTTCGGACTCAATGTTAGAGTCCCTTACTCCTATGTTCGTCAAGAACTAAAGGTAGCCCTTGACTCCAACTTTAGACTAGTATTGGCAGATTATTAGTGCCACGAATTACAGTAGGTGTCTGGTGGTCTCCCTTAATGCATGACCTTTGAGTATTCAAATTCGTGTTTTTTTTATTTTTTTATTTTGGTTTTTATGTCTAAATTACTAATATTATGTTTAATGAAAAAATTCAATGTTTCTTATGCTTTTTAAAGATTGTGTTAAATTTGAGCATCAATGTTAAATGTTATTCAAAAAAAAAATGCTAGAAAATAATCGATCCCAAATCGTACCATGATTTGAAATATCGTACCGCAAGTCAAAAATCGTGACCCAAAATTCTTTCGTTCCCACCTCAAAATTTGAACATTGGTGAATTGCGTTCCCGATCCCGTTCCGCGACCCTAAACGTACCTCGATCCTGGAAACAATGGGTCTAACCGTCTAAGAAGACACCTTTTATTGGGATCAAGGGTAGAATTTTAAGAAATTACAAGGGTGGAAAAGTTACTTTCACAAGCAGTTAAGGAGGTGGTCATGAAAGCGGTGGCTCAGTGTATTCGTACTTTTGCGATGAGTTGTTTCAAACTCCCTATTTTATATGGTGAGGTAAGAGGCATCAATCATAATTTTTGGTGGGGTACTTTTAACTCTAAAAGAGGTATTCCTTAGAAAGCATGGAAGCATTTGTGTTGTCTATAAGGTGAAGTGTTTTAGAAAATTTCAATAATGCTCTTTTAGTCGTTGAAGGCTAGATATTACCCGCATGGAAGCATTTAAGAAAGACATCATTGTTTTCCGAATTCTCTTTTCTTTAAGTGCTTGAAGATATTACCCGCATGAGTCAATCTGGGACACAAATCTAGAGTGCTCGATATATACCTAAGACTGGCACAAGATGGGGAAACATACAACCTTTTAAAGATGCATGGTTTGAAGGCTGCAAAATAATTACCCTTTAGAGGGGATTTGAGGATAATGTGAAAGTTGAGATTCTTATTGAAGCTAACAGCAAAAAATGGCGCAAGGAGATTGTTGAAGAGCTCCCTTTGCCAATTGATGTTGAGAGGGCCCCAATTAGCATTTTTCCCTACATGGATGAGTAAGTATGGACGGCTAATAATAACAGTATATTCCAAGTTTGTGCTGCGTACAAATTTGCCCAAGCATCAAATGAGCTATCTAATAGATCTAATGGTTATGATAGAATATTGGGTTCTATATGAGAGCTAAGATTTACTTGCGGCGTGCTGAGTGGGATATTCTACCTAGGCCTGTCAAACAGATTAGGTTGGGTCGGGTTCGGGTCATATATAAACGGGTCAGAGAACCCTTGACCCAAACCCAACCCATTTAGTTAATTGGGTCAAAAATCACAACCTTGACCCGACCTGCAACAGATCAGGTTGACCTGATTTCGACCCACTTAACCCGTTTATAATTTTTTTGTTTTCGTTTTAAGGTTTTTAATGTTGTTTAACTCTAATTTTTTAGGCTTTAATTTTAACTTTATGTTTTTTTGTTGTTTATTTTGTATTTACTATGAAAAAATAAGAAAATATCAAATGAACTAAGTTTAGCTTATACTTATTGATTTAACTCAAAATTAACACATTTAATTAAATGGGTTATACATGTTTTTTTCAGGTTTAAAATTTTGACCTGAACCTAACCCATTAAATAAACAGATCAGGTTGGGTTGACCCATTTAATTAATTGGGTCAAAAGTCTCAACCCAAACACACTTATTTCAGGTTAGGTTCAGGCCCGGGTTAGCAGGTAGGGTTAGCAGGTTGGGTCAACTTTTTCCAGCCATAATTCTACCCCATGGGGTGAATCTGAAAAGGAAGGGAATTGTAGGTGTAGGTAAATTTCAGAGATGTGATTTAGAAGCCAATTATCACATTTTGAAGAAGTGCTATTGGGCGAAGGAAGTTTGGAGTTTGCTTACAAATGAACTTGATTTTGTCCAAGGATCCTCCTTTAGAGAATGGTTGGCTGCATAAGTAATTCAATGATGTTGAATTGTTCAGTATGTGTATGTAGCAAATTTGGGGAGCCCGAAATGATTTATGCTTTAGACATATGTTATGTATCTGTCGTTGTTTTCTTTAATAGAGCTAGTGACATGTTGAGGGAATATGAAAAGGCCAATTAGGTGTGTTAGTGAGGAGCAAAAGAAAAGGTGAAATGGCAGCCCCTGCATGGTTTTATAAAGATAAAATTTGACGTTGTTCAGATGAATGATCGAATAGGCCTTGGTGTTGTTGCTAAAGACTAGAATGGCAAAGTTATCATGGCTACATCAAAGACTGTGCGGTCATTTGTCGATGTGGAACATGCGGAAATCGAAGTCTTCAACTAGGGAGTGCTGATTGCAAAGGAGAGAGCTTGGGAGAAGGTGTGCATTGTAAGGGATGCGAAAGCTGTAGTTGAAGCTTTGCAAGACAAGTTCACTCGCGGTTTCCATAACCAAGTGTTAGTGAAGAACATCCAAAATTTGATTCAAGCTTGGCTAACGAGGTCGCTCATCGTCTTGCACAATGGGACTCCTCTAGTATTTGTAATGATGTTTGGTTTAATGAAAGTCCAGCCTCTGGTATTATCTTAGATGATTTTTCTAAATGATCGAGCTCTCCATTTTCTCAAAAAAAAAAGAGACTAACTAGATCCTAATCAAAATCTACATAATAATTTGTGAGTAATACTAAAGGGATTGGATTGGGAGAGTGTTATGAACTTTATTTTGTGAAACAATTAGTCACGCACTAGTACTATAATCCACCCCTTCTGCTTCAAAACAACAATATTTTGTTTGATAATGATATTTAAACAAGAACAATCATGATGCTAAATAATTTGAATATATTGACTTTAATTTTGCTATTTAAGAGCTTGATTGAGCTTGAACAAATATTTTGTTTTGTGATTACATATAAAAAAAATAGTACTTAACAAAGTGATACAAAAATCGAATTTAGAGTGCAAAGATTTGGATAAGTTTGGTTTATAATCTAGTCATTTTTCTGTCATAATATACCTATAGCAATTCCAAAAATTTTTAATGTAATAATCACCAGTTATAAGGACTATATAATATACATTTCAAAATCTAAAATATTGAATTATTTCAAATTTTACATGAGTGTAGTACCTTAGGATAGAGTTTGAGTTACACAACTAATATGTTCAACAACAGTTCTTAAATAACCAATTTGGCATAATAATGTTTTAAATTACCCAACTAAAATAAATTTGTTAATCAAATATCGGGACTAAGTCGTGTTCAGAGTGGGATCATTGTATGAATTAGAATGAATATGGTTGGAGTCAAAGTTGAATCGGAGTGCAAAATTATTAATACTGAGTTGGACTATAAAGTTGGTAGTCAGATTATTTGTCTCGCTTCATTCTTGCTGGATCAGACTAGGGAATTGGTTCAAATTCAATTGTCATCCCTAAGTATAGTGTTATGCATTCCATGAATAAAGAGGATAAAATAAATCTCAATTACTCAGCTTTCACCATAGGAGGCGGAGCTAGGGAGTGCCAGGATCGGCATAATGCCCTCAAGTTGATAATGGCTTGTAGTAAAATTCAACTAAAAAATAACTACAATCTTGCATTTTGGCTAACCCTCACCTCAAATTCTGGCTCGACCAATTAGTACACCTACTAATTCTTTTTCAATAGCAGGCAAATAAATCACTTTCTGCAATTATATATGGTGAAATAGACAATTAATTTTCTATCTAACAATTTACAATTTTAAGCACAAGAAAAAAAAATTAGAACAAAAGTAAAAAGTACAGCTCCAGAACTATTCGCATTAGATGGCAAGCACATTAACACAAAACATTAAATAATTATTTGATAAACCCTAAATAGAAAGAGTTCAAAATTACCAAATCTTGTGGCGGAAGCAGCAGAAAATTTTCCTTTCCCTTTGACATCGGATCGTGTTGAAAAAGCTACTCCCATCTTTAAAATTTTGGGTTTCTACCAAAGAGGAGCACCTGCACCTTCTCTCTCATCCATTGCCATGGAAGCTCAAAAGTCCAAAGTCTTCTCAGTCAACAGTCCAAGTAATAGGTGAGGTAAATTGCCCGTTACCCCCCAATTATTAGAGAGATACTCGCAAAACACGGAGCATTAAATTTTACTGTAGCTTTTCTTAATGGTGATTGGTTACAAAACATATGTTTTCAAACGTAATTAGCTGTAAAAAGTACTCAAAGACATGAATTTAAAGACAAATTAAGATATTCAAAAAAAAAAAAAGACAAATTAAGAATAAGAGAAAGAATACTATTCAAAATCAAATGGGACACTTTTGGATATTATTGCCTCCTATTCATCATACTTGTCTAATTTACCTTTTTTTCAAACATACCAAGATAACATTTTAACTTTTAATATCTCTAATTGCGCATAGTTAAAAATTATAAAAATTTGATACTCCCTCCGTTCTTTTTTATATTTCACTTTGGGTTTTTCACAAATATTAAGAAAGAAGAATTTTTGGTGATAGTGAGTATTATTTTAATTATATAGTAGTGGGAAATAATGATTGTATTAGAATTATGAGAGAAAAAAAATAATTAAATAGTAGTGTGAAGCAATGATTGTATTGAAAGTAAGATAAAAAATATTAAATAGTAGTATGGAGTAAGGAAAGTGGAGTTTTTAAGGGTAAAAGTGAGATGAAAACTTTTCAAAGATAAAAAGTATTCTAAAGTGGAAGAATTTTTGAAACTACCCCTTATAATAATGTGGAAGAACATAAAGGAACAGAGGGAGTATTAAACATGACTATATTTCAACCTGTAAATTAGGAGCAAAATACTAATTAAAAGTAATTAGTGAATGAATAATAACCAAAAAGTAAATGAGATTAGTACCACGAGCAGGGGGGAGTAGGTGTGAGTAATAACAATAACATCGAAAACAGGGGACTGGGAGAAAACCAGTGGATCCTCTATCCTTTCGCTGCAAATCCATCAGCTAAGTGCTAAACCAACATCCTGAATTCTTGAAAGCAATTAATCAAACACATCACAACACAGTATAACACTACCATTAATTGTCTTGATTAGCAAATTAGTTGAAAATGGACTACTTGACGGTAATGGCGGAAGCCGTACAACAGGATATTAATTCGTCATTGCTGCTAGTGGAAGAGATGTATGCAAGCAAGAGTTTATTGAATGATCTTACTAAACTGAAAGAATATGTCGAAAGAATACACGCCTTGCTTCTTGATGGGGAGATAGTTAGATCTGAGGATCGATTTGAATACCTACAAGAAGTTCGGAAGAAAGAGATTCGACGCTTTCTGTACGACACAGATAATTTCCTTGATACTATCAACTACAGAAGGCAGCTTAGTCTTGGATGCTTTAGAGTCAAATCATTATGGAAAACCAGAAAGGCCCCGACCATCAGCGTTACATTTAGGGGTGATAACCCAACCTATGAAGCGGGGAACACTTCTCAGCTTACTAGACTGACAGAAAATGAGGTTCGTGAAGCAACTATCTCTTATGTAGATCCTGATTCAATCTTTGGGAGAGATAGAGATAAAGATGCAATCATCCAAATGTTGCTGCTAGATACGCAAGGGCAAGACAGAAGGGAAAGGGTTTCTGTCATCCCCATCATTGGTATGGCAGGGATAGGCAAAACTACTGTGGCACAGCTGCTGTTCAACGATGTTATCATAAGGCAACACTTCGATCCGCGACTCTGGGTATGGGTCGGTCCAGAGTCCAATTTATTTAATATCCTACTTAACATTATTAACTGTGTGACAGAAAAGCGTCGATCCCATTATCTACATCTGGAGCAAGTACAGAATGATTTCTTGAAAGCTATATCAGGGAAGAGATTCTTCCTTGTGTTGGATGAGGTTTGGACTTTCCATCCTATTATATGGCAAAGGATAAAAAATTTATTGAGTGCTGGAGGTGAGGGAAGTAAGGTCATCTTAACAACACGTTCACAAGAAGTTGCATATTCACTAGGCACTTTTTTGCCATACAAGATGGAGCCTTTATCAGATGACCATGCCTGGTCATTGTTCAAATTAACGGCGTTTGATTCGGAAGGCATAGAGAACTTAGATCTCCAGGATATAGGCAGGGAGATTCTTAAAAAAATTGGGAAAGCAACCCTCAAGATTAAAACTATAGCATCACTACTTTATCGGCAAAGCAGAGAGAAGTGGATCATGGTGATGAATATGTCTGAATCTGAACTTCTGCAGTTTGCTGACAGTGACAAAGTTGGTTATATACCAAGATTTCACGATAGAGCCAAACGCAATGAATCTGAAACTTGCTCCTATGTTGATGCTAGTACTATCATTGGGAGAGATACAGATGATGATGCAATCACCAAAATGTTGCTCTCTGATGACCATGGAGAGGAAATTGTTGTCATTCCCATTACCGGGATGGCAATGGTGGGTAAAACGGCTCTAGTACAGCTGGTATACAATAACCCAGATAATGTAGAACACTTTGACCTGCGAAGCTGGATATGGGTCGGTCTAGAGTTCAATTTATCTTCTATGATGAAAAAAGTAGTTGAGCAATGGACCTCAAAAAACGAAAGCACTGATCTGGAGCAACTGCAGATTTTATTCTTGGAAAAAATACAAAACAAGAGGTACCTACTTGTTTTGGATGATGTGTGTGTCATTGATCGTAATGTATGGCTCAATTTCAAATATTTATTGAAAGCCAGTGCACCTGGCAGCAAAGTCATCCTAACCACGCGCTCTGAACAGGTTGCATCCACCATAGGTACTGTTAACTCCTACGAACTTAAGCCCTTATCAGGTGATCATGCTTTGTCACTCTTTACAAGTCTAGCATTTAGTCCAGGGCAAGATGTTGAAAAGACTGAGGTCATAGATATCAGCAAGAAGATCCTTGAGAAAATTGGTAATGTGCCCTTGACCATTATGACCGTAGGAAATCTACTTCATCATCAAGACATTAGTAAGTGGGAAGAATTAGCATCATGTATGGAAGTTCCAAGATTCACACAAATAGTTCCCATCTTAGAGCGCACTTACGACCAGCTGCCATCCTCCATCAAGCGATGCTTTGCTTATTGTGCTATTTTCCCAAAAGGATATACAATTGACAAGCGCAGGTTAATACAACTTTGGATAGCACAAGGTTTTGTTCAATTACCTTTAGACGATCCAAATCAAAGCTACGAAGACACTGCTGAGAATCACTTTATGGAATTGCAAAGTTGGTTTTTTTTCAAAAATGTAATCAGTAGAGATGAACAAGGGAATATCAGCTTCATAATGAATGAGCTGGAGTATGATCTAGCTCAATATGTAGCTGCCATTGAGATCAAAGTGCTCCTCTCCAGGGATGCCATTGCCAGCACTATTCCTAATGAGATCTATCACCTATCTGTTGACTATAGCTCTAACTTGCAGGAATCAGATATAAGAACACTGCCAAAAGAGCTGCGTTCATTTATTAACGTCTCACAATCAACTATACATCTTACCAGTTCATACTGTGCTCAATTATTGTCACACCTGAAATATTTGCGTGCACTAGACCTTCATGCATCCGATCTACCTGAGATACCCAATTCTATTGGTTCCCTTAAACACCTCAGATACCTCAACCTGTCTTACAACCCATTTAAGTCACTTCCTGATTCCTTGATGGGATTAATAAACTTGCAAGTCCTTGATCTCTCGTGCTGTAAAAAGCTCGAAAAACTGCCAAGGCGTCTCAGAAGATTAAAGAGCCTTAGACACCTGTATCTTGGTGATTGTGAGAAATTGGCTTGTATGCCAGTTGGGATGGGTCAAATGACTTCCCTCCAGACTTTAAGCCATTTTGTGCTGGGTAAGGGCAAGAATAGCTGCAAGTTGGATGAACTTGGCAGCTTAAATCTTAAAGCAGAATTGACAATTGTATTTGCCAATTCACAATAAGCAAAGTTAGATCATCTGCTATGTTAATCTCAGTGTTTCCATTAAAACCTTTTGGATTGCTTAAGTGAAATTGTATCTATCAGATCAGATGTTTTACAACATTTGAAGTAATCAATTTTCGATTGTCATCGTGTGCAAACGTGCATTTGCCATGCGGCTTCGCCTATGCTTATGCCCCTTACTAATATGATATATAATTTAGAGAGTGTATAAATATATATAAAAAAAAATTACTATAACTTAATGGTTGGGTAACATATTTGTAATATAAGGTTAAGGGATCAAACTCTAATTTAAACTATTATTTTTTAGTAGACTAATAAATTTATATTATATATTGTTACTTTTTATCTTGCATTATTCAAATTTATCATTGTTTATATTTTTGCTATATCTTAATTTTAATAGTGTTTTTTTAGGACACTTAGTAGACAAATATTAGAGTTAAAAATACTTAGTTTTATTTTCAAAAAGGATAATTATAGGGAAGCTTTAACTCTATTTGTTAAATATATTAATAATACTTAGTTTTATTTTTAAAAAGGATAATTATAGGGAAGCTTCAACTCTATTTGTTAAATATAACTTTTGCTATGAATCAATTCATTTTAGTCTATATGACTTTAAAATTTTCTTAGTTTAGCTAGTTTTTATTTGTATACGATAATTAATTTGTTAGTATATCGACAATTTGGACTCGCCTACTCAAAATTTTTAGCTTCGCCCCTGGTCATAAGCATGTTGGAGCTCTACTCAAACTTTCAATTAGGGATGGGCACGGGTCTTGGACCCTAACGGTTTAGACCTTACCCGACCCTAATTGTAAGGGTCTGGGTCCACCTTTTTTGGACCCTATGGATCTAAGTCGAATCTGGGTCCATGACCTTAGGGTCCGCGTCCGGGTCTACATATTTGAGACCCAAATCCGACCCATAGACCCATTTACGTCTTTTTTAAAAAAATTATACATTAGCAATCATGTGTATTTAATTGCTTGATTTGAAATTTTATTATATTTTTTAACGTTGCATTATTTTGAACTTTGTCGATTCATGTAATCTAAAATTTGGTCGTTGTATCAATACGTTAAAAATTAAAGACTTGATCAATATTTCGTTATAAGAGCTTGAATGTTGAAAAACTTCATATATATTGTTCAATTAGTATAAAGTATTAGAAGATCCTCGTTAGATGAAAATGTTTAAATAATTTTATGCGAATTCGTCGAAAATTTTACTTCATAATATAATTTTAAAAAACTTTTAGGAAAAAAAATAAAATTGTGTTGGACCCAGATTCAGACCCTAGACCTGCTATCCTAAGAGTCTGGGTCCGAGTCCAAAATTTTTAGACCCTATGAATTCGGGTCTGGATCTGGGTCCGATAAAAAATTAGGGTCTGGATTTTGGTCTTGCTGGACCCGACCCAGATCCGACCCATGCCCATCCCTACTTTCAATTGTTTAAACGGAAACACCTTACTCCTTGGTTTTCTCCTCTAAATGCTTGCCTCCATTGTATTAATTACAAGAGTCATTTACGATGCAATCATGCAATAAAATTTATAATAAAAAGTAGGAAATTTTGATTCTAAAGGTGTAAACTTTGTCTGATTATCTTCTAAAGGTTTGAACTTTCGTTTATCTTATAAAGGTTCGAACATTGGGGGTCATTCGCTTTCAAAGGTTCGGATGACCTGTAACCGGATGAAAAGGTCATCTTCATCTTCATCATCATCTTCGTTACTTCCTAATCTTCATCATCTTCATCTTCTTCCACCATTTCATCATCTTCATCATTTACTGTTTGATGATGACTTGAATGAAGCTCTCCACTAGGCAAAACCTCAACAAAATAAGCTTCAATTACAAGCTTACTTCCATCAAACACAGTTTTAACATTGTACCCAGTTTCAAATTTCATCATAAAACACTCAGAAATTGCTGCTAATGGAAACATCATCACAATCCTCAAATCAATACAACCCACATTTTCATTTCTAATCATGTTAGAGTAGGCTAACGAATGCAGAAGCGTGGGCCTAAAGGTGGCACGAAAGGTTAACGATCATGGCTTGAAGGTGTACTAATGAATCATGGTTTATATGCAAGTATTAAGGTGATAAAGCAATAAAAGTAAATAAAACAATAACACCAAGATTTAAGGTGGCTCAGCATTAATTAGGCTATATCCACCATCCTAGACTAGTGTATCATTATGTATTTAAAGGGTAATAGGAGCTTGAAAGCTCATTACAATGTTGAAGGAATTATATCAATGGAGTAATGTATGTGTGACAGAGTTACATGGAGTAGAGAATTAAATGGAGAGTGGTAAGGATAATGGGAGGCTCAAGCTCTAAACTTGGCTCTCTTACCCACTACATACAACATATGCACTTATATATAAGCAAAGGCAAATGGGCTGCATTGTATAAATATCTAAAAAAAAATTACTATAATTTAATGGTTGGGTGACATATTTGTAATATAAGGTTAAGGGATCAAACTCTAATTTAAACTATTATTTTATAGTAGACTAATAAGTTTATATTATATATTGTTATTTTTTATCTTGCATTATTCAAATTTATCATTGTTTATATTTTTGCTATATTTTAATTTTAATAGTGTTTTTTTAGGAGACTTAGTAGACAAATATTAGAGTTAAAAATACTTAGTTTTATTTTCAAAAAGGATAATTATAAGGAAACTTCAACTCTATTATATTTGTTAAATATATTAAAAATACTTAGTTTTATTTTCAAAAAGGATAATTATAGGGAAGCTTCAACTCTATTTGTTAAATATAACATTTGCTATGAATCAATTCATTTTAGTCTATATGATTTTAAAATTTTCTTAGATTAGCTAGTTTTTATTTTTATACGATAAATAATTTGTTGGTATATCGACAATTTGGACTCGCCTACTCAAAATTTTTAGCTTCGCCCCTGGTCATAAGCATGTTGGAGATCTGCTCAAACTTTCAAATAGGGATGGGCACGGGTCTTGGACCCTAAGAGTCTAGAACCGACCCGACCCGACCCTAATTTTAAGGGTCTGGGTCCACCTTTTTTGGACCCTATGGATCTGGGTCGAATCTGGGTCCATGACCTTAGGGTCCGAGTTCGGGTTCGGGTCTACACATTTGAGACCCAGATTCCACCCATTGATCCATTTACATCTTTTTTAAAAAAATTATACATTAGCAATCATGTGTATTTAATTGCTTGATTTGAAATTTTATTATATTTTTGAACATTGCATTATTTTGAACTTTGTCGGTTCATGTAATCTAAAATTTTGTCGTTGTATCAATACGTTAAAAATTAAAGACTTGATCAATATTTCGTTATAAGAGCTTGAATGTTGAAAAACTTCATATATATTGCTCAATTAGTATAAAGTATTAGAAGATCCTCGTTAGTCGAAAATGTTTAAATAATTTTATGCGAATTCGTCGAAAATTGTACTTCATAATATAATTTTAAAAAACTTTTAGGAAAAAAAATAAAATTGTGCTGGACCCAGATTCCGACTCTAGACCCGCTAGACCCTAAGGGTCTGGGTCCGAGTCCAAAATTTTTAGACCCTATGAATTCGGGTCTGGATCTGGGTCCAATAAAAAATTAGGGTCTGGATTTCGGTCTTGCTGGATCCGACCCAGATCCGAGCCATGCCCATCCCTACTTTCAATTGTTTAAACGGAAACACCTTACTCCTTGGTTTTCTCCTCTAAATGCTTGCCTCCATTGTATTAATTACAAGAATGATTTACGATGCAATCATGCAATAAAATTTATAATAAAAAGTAGGAAATTTTGATTCTAAAGGTGTGAATTTTGCCCGATTAGCTTCTAAAGGTTTGAACTTTCGTTTATCTTATAAAGGTTCGAACTTTGGGGGTCATCCGCTTTTAAAGGTTCGGATGACCTGTAACCGGATGAAAAGGTCATCTTCATCTTCATATCATCTTCTCTACTTCTTCATCTTCATCATCTTCATCTTCTTCCACTATTTCATCATCTACATCTTCTTCCACCATTTCATCATCTTCATCATCTGTTGTTTGATGATGACCTGAATGAAGCTCTCCACTAGGCAAAACCTCAACAAAATAAGCTTCATTTCCAAGCTTACTTCCATCAAACACAGTTTTTAAGTTTTAACATTGTACCCAGTTTTAAATTTCATTATGGAATACTCAAAAATTGCTGCTAATGGAAACATCATCACAATCCTCAAATCAATACAACCCACATTTTCATTTCTAATCATAATCCTAAAATTAAAAATTAGAAAAGAAAAAGAAAGAAGTTAAAATGAACTTATACATGCGGGTATGAACTAGTGAAGTAGTAGCATTTTTGGCGATTTCTTCTTCTTCCTTATATCCTATATTTCTCCCCCTCGCGACCTCACAGTGGATGGGGCCATTCACAAGAGGTAGCGCATTTGTCCCGTTAGAGTATGAATATAAGTCCATAATTCATGGGCAGTAGTAGTGAATGAAATAATAAGGTCGATGATGTCACGAGAATCCATGACATAACCTTGCTATCAAATTATTTTCATTGTGGAGCTATGGTCGTCGGGGGAATGACGATGATATAATTGAGCATCCCCCGATCACCAAGTTCAATCTCCATTTCTTTACACCACTTGGTGTAATTTTTTCTGTTTAATTTTTCTTATACCTTTGGATTTGTATCGCTTTTTTGGTATCTTTGTTGGAAAAAGAGGATAATTTGCTCCACCTCTGTGAATGTTATCCATCAGATTCTTTTGATTGGTTTGGTTTGATTGGTTTAGTTTTGATTTTTTTTTTGTTTGGATCGATTTTGGTCAATTATGATCAATGATAAAATACCGATAAAGTTTTCCCATCCAGTAAAACCTTATGGCTTTGAAACCGTATAATTATATAGAAAATCATAATGCAGAAATAAGACTTATTTGGGTTTGAATACTTAGTTTGTAAATATTTACCAATGAGAGGAACACATCTATCAATACATAATATGACCATCTAATAAGAAATCAAAATATTACAGAATATTAAACTTATGGAAACTAAATCATAATAATATAAAATCTAAAATATAATATTCTACTTTCCTACATTTTGGTCCAAGTACATCTGTACAGCTGGTACCGGTCCAAGTTACAAAAGAGATTGTTTTTTATTAACTGCCCGTCTGATAATCGGTACTAAATGGCTGGAATGAATGACATTGGCATTCCATGTTAATGATGTTGATTTTCATTCTATTATATTAAGTTTGCACTACATTATGAAGATATGTGATATTAGCATCGACAAATATAAGTTCAATAAGTTAATTTTAATGGGAAAAAATTACCTAGAATAGTCCAAATTATTCATGATTTTCTTACAATAATCTCACCTATTTATTAACCATGAATAATCCCAACTTTGAGGGATATTTTACTATAGTAAACCTGGTGACCGGATGACTTGCTATAGCAACTTTGAGGGGTATTTTCCCCAAAACCCTGTCCGTAGTTTCGTATGTGCGGGATACACTGGGTAGGATAGGATTTTTGGTAGAATTCTGATAGAAATGTGCTGCTAAGCAATTATGGAAGAAGTAATTGCTATCTTAACTTTTTTTTTTTTTTTTTTTACTTTTGTTAATTTGGAATCCGATAACTTGGAACAGTCTCGGTTTTCATGCATTTTCATTTGTAACACAACTTTGTTTCGTGGGTTTTGGTTCCACCCTTGCCCTTACTCAATCAGCATTAGATGAAGATATGCTTGATAGAAATATTTTAAGTGCTGCAAGCTTTTTAGTAACAAGTATAATTGCACTTTATGGTTTTCTTCTTCAATAATCCATATTGTTGTGTAGATTTTAATAGAACTCAACAATAAGAGTAACAAGGGAAACAATACAGAAACTTTAAGAGGCAAAACTATAATTAAATAAAACTTTTATTTAGTTTTGGCACTGTGATGAAATCAATACAGAAACTTTCCTAGACTCCAATTTAGACAACAATATTTTGAGTTCAGACTTAGTGACCCTAAGAACTCTAGCATCAACAACACTTGACTGCTTTGCAAGAGCACAAACCAAATGGCTCTGATCCACATATATCCTCTGAATTATGTTCACTGCTACTACCTTGAATAGGCTCTGATCCACATATATCCTCTCGTTGTAAATCAGTGAGCTTTCGGAGATGATTATACTGCAAGCGAACACTTTATCGGCTTCAAAATCGTTCATTGACAGAATAATGTATTTAGCTTAGAAATTCTATTTTCCATGTACAATGCTAAGGCAAGCTTGATGGTGGGTAGCAAAGTGGTGCTGGTGCAGAATGCAGATTGATTTACCAAGTGTACTAACCTTCACCAATGGACACTATAATAATTGAGAGGATCAGAATGATGCTTTTTGAAAACTCAGAATTGAAGTGCAGGGATTATACACAAGACTGGCTAACCCTATTTATACAAAACAAGCGACAAGATTATAGGAAGGAAATCATATGTACTATTAAGAATTGCTACTAAATGCCGTGAGTAACTCTTGGAGGTCCTAGACACTCGAGCCCAAAAAATTAAATCAGTGGCTTTGTTCATAATGCAAAGTTTTATAAAGAAAGATATCAAAAACATGTTAGAAATTATGAACTTCCATGCATATAACAGCTAAAATGATGGCCATATTTTGATGACACCTTCTGCACAGACCACATTCTTCCATCTCTGAATCTGATCACATTCTCAGATTAGTGAATCATGCTCTCTAATATACAAGTTAAAGAATAGAACCTGCCAATTTTTTCCATCTCTGATCAAGTCTTGTGTTTTTCCTTTGCTGTTAGAGACAGAAATCAAGTCCCATGACCATATTTTGATGACACCGTCTGCACAGACCACAGTTCACCTGCAGAACCAAATAGCTCACTGAATATATCCTATAGATTATTTTTAAAGGAAAATAGCATAATTTATAGATATACTTAGTTATTTGTTAATGTTCAAGAAGTGTACATATTGTAAATAATCATTAGTAAAATACATCATCTGCAACTTCACATAAATCGGCGCATAGCATAACAGGAAAATAAAATTATTAAACCAAGTAAACATGAAAACACATACAAATAATAATGCAAGAAAGATGAAAATAAAATTATGATCATCTGCAATTAAGAATCATCTATAAAATCACCCTGGAGTATCACAAAAGTAAAGCAGAAATTCATAATGCAAGAAAGATTCAACCTATATAATAATACACTCAAAGCACATAATTACATGAACATTTTTTGCTGCCTTGCAAGTTGCAATAGCCAATACATATTCCTGATTTCATGTTCTTACTTTGGGAAGAAGTAAATATTTGAACCTAGTTAACTAAGTGACTTATCAATCTCATGCAGTGGTGTAACAATATTGTCAGGTTGAGTCATTAAGTATAAAATCACAACAATGAAGAATACATAAACACCAACAGCTGAAATCGTAGCAACAATTTTACCAACACGGAGATCAACTAAATCAATAATAGCAGCTGAATTTAGGTAATTTAGCAATGTATTACATTAATTGAGTCAATAATACAACATCAAAAATATCATATATTATATAAGATAAGATAATCATTGTATTTTGGAGTAACTATTGTATAATCTAGTATCCTAATCTAAATATCTAATATTATAACCTTGTATCTATTTCAAGTGTCCTAAACACATTTACATAAAAACAATTTCTCAAAATAGATGTTTTAAATAGCTTTCACAATGTATTTATTTATGAGAGTAAATTCAATGAAGTATTGTTTTAAATTGGCATCAATGCCTCTTTCACTGACTATGTATCCTAAAAACTTGCTAGACTTTATCCCAAACACACATTTTTTAGGATTAAGTCTCATATTGTATTTTCTCATATTGTCAAATGTTTCTTGTAAATCTATCACCATCTCTTCTTCTGTTTTGCTTTTTACAATCGAATCATCTACATATAATTCTAAATTTCTTCCTCTCTGATTTTTAAATGTTTTATCCATCACTCTTTGGTATGTTGCACCAGCATTCATCAATCCAAAAGGCATCATGATATAGTTGAACACCCTTGCTGAGCATGTGAATGTTGTTTTCTATTTTTCAGCAGGGTCCATGAAAATTTGATGATAACCAGAAAAGGCGTCCATACAAGATAAGAGGGCATACCCCGCAGTTGAATCAACTAATTGATCTATCCTAGGCAAAAGATAACAATCTTTAGGGCATCATTTATTCAAACTAGTAAAATCTATACACATTCTCCATTTACAAGGTTGTGGCTTCTTAACTAATACAACATCAGCCAACCAATCTGGATAGAGACATTCTTCTATGAACCTAGCATCCAGTAGCTTCTGAACCTCTTCCTCAATTATTTTGTCTTTTTCAGCACCAAAGATCCTTTTCTTCTGCTTTATAGGCTTGACCCCATCATAGACACTTATTTTGTGGGTGACTACTTCAGGGTCAATGCTAGGCATATCAGCTGCTGAGTATGCAAAAAGATCTGCATTATAGCATAGGACTTCGATCAGATGTAGGCGAACTTAAGGATCCAAGTCTGCACCAATTCTTACTGTTTTATCAGTCCCTTCCACCATAACAACTTCTTCTATCTGCTGATGATCTATCTCCATTTGAGGATTGTTTTTCTTGACATTCTCATCATCAAAAGGTCTGGGATCTATCTCAACAACATTCTGGGTCTTTGTCCCAAAGGTGGAACCCACTATTTTCAACCTTTTATTCTTTGGTTGATTTTCTTTTTCTGATGCCTCATTAGTTTCTGGCATCTTTTCTTTTCCCTTTCTTTAATCTGGCTCAGGTCTTACTGTGTTTACAAGATTGCAAGACCTTGCCATTTTCTGATTTCCTCTGGCTCTACCTACCCTTCCATCTTTCCCGACAAAAAGAAGTGTTTGATGGTGGGTGGAAGGTATGCCTGTTATGGTGACTGTGAACTTTCTTCCCAAAATACAATTGTATCTGGTAGGAGCATCCATAATATAAAATTCTTGGGGGAATGTTATGGTTACCCCCTCTCTGTCGGTGATAGTTACTGGCAATGTTATCTTTCCCTCTGTCAGTACTGACTCACCGGAAAATCCCACAATGGGAGTTGTTGACTTTTTCAAGACTTTTTCTTCTACATCCATCAGGTCCCAACAGGACTTGTAGATGACATTTATTTCTGCTCCGCTATCTATCAAGACTCTATGTACAGACTGATCTGCAATATCAATGACCATCACCAGATGGTCAGAATGAGGGTATGAGATTCCCCTGCAATCATCTCTAGTGAAAGTCATATCTGGCAGATGTGGTTTCTGCCTGCTCCGTAACCTCCATCAATTCATAACTAGGAGATGCTACTGCTCTCAGATGAGCTTCATTATCTGACACGCCAACTTTCTGATATATCATCAGAATTTCATTCTTCCTCTTCTGGACTGGTTTATTTTCATTTCTAATCTGCATGGAACCATCCCCGATCGATCTTTTGCCAAACACCTTATCTTGCTTATATTGCCGCAAATATCCTCTCTGGATCATGTCTTCCATGTTGTTCATCAGGGATTTGCAGCACTCTGTCCAATGACCAGGACAATTGTGAAACTTACAGATGCATCTGAATTCATGCCAACCATCTTCTTCTGTGTTGGCCTCCGCCATTTCGCATCTTGTTCATGCATGCTGTAGATTTTGGCCCTTGACTCTCTCAACGGCGTATAATTTGTGTAATTCGGGAGACCAGGGACATCAAGATCATCAGTTCTTACCAATTTCTTCTCTCTATCTTGTTTTTTAACCAGCCTCTCTAGTTGCCTTTCACCCTGCTACTTCTCTCGGGAGCCTTTCTCTTCTTTTGCATACTGCCAGTGATTGATTTGAAATCTTCAACATCAATATGAAACTGAGCATATTCCCTGATTTCATTCATCGTTTTCAGGTACGTCCATTGGTTGCTAAACTTCAAGGCCTCACTTTCAGGCCTTTCAGAGTTCAAGCCTTGCCTGAAAGCAAAGGTCAGAAGATTCTCTTCAGGATTTAGTACCTGTAGAGTTTCTTTATAAAACCGGGAAACATAACTCCTTAATGATTCATCTCTTCCTTGACGTATGCTCATCATTTCAATTGACTGCTTTGACCTAGCAGTTCTTGAAGATAAATGGCTCCTGAATTTCTCAGCAAGCTCATCGAATGATGAAATTGACCCTTCTGGGATACTTTACGCCCACCTTTGTGCCGTTCCAGTTAAAGTGAAAATGAAATTTTTACACCAGCTAGCATCTGTGTGACTGTCCATGCTCATTTCATTATCGAATGCTGAAAGATGAGCATTAGGACAAGATTCTCCCATATATGCCAGATGAGCTGGAAATTTCACCCTTTTCGCAGGTGTTGCTGCGATCTCTAGGATAAATGCTGACTTCCCTGAAAACAGTATCTTTTGATTCTCTAATGTTCTGGGAGGCAGGTTTGAAAGTGGGGATTTCTCTTTCAACGTATGGATCTCAGGTTGCTTGGTTTTTTTTAACATGCATGGGCTCATCTTGACCCTCATGCATTTTCAATGATTGAGTAAAAGTGGTTTTTCCTAGCCTATTTTTCGCGGGAATTCTTTTCATTGCTTCTGAACCTTTGTTGTTGGTTGTGAGTCAGTCTGGTGATAGACAGTCTCCGTCCATCCCTGCCTTATGTGAGTACCTTGTAGGGAGGAAACCACTGGGTTGGATGGGGTCCTATACCATGCATATCTATTGCCTGGCATAGACTCACCTTTATCCTGCCTGTGTCTCCCTCCACTCCTATCAGACCTTTGTTGGTCTGACTCTCTGTGGGTCAAAGGAATGTATGAATCATCCTCTTGATCCGTATCTCTTTCTGAGAAAATCTAGTCTCTTTGAGACTGACCAGCATTTCCTATTTCTGCTCTAACAACATTGGCAACTGCTGCTGCAAACTTTGACATCATGTCCCCATCCATAACAAATTGTGGATTCTCCAAAACAGGTGTTCTTTGAGAAGTATTCCCAACAACATGACTCGGAGAGCCTTCATTTTGTCTCATTGCTCTTTTTTCATCAAGGATTCTTTGTGCTTCACTTCTGTTTCTCCTTCTTTGAGACCTAGACCTCCCTGAATGATTAGAGGCTGGTAGAGCGCGCGGAACCGTAGGTCGTTGATTATTTAGCTAGGTCCGGTCTACACAATTAAATTTATTCACCTTAAATCACCCTAATGACTAGCATTAGTGGTAAGTAAGGGGTCGATCCACAGGGAAATGTTTTGGTCAAAATGAGTTTAAATGACAAGAAATACTATGATTTTTAAGTTTTTGTAGTGACAACAAATTTCCAATTTCAAGTCTAAACAATAGATAAAAAGACTAGAGTTTGGGGATTTTAGCTTCTTAGATTGCTAAAGGGATGGGTTGAAAATATGTTTTTAACCATTGTATGATAAGAAAGGTCTTTCTAATTTAGCTCCACAACTTCTAGGTATAGGAACTATATAGTCACTAATATGGTTTAGGAGATTCGGCTTCTGGGCGTATAACTCGACCATACTAATGACTCCCTAATACATGCTCTTGACCTCCAATTCATGTTAAAACAAGAAAGAATCATACAAGATAGACATGGTTCATCATCCTAAGGACGGGCTAGGCTTCAAAGGAATCCTAATAAAGTTAGCTTCTGGGCTACTCATTACTAGCATGAATTCATATTTCCCAAGCATTCAAACATTCAAGCAACATAAATTGTCCATGGATGGAGATCGAAATGGACTTCCGATTCCTTACCATGGAACTCACATATTCCTTTATGTACATATTCATGATCAACCCATTACCCCATAAGCAAAATAATTAGCTAACTACATCCCCAAACTCTAGAAAGATAACTACTCACTCATGTTTAATATTGACATAAACACATAAAATATCATCATATTCCTAGAGCAAACAACAACAAAGAAGAAAATTAAGTTAAAAAGACTTACTACCCTCAACTAAGGAGGGGGATGGCAATCACACAAATGAATAAGAGCTTTCAATATTCAACCCAAGAAAATACTTCAAACCGAATGCTAAATCAAACCCACAAATTCTGGAAAATGCTTGATAAATTACCAAAGGAAGAGTACTACAAACTACTAGTGTTTAATGATTAAGTTACAAGCCAAATGTTTAAGTTCTGAAGATTAAAGAGCTAAAGAGAGTGTTTAAGTGAGGTACAACTACAAATTTCTGGAATTATAAAGTACTAGAGCTTACAAATACATGAACTATCATAGAATAAAGAGAGAAAGGAGCAAGGTTCAGCTTGTGGAGCTGATGGTTGTGTGTTTCCTTGAGAACTTTGGGGTATTTATAGCCAATTTGATGAGCTTTTCCCACTTGGATTCATGATGATTACAATGGTGGTCAAACAAGCAACCCCTTCATCATGAGTAGCTGATTCACAGGAGTTGGAGGTCTGAAGCACGCAAGGGGAAAGAGTGGGGGAAGCAAGAGGCGAAAGTAGACGGACAAAAATTGGAACTGTAGCTGTCAGGCCTGAAACAGTCGGGTCGACTGGTACCAGTCGACCAGTCGACTGGTTTGTACCTGATGCGCACTGCGTCTTTGAAATGCCATAACTTGGTCGTTTCTTATCAGAATTGGGCATGTGACCAGTCGTTTCGAAGCTAACGGACCCAAGTTTAATCTCCAATAAAAATATCTATCAAATTCCAAGTGTGTTTAAAGATATGATCATTATAAGTGGACCCTTTTGCATTTGATGATCGAAAGTTGTAGCATTTCTTTGGTTGGCCTTCTTTTAATTAATGTGACTTCCCTTTAGTCACTAACTTAGTTCATAAGGTCACCAAGCCTTTGAGAATAAGACGATAAATTTAATTAGTGCTTGAGATGGCTCGAAAACCTGCAAAAATTGACAAAACAACAAACACTACACCAAAAGAGTAATATCCTCCAAAATAAGCATAAATTGACTAAATCAGAAGAATAAAGCATAAGGATGGCATAATATGAGTGAAAATTAGGGGATAAAATGTACATAAATCATCCGTATCAGAGGCCTGTCCCTGATTCTCAGAATGGATGGTCATCTTTCGCTTTCTCAAAGAAAATTCTTAAAGTAACGATTGGCAAAGAAAGAAAATCGGGCCCCTCCTTCTAACGCCAAATTGTTCCTGTCAGTTTTTATAGAACAATTAATTAAGTTAACACCTTCCTAACTTGTGGTTAAGTTAGGAAGCTTAAGCTGGAGAGGGTCAATGTCTTTAATTCCTTGTCAATTATGCAGTACGATCTTAATAGCTTTGATGACTGGAAGCCTGAAAATATCAACACAAGGGTTAGAAAGGCCCGAAGGGTGTTCCACCCGGGGACCTTCTCCAACGCCCAAGTCAATATCAAGAAAATGTTAAGTTGCCTAACCAGTCCTTCAAGATGCACAGTGGCGATCAGGTGGATTATGGCTTAGGACTTGTTTTGACGTGAGGTCTTTTGTATAATAATATGAACAAAGTTCTTGAAAATGTTGCTCTAAAAATCAATGTAATAGTAAAGCTCAAAGTCTGGCTAAGATTATTACTTAGAATGTTTTAATATTTCTTTCTTTCAATATAAGATTTTTCGTACCTCATTTATGGCATTTCATTTAGTATTTATAGCTCATGATTGAAATACAATACATTCTCTTTGCTGATCCCTAGGAACATTCCTTGCATGTAACAAATGTCTTTCTTATACGTGTCCTACTATTCCTAACAATACTTTACATGTTTGACAAGTGTTGCTAAATCTCACGTGAGCCCCTTGTGCCAAAACCCTCGAATTTGCTTGACACCTTCTTTATAACCTGGCAGACAAATGTTGCCAGATGATGGCTTTTTCGAGGTTCATGTTGCCAGATTCCGACGGATTTGACTTCCTTTGACCATGTTTTACCTTAATCATCCTTGTTTAATTATTTTTACCCATACAGTTTCAAAATGTTATTAATTTTTTGTTTTTAGCAATAAATTGACACAGCCTCACTACAATTTATGTTGGTCACAAATGTCCTTGGCAATCTTTATTTGCACAAAAAACTTTTGTGGTCTCCATATATTTTTTTACTAACACCATTATTCAACATCTGTTTGATGTTTGAGATCCCCAAATGTTTTCCTTTCCTTTAACAACAATGTCAGTAAGATATTATCTCCGATAACTCTCATTAGTCGTAACATTAAAACTATAACAAAGATTCATCTTCTCTAAAATTTTCCAAACTTTCCACTTGAAAACAAATAAAGAAAGATGTGGGAGCACAATATATGATCGTAAATATGGCAATGAGTATGAAATTCTAAATCTAAAAGATGAGCATGTTTTATCTACAATCCAGGGTGTATAGATATGCGGAAAGAAGGGAACATTAGAAGAAGCGCATAATTTCCAAACATACCTTTAGCTACTACATGAGATGGATGAACAAATATGGAAAGCAGACTAACATTGTGTCAATGACAGTATAATCCAATGAACATTGCACATGGGCCTCAACAAAATGTACCAACCAACATCTTCTCACTAATTATTCATTAATTATTCACACTACCTGACAAACAAACAGATCAGTTCATGGAACCTCTGAAATTAAGAATAAATATGTAGGCAGAAACACAACCTGTCGCGAAGTTAGATTGCAATCTTTCTGAGATTTTTTTATGTTTCAGCATCATTCATCAAGCCATATCGCCAAGACTTGTGAAGCAAGACACGAGGAATGTGCTTGATGTTGAAGCAGGACACTCCATGATTTCAAGCTTAACCAAATTCTTCAAAGAACGCATGTTTCGAGGTAACTGTTGCAGCATAGGACACGCCTCAATTCTAAAGTGTTGAAGTGAGCTTAGCTCATCTACCCATTCAGGCAATTCTGACAAGTTATCACAAGTTGCAAGCCAAAAAAACTTCAAGCTCTTCATCTTACGCAGTCCCTTTGGGAGAGATTCCATCTTTGGAAGACCTCGAAACGTTAGATAACGAAGCTTCGTTAAAGAAATCCAAGGCAAATTATCATCATGCATGTTATCCCCAAAATTGAGCGCTTTGCAATAAGATAATTCCAATTCTTCAAGTGCTACAAGATGTTGCAATCCCTCTGCCAAATTTGTTAGCGCGTCACACTTATCAATCACAAGATGTTGAACACAAGATATACCTCCATTCCCAATTGTTGGGAAGAGCTTCAAACTAAAACAAGCCATAATTTGTAGACGCTTGAGATGACGAAGATCTGCAAGCCATCCACTTGTTTCATCTCTATGAGATTGAAGACGAGCAATAGAAGCAAGACGACGCATACTTGAAGTAGAAAATGACAAGGGAGAGGATGTAAGAATTGTGGATGTCGACGCTGAAGCTGCATTACATGTGAATACCTCCAGAAGTCTCTGATTGACATTTTGGAAATCAACTTCTTCAACAGATGGAAACAGGGGCATGACTGTCAATTTTGGGCAATTCCATATCTTCAATTTTAAGAGACAAGGAAATGACGGCAATGTTAGATTCTGCTCCATTTCGCCTTCCTCTTTCCACCATCCCTCTAGGTTATGAAAACTGTGAAGGGTCAGTTCCTTAAGAGATGGAAAAAATGGTACTGGGGTTGAAGAATGTTGAGGATCATAAGTTCCCTTTTCCACATGCTGCACCTCTTCCATGTGTCTTAAAGTAAGACATCTTAGCGATTCAAGTTGCCCAAATGGTGGAAGATATTTGCATTCTCTACAACCTTCCATGCTAACAATGACAAGATTAGGGAGATAAGATGCCAACTTATCCATCCTTGCCCAGCTTGGAAAACCCTTTCCTCTATATCCTTCTATGCACAACACTTTAAGACTAGATGGTGGTTGAAGGCCCTCCAATAATGCTCCATAATAGTAGTAAGCCTGTTTATCTTCTAGTCCTCCTAATCTCCATTCTATTTTCAAGTCAGTAAGTTTTATTTTACATACCAACTTAGCTTCAGCAGCTTCCTGAACAATTGCTGTCCAATCACCAGAAAGCTCAATCTTCAACCTTCCCCTCAAATTATCAAGGGTCTTCAATACCCTTAGCCCACCGCTTCTGCTTCCAGGCATACAGACGACAAACCGATTTAGAGTGTGAAGACAAGTGAGCTTTCTCAATCCCAAAGGCATGTAAGTCAAGTTGTCACACTCATCAATCTCAAGACATCTTAACATCATCAGCTTCCCAATATCCTTGGGTAATACTGTAAGCTTATGACAGAAGTTAAGCTTCAACGTTTGCAAATAGTATAACTTTGTGAGTGACCCAGGAAGTTCAACCAAGGCATCATTATTTGAAAGATCAAGATACCTCAAGTGAATTAAATCACCTATATTGCCAGGCAACATGCCTACACCACAGTCATGCAAGTCCAATGCCCTTAAATACTTGAACTTTGATATTAACAACCTACAAGTTGATGTCTCCAGCTTTCCGTTACAAGCTGAATCCTTGAACAGAACCAATGAACGTGTTCTATGGGCACGAAACAAGGACTCCGGGAAGTTCCCATCAAATATAAGTGAAACGTGGAGAGCTTTAGCATCAAAATCGGCAAATTCTGAACATGTTATAACACTTTCTCCAGCAATATTCCGTGCAAGATGATGTACCATATCATACATTCGACAACTAATGATATCTCCTAGCATGTCTTGTTTTACATCTTGGAAAAAACACCTAGCTAGAAGCCCCACGAAACAGTCTTCCCCAGAGTCTTCAAAGCCATCAATAAATGACTCTAGAAAACCTTGAGCCATCCATAAATGAACCAAATCATGTTTGTTGAATTCATAGCTCCTGGGAAACAGAGAACAGTAAATAAAACAAAGTTTTAAAGGATATGGAAGTTCTTTGTAACTGGGCCTTAAAACTTTTGTAAGGTCATCCTTGTTATCATGGCTGAAGAAATCCATGATATCCCGGTTTTTGTCCCTGAACTGCAACCACTTATCTTTACCCTTGAGATAGAGAAGATTGGCTACTAGACGTACAATCAGAGGAACGTTTCCACAATTGCGAACAATATCTTGTCCTATTTCCACCAAGTCTGGGGTAGTTGATGATTTGCCGGGTTTAAATGCCAGTCTTTCAAATAAAGACCAACAGCTGTCATCAGAAAGCAGTGGCAAATGGTAAGGAATGGCGTCAATGAACCTCGCAACATGCTGAGATCGGGCAGTGACTAGAACTTTACTTCCCCTAGATCCTCCATCCAAGACAGAACGCAACATAAACCATGTCTCATGACTATCAAGGGACAAATCATCCAGAACAAGAAGAAACAACTTGGCATCAAATTGTTGCCGGAGCTGTTGCGAGAGTGATTCCAGATTCAAGAAATTGGTAGTAAAGCCAACAGAGTCCAGGATTTTAATGATAATATCTCTAAAATTGGATACATCAGATAGAGAAACCCAGATCCGATACTCAAAATAAGCACAAATTTCTCTGTCATTAAAAACAAATTGAGCCAAAGTAGTCTTACCCAAACCACCAACCCTCAAAATTGCAATGGCAAAGAGATCAATGTTTTGGAGCATTTTGATAATATGCGCCTTTTCTTCATTCCTCCCAATGACTTCTTCCACATGGACGAAGGAATAAGTCTGCCTAGCTAGTGCTTCTTTATGTTCTGGACGATCACAAAAAGTAACGCCATATTCATGACTGTTTTCAAGAATGCCAGCTAAGGCATCAATGATTTTCGGGATTGTACGAGGAACACAGAAACATATACTCACCGCTTTATTGAGCTACAGGTTGATACACGCGCTTATCACGCGTGTTTTGCACCTATTTTTTAATTGAATCTTATTCTTTGTCGTGCATATCTTACTTAACTTAGGCCTTTAATCGTCAAATTTTATGATTTACGCTTGTGGTGTAGTGGTTTCATTGATTTCAGGTGTTTTTAGCCAATTTCGAGGAGGTTTTAAGGTGATCGGGCGCTTATCGGACCTCGGGATTCAAAACCCGAACCTTCGAATTAAAAGCGATAAATCTTGGTGAAAATTCAAGAAAGAGTCGAGCATGGTCGACTGGGGTCGACTCCGTAGCTGTGCCAAATTTCAAGGATCAAACACTTAGAAAATTTTCTAAGTCAAAAGAAGGCCCAGCACTGAACCAGTCGACCGGTCGACTGGGAGGAGTCGGCCCGACTGGTTCAGGCCTGACTGCTACAGTGGCAATTTTTTGTCCGACTACTTTTTGCCTCTTGCTTCCACCACTCCCTTTTCTTGCGTGCTTCAACCTTCCCCTCCTGTGCATCTGCTCCCCATGATGAAGGTGGTTGCTTGCTTGACCACCTTGGCAATGATGATAAATGCAAGTGGGAGGAGCCTCTTGTTTTGGCTATATAATGCCCCATTTCTGAAGAAAAGATAGACACCATTCAGCCCATAAGCTGAACCTACTCCATTCTCTCTTCTCTCTAAGTTTGTTAAGTTCAATTGTATGCTTAAACACTAATCCATTCCAGAATCTTGTAGTAGTACTCTCATTTAAACACTTTTATTTGGTATTATTCTCTTAAAGATCAAGCCTTGAAGTTGTATTATTGTAGCAAGACATTAGTAGTTGTAACAATCTTTCTTTGGTAATTTATCAAGCATTTTCCAGATTTTGTGGGTTTACTTTAGCATTTGGTTTGAAGTAATTTCTTGGGTTGAATATTGAAAGCTCTTGTTCATTTGTGTGATTGCCATCCCCCTCCTTAGTTGAGGGTAGTAAGTCTCTTTAACTTAATTTTCTTCTTTGTTGTTGTTTGCTCTAGGAATATGATCATGACATTTCATGTGTTTATGTTAATAATAAACATGAGTGAGTAGTTATCTTTCTAGAGTTTGGGGATGTAGTTAGTTAATTATTTTGCTTATGGGGTAATGGGTTGATCATGAATATGTACATAAAGGAATATGTGAGTTCCATGGTAAGGAATCGGAAGTCCATTTCGATCTCCATCCATGGACGATTTATGTTGCTTGAATGTTTGAATGCTTGGGAAATATGAATTCATGCTAGTAATGAGTAGCCCGGAAGCTAACTTTATTAGGATTCCTTTGAGGCCTAGCCCGTCCTTAGGATGATGAACCATGTCTATCTTGTATGATTCTTTCTTGTTTTAACATAAATTGGAGGTCAAGAGCATGTATTAGAAAGTTGTTAGTATGGTCGAGTTATACGCCCAGAAGCCGAATCTCCTAAACCATATTAGTAACTATATAGTTTCTATACCTAGAAGTTGTGGAGCTAAATTAGAAAGACCTTTCTTATCATACAATGGTTAAAAACATATTTTCAACCCACCCCTTTAGCAATCTAAGAAGCTAAAATCCCCAAACTCTAGTCTTTTTATCTATTGTTTAAACTTGAAATTGGAAATTTGTTGTCACTACAAAAACTCAAAAACCATAAATCTTTCTTGTCATTAGACTCTTTTTGTTGCAAAAACATTTCCCTGTGGATCGACCCCTTACTTACCACTAATGCTAGTCATTAGGGTGATTTAAGGTGAATAAATTTAATTGTGTAGACCGGACCTAGCTAAATAATCAACGACCTACGGTTCCGCGCATCTATCAATGACCACCGTTCGTTGCATCATTGCCATTGCTGCACAGAATCAATGGTCGTTATTTCAATAGGATGTAAATAACGCCTTCTTACACGGCGATTTAACCGAAGAAGTGTTCATGAGAGTTCCTGATGGGGTTCCCTGCGGCTCTAATATTGTCTGTAAACTCAAAAAATCTCTATACGGGCTTAAACAAGCATCTCGCCAGTGGTTCGCCAAATTAACTCAAGAACTCCTCCATCAAGGTTTGTTCAGTCAAAAATGATTACTCTTTGTTCCTCAAGAAGTCCTCTCATTCCTTCATCTTGGCTGCCGTATATGTCGATGACATAATCCTCACTGGAAATGATATAGTTGGCATCAATGGTCTGAAATCTCATTTACATTCTGTATTTAGCATTAAAGATTTGGGTCCCCTTAATTTTTTCCTTGGCATAGAGGTTACCTACACCCCTGCTGGCATTATCTTGTCTTAACGCAAGTTCACATCAGAATTACTAAGGGACTCTGGCATTTCTAACTTCAAACCAGTGGTCACCCCACTCCCCATCAACCTTAAACTACACGCATCTCAAACAAACCTTCTCCCTGATCCTTCCCCATACCGCAACCTTGTTGGCAAAATCATTTTCTTACCCATACTCGTCCCGACCTCTCTTACACCGTCCAAACTTTAAGCCAATACATGCAATCACCCACCCAAGAACACTTTGCTGCCTTTACCCATACCTTAAATTATATTGCTTCCACAGCTGGTCAAGGCATTCTACTCAAAGGGTCCGACACCATCCAATTACATGCTTATTCTGATTCTGATTGGGGAGCGTGCTTAGACACCCAACGCTCCGTTACCGGCTACATCACGATGCTTGGCAACTCCCCTGTGAGTTGGAAATCCAAGAAACAGAATACCGTTTCCAAATCATCGTCCGAAGCTGAATACCGGGCCATGTCCGCCGCTGCGTCTGAGATCACTTGGCTTGTTCGCCTACTTGAAGAACTTGGGGTATCTCGCCTTCAACCTGTTACACTTCATTGTGACAACAAATCAACCATTCATATTGCACCAACCCGGTCCACCATGACCGTACTAAGCACATCGCCATCGACTGCCACTTCACCCGCGAGAAGGTCATGGAAGGCCTCATTCAGCTCACATACCTCCCTACTCAACACCAACTCGCTGACATACTCACCAAGATACTGCCTTCACACCAGTTCCGGCTTTTGATGTCCAAGCTTGGCATGACTCCCGCCACCCCAAGCTTGCGGGTGGTGTTGATATACTCCCTTATGATATCAAGAAATAATAATAGGATATTATTTTACTCCCATCCCAGTTTGTTAACATAACAAACTTAATAATAAAGTTGTTATAGAATATTCCTGATTGTAAATATTAGCTTAGTACAGCTCACCAAATGCATAATTGCTCATCACTTTTGTATATAAAAAGGGTATGCCCTTTTCTCTCTCTTGTACGAAAATACCACATGAAATAAGAAGGTTTCTTTTCTCTCTCCTTTTCTTGCTCAAGCAATTATCCTCCAATGGAGGTCACTGCCATTTCACTCTTGTAACAGAAAATAAGGATGCGCGACATTCTCAAATCAATTCTGGTTTTACCCATTCACCTTCTCTCTAAAACCTAGAACTTACTTAGCCACCGCTGTCGCCCGCCATTTAACTTGGCTGGCCACCACCCCTGCCCTGTCACTCTAGTAGACTACCGCCAACCTCTTGTCGCCTTCTAAATATAGACAGAAATCAAAGCATGCAGATGCAGCAATCTTTTTGAAGAAAGCTCTAATTCAATCTTGTAGACAATACTAGTATATAGAAGTATCTCTTTAGTTTTTTTTTTTCAATTTCAAAGAGGCCATTTTATGTTATGATCTAACAACTTTCTAATCAATTTGGGTCATGTATTTTTCGGATTGCTATTTTTTTATACACTGCAATAGTATGGTGCATGTTAGTATGGGCAAGTATTACATGTAAATATGGGGCAATCTGGTAAGTTTTTGTATCTATTACCCACTAGGCTACTACCTAACTATTACTCTAACACATTCTAAATCCATATTCACTCACTATTAATCAACTACTTAATTATTACTCATTGCGAGTAAGACATTTTAAATCCATATTCACTCACTATTTATTATACTAACTTATATTTACATCCGCTTTAACCGAAACATATGTACTTTAAATTATACTTTAAATTATACTTGATGCTTGCTATCCCTAGACATTTAATGAAAATTTATAATCATATTTCCCTATTAGATTTATTTTTAAAAAAAATAATAATCTACCAAATGTCAAACACTAGTTATAAATCATCACTAGTGTTTGACATTTCACATTTGGTAGATTAATTTTGGCTTTTTTTAATAAATCTAATAGTGTTATATGAATATCACTGATAAGCAATAATTTCCTTCGTTCATAAAAAATTACAATAAGATTTAACACAATGATTAATAAAGGATAAAACCATTTAAATTGTGTGAATGATATTAAAGCAGGATTAAAATGTGTAGATGAATATAAAAGAAAAATAAAATGAAAGAAAATTTTCAATAAAAGTAATTATATCAAAACTAAAGTTAGACATTGAAACATAATCAATATTCAATATTTTGGGAAACAAATCCAATATATGCGTTTTCTTATGGTTTCTCAAATGTCCATTATCTACAAAACTAAATTTGGAAATAAAAACATTCAGAGGTTGGACGTAAATTCCTCGTCAATATATTTGATATTCAATAAGCATTGCAGCAAACTCCCGAAAAAAAAAAGGAATTAAGGTAGAGGAAGAGAAAAAGATATAGAAAGAAAATAAAATAATAAAATAATAAATAATAAAATAAAAATAATAATATATTAAGTTAAAAGGATAAGGAGAAAAAGAATAGAATGGCGGCATATAGAGCTGATGATGATTATGATTATTTGTTTAAGGTAGTTTTAATAGGGGATTCCGGTGTCGGAAAATCTAATCTTCTTTCTCGTTTTACCAAAAATGAATTCAGTCTTGAATCAAAATCCACTATTGGTGTTGAATTCGCAACTCGTAGCATTAGCGTTGATGATAAAATTGTTAAGGCTCAAATTTGGGACACTGCCGGACAAGAAAGGTTTCATTTTTTTTTCATTTCTTTATCATTGTTAGTACTCCACATATTATCATTTTCATTTTGTTGTTTATTATGTTTAATAGTTGATGAATTATTTTATGTTATATTTGCATCATGGTGGAAAATGGAAACTATAGATCCACCGAGGTATAATGACATATTTGCATCATGGTTTCTAATCTCAAATTTTTAAGGATATTTTCATAGAGTAAACTCGGTAACCAGATGACTTGTTATAGCAAGTTTTTTAAAAAAAAAATAAATTAAAATAAAATGTCAATAAAAATGTTAAAAAAAATTTCTAATTTTACATTTATTTCAATTTACTTTTTCAGTAAATTACCTACTATAATAGATTATCAGATTACCCGAGTTTACTCTAGGAATACACCCTAAAATTGAGAGTATTCATGGTTAGTCAATAAGTAAAATTCTTATAGGAAAATCATTAAAACAATTAGATTATTTTAGATAATTTTTCCTTTAATTAATTTGTCATGAACATTATAGTTATTAACATCATGTTTTGAAAGTATCTGAGTCAATGTGGTCCAAACATTATATATTTTAGCAATGTTGTGGAAAGCGTATACTTTGCCAACTTCAAGAACTACTCGTAGAGGATAAAGATTATTAATATTGCGTTTAGATTGAAAAGTTTGAAAGGAAAGAAAAGGAAGAGATTTCAAGAGATGTTATTCTTTTTGTTTAGATAGCAATTTTGAAGCGAAAAAGGTTTGAAAAGAAGTGATTTGAAGAGATTTAAGTGGATTAATCATTTACTTTTGATAATAGTCAAATCTTTTTACTTTTGGAAAAAGTTAGAAGGAAAAGAGTAAATTGACTATCAAAATGATAAAATGACTTGCCCATTCCATTTTGAATTTTTAAGTACAAAAATTTCATCTTTTCTATCCTTTATCTTCCTTCCATTACCTTCCTACATATAAATTATCTCCTTCTATTTCCCTTCCTTTCCTTTATTCTCACTCTCTTTTTCTTGCCTCGCTTTCTTTTCCTTCCTAAGCTCTATTCAAACAAAGTGTTAGAATGTGTTTGGATTAAAGGAAATGGAGGAAAAGGAAGAAAAAAATTTAAAGGGATGAGAAATCTCTTATTTGGATAACAAAATAAAAAAAGGGGATTGAATGAATGATTTTTGTTAAGGTATCAATTTTTGTAAAATTGAAAAGAATTGAAGGGAAAACTCCTTCCTTTCTTTCCCTTCCCTCTTAAACAAAGCAAGAATTACCACAAATTCTTGTGAGAAACAGTCTCTATGAGAGACCATTACTAATTGAAGCGGTCCATCAATATTTTTTAAACAGCTAGTCTCCTAAGAGACCGTCTTTTTGAGAGACGTCTCTCAAGCCCAATTCATTAAGCTTATTGTCTATATTTACTCTACATTTTTCCTAATTGGTCAACCCAATTAAAGATTATCTCTCATAGAGACCGTCTCTCACAAGAATTTGTGTTTTTTAAAATATTGTAAGTAGTCATTAAGAATGATGTAAGTAGATATTTAGGATATTAAAATTAGGCATTAAGGATACGGTAAGTAAGCATTAAGGATAATATAAGTAGACATTAATCTTTAATGGATTGAGCTTGAGATACGTTTCTCAAAGAAACGGTCTCTCAAGAGACCAACTGAAGAATTATTTCCTTTCATTTCTCTTCCGTTCCTTTCTCTTCATTCCTCTCCCATCCTTTCCTTTCCTTTCTTTTCTTCCCAAATTTTTCATGCAAACATAGTGTTCATATGGATTGATACAAAGTAGAATTAAAAGAAAAGGGATATGAATTATGTACAGATGTTTGATGAGGTTGGACTATATTTGGAAAAAGTTAAAATACGTAAATGTTTTTTGATAAAAATTTAAAAATTAAGCTTGGGAAAATTTTGATTGCAAAATAAATGTCTCTAGCCCCAAAGGAGTAAAAATTTAAGAAGATTAGAACAGGAATGACGTTATAAAGAGTTGAGTGATGGTTTTGATTATCATTTCTTGCTAAGGTAGGATCTTAATTTGGTAGAATCGTGTGATCCTACTTAGTTCAAAAATTTAGGTGATAGGATCATAACATGATTTTCAATCCTACGATTTTACGATCCGATCTTACATGAGTAGTTTTAATCGTAAAATATTGTAATACAAATTTTACTTACATATAAATATATAATTAAAATAATTATATTAATACCTTTATAAAATTCAAGTTTTTCTTAATTTGCAATTTAAAAGTGATTATTAAAAGTATTTTTTGTTCAAAACCTAATAGTTGAAGTCAAATAAGTTTTTACTAAGACCTTAAAACTTAAAAAGATAGCAAATATAAATGAAAATCAGTAATTCAAAGCACATTGATGCATATTTGTAGAATCACACGATCCTACGATCTGATTCTACTGATTTCGATCCTACCCCTTCAACTACCCTAGGTAGAATCCCGATCCTAATAATAATAATATATTTATATATATATATATATATATATATATATATATATATATATATATATATAATATATATATATATGATTTAGATCACATGAAAACCAATTAAAGTGGTGAAAATTGAAAATAAGCATACATACAAACTTAAAAGGCGTACGCATTCAGGTGGCAATTTGTAAATAATTGAACATTTACTAAAGTGTACATACATATTTAAAAGGCATACATATTCGGATCACATTTTTGTAAACACAAATTTTTATTCAAAAAAATACGTACACCTTTTAATACGGTATATACACCTTTTGCAACAATATGTATATCTCAAATTAGGTTTTCAATTTTCGGCACTTTCTTTACATGATTTTGCCACTATTTATCAATACTAAGCCTAATATTTAGAAAAAATAGGTTCGGAGTTGTTAATCCATACTAAATTTGGTTGGTGAAGGTATCGTGCAATCACGAGTGCATATTATCGAGGAGCAGTTGGTGCATTAGTTGTGTACGATGTTACCAGACATGTGACATTTGAAAATGTGCAAAGATGGCTAAAAGAACTGAGAGATCATACAGATTCAAACATAGTGATAATGCTTGTTGGGAACAAAGCCGATTTACGTCACTTGCGTGCTGTTTCAATAGAAGATTCCAAAGGTTTTGCTGAAAGGGAGAACACATTTTTCATGGAAACATCGGCCCTAGAAGCGTTGAATGTGGAGAGTGCTTTCACACAAGTTCTATCTCAAATATATCATGTTGTCAGCAGAAAAGCACTTGACATTGGAGATGATCCAGCCATTTTACCTAAGGGACAGACAATTAACATTGGCTCCAAGGATGATGTATCTGCAATTAATAATTCTGGATGTTGTTCCAATTAAATTACTTCTATTCTATTAATTAATTAGTCTCTTCTTCTATTTCAACATCCTATTTTTCTAATTAGACATTAACTGATGACTTGTACTCCTGTTTCATTTCTGGATTGATTTTTGTTAAATTCACACAAGCATGTGGATTGTGGCATGCAATGCATGCATCCAATTAATTAGTTGAACTTGAACATGGTTATGCACAAAATGTATCAGACACAAATTCCTCCAAATTCCCAAGTAAAAAATGGATCAATTGATCATATAAGCTAATCAAGTGCATTCATCAACCAGTTGACCTTCATACTTTTTATTTACAATAATACACATCTATAGATTGGGAAACCTAATTGTGCATTCATTATTCATGAAAGCTCGATTAGGTATGAGTGGATAAGCTGTGAGATTTGGAAAACTTAATGAGAGCACAGTTTAAAAACCCAAAGACTCCCATTCCCATATAAAATGAGAGTAAACTAGAGTCATTATATTTATATTGTTATTCATTGTTCTTATCTTACATGTTGTTGAGTTGGCTTTTTCATGCAGAATAATGGTCAAAAGAAAATTTTATTCCTAATCATACAAATAATAACTGAATAATATTTTTGCATTTATAAGTATATAGAAAAAAAATCCTCAATTTCATCAACACCTTTACCTTCTTTACCTTTTTAGCTTGTTTACAATATGTTTCCTTTGTTTTTGAGGTCCTCGATCATGGCTCTTGTTGCATTTATTATGACAGTAGCATTACTGGACAATAGCATTAGTTGCTCTTTTGTCTCCTGCATCAATTTTTTTGAAGAATTATCATTTCTATATACCAGAAACAAAAAATGAAAAAGCAATATATACAAAAGTAGAAACCCAGATATATAAAATATACATTCAAATAATAATTTTTAAACTAGATACATCAATTATTATTAGATGCAGGAAACAAAAACACCACATACACAAAAAAAAATAAGCTTGCATCTTAAAAAATATCAGCGATCTTTTTGTTTGGTAAGCTCATTGGAATAACAAATTGCAGTACTTCTTCAACAAGAATCAAATCTTCCTTGTCTATTTGAACATCCTTTTCACGTTCTTTCTTGTTTGTATTGTCTTTCATTCGTGGCTTGAAATAGCGAGGTTTTGCTGTTCCAACAAATTGAGATTTGTTATAAACTACAAAACTCACACAGTGATGACTAAGAACAGAATGTTTGAAGAAAGTGATGGCAATATTTGACTCTGCCTAACTCCAGTTCTGCAATGCTATTTAATTCTTTGGATTATCCCGCTTAATATAAGGATGTTGGCTTATATAGTCCAAGCATGTCACCTCATAACTACCTTAGACAACTATACACTTAGCCTAACAAACATAACAAAAATAACATAATAGACAGTAATAACCATCTCAAAACATATTATGTGTTGTTTGAATTCCCAATATGATGTCTTAGCTGCCCAAAGGAAGGGATAAGAAGTCATCTTCTATCTCCAACCCTTGTAAGTTGTAACAATAGTTTCAAACCGCTACAAACTCCATGTCCGGAGATCTCCTCACCATTCTCTAATACCACCCGATATACTTCCCACATTCTTCACTATCCAATCTCAACCTTTCGACGACCTAGGTCTATTATCACAACTACTTCATCGCCAATTATTCCTAAAAGCCTCATGGTTCTAAGGCTAGTAATTCATGTGACTAAATTTAGGGAGATGTTGACTAAATCCCCTACCTCACCGTCACCATCATGTTCTGCCTCTTCCGGTGCCGGCTACAGAACTCCCGCCGACTACAAACATGTGTTAGGATCATAGGAGCTAATAGGAAGGAAAAAAGACAAAGAAGACAGTATAGAAAGAAAAAAAAAAAAAAGAAAAATGCTGAAGATTCGAGTATTCAGCTTACTGCCAAAACAGCCTTAGCTTCTATTAATTTCCAGCCTGATTACAACCTATTAGCTCTACATTATTTATAGTAAGTTTAGGCTACTTGCCAGCTCATACAAGATGCGTTTCGTTCCCCTTTCCCCCTGCTAAATCTGTTATAATTTCATTATGCCTTACTAACAGAAATATTCTTCTTTTGTGACACCTCTGCATTAGTAACATTCTTTTTGCCTCTCCTTTGATATGTGATTATATTGGGCTTGGGCTGCTTGGCTATGATGAATGGCGTAGCAATACCCCCTGTCAGAAGCAACACCTTGTCCTCAAGGTGGAATTCTGGGTACAAAGTGTTCATGAGTGCAACATCTTCCCAAGTAGCATCTGAATCTGGTAGCTTGTCCCACAGAACAAAAACCTCCAAGTGTCCAGCTGAGTTGTACCGCCATTGCAAAAGAGCTTTAGGTGATGGTCTCATCTCCAAGTCATCTGTGAGCTGATGGGGCAACTCTAGTGGTAAGTGGCTTCCACAAGATTGCTCAAATTGGGATACATGGAAGACAACATAGCCTCTTATCCGCTTCTTATCCGCCTGAGACTTCATTATTTGTTGTGCTCTGAGGAGTTGGAACTTAAGTTCATCGAGCATGGCATCCCTCTCAGCCAACATAGCCTCTAAAATACCAACTGCGGTTTTGCCCCAACTCATGCGAGTGATATGAGGAGGCACCCTCCCATAGAGAGCCTAAAATGGTGTGAGTTTAGTAGCGGAGTGAGTGGCGGTATTGTAACTATATTCATCCCAGTGTAACCAAGTCATCCACTGCTTGGGTTTGCCATTGATGAAACACCATAGGTAGGTCTCCAAAGTCTGATTGACCACTTCGGACTGACCATCGGTTAGCGGGTGGTACGCCGTAAACCACGTTCCTTGCAGCTTAGACAATTCCTTCCAAAACAAGCTCATGAATATTTTGTCACGATCCGATATGATGGATGTTGAAAACCCATGGAGTCGGACTATCTCCTTAACAAAGGCAGCAGCTACAATGGCGGCTGTGAATGGGTGTTTCAAGCTTATGAAATGAGCGTATTTAGTGAGTTTATCTACGACGACTCGAACAGTATCCTTCCTTTGTGAACGCGGCAAGCCTTCTACGAAATCCATGGTGATGTGTTCCCATACCAAATTGGGTATTGGGATTGGTTGCAGCAATCCAGCGGGGCTCAAAGTCGACGTTTTTTGTGTCTGACATATTCCACAGCTCTTGACATACTCCATTATCTGTTTTCGCACCCCTTCCCAAAACCACTTCGTTGCTATTCGGGTATATGTTTTGTGTTCCCCCATTGGAGAGTTACGGTACTCATGTAACAAAATAGGAATGAGAGATGAGGTTTTTGGCAGGACATACCTCCCCTTGTACCGAAGCTGGGAATGCTCTAGTGTAAACCCCTGCAACACTTCTTCACCAGCCTCGAGTCTCTTAGTTATTAGGCCCAACACAGCATCCTGTTTGACAGATATATCTAAGGCCTCCCAATCAATACTATGTGAGGTAAGTATGGCTAATAAAACGATTTCACCTTCAGACTTGCAGGAAAAGGCGTCAGCAGCCTTGTTTGTGACCCCGAGGTTATAAATGATATCGAAATCGAATCCCATAATTTTCATAAGCCACCTTTCCACCCCCAATTCACGTTGGCTCAGGAGAAACTTCAAGCTACTTTGATCAGTTTTAACAATAAATTTCCTCCCGAGTAAGTAGTGCCTCCATTTGAGTATCGTAAAGACGATCGCCTTCAACTCTTTTTCGTAGATTAGTTTAAGGCACGTGCGACTCCCCAAGGCTTTACTGTAATAAGCAATAGGGTGTGACTCTTGAGTCAAAACAGCCCCATCTTCGCCATTAGACGCGTCAGTTTCAACAATGAATGACTTTGAGAAATCTGGTATTGCCAAAATCGGGGGCCTCTGTCATTGCTCTTTTGAGTCTCTCAAAAGCTTGTGTTGCTTCTTTATTCCATCCCCATGCGTCCTTCTTAAGCTGCTCAGTTAAGGGTTTCGCGATCATAGTGTAACCTCTAATAAACTTTCGATAATATCCCATCAATCCTAAAAAAGCTCTCAACTCCTTCATGTTTCTAGGTGGCTGCCATGATAGCACAGTTGAGATCTTCCCCAGGTCCATGGATACCCCTTCGCCAGAGATTACGTGCCCCAAGTAGGACACTGTAGTGACCCCTACCTCACATTTACTTCGATTAACAAACAACTGGTTGTTTTTGAGGATCGTCAGTACTTTACCCAAGTGTGAGACGTGCTCTCCTTCACTTCTACTATAAACCAGAATATCGTCGCAAAGATTAAAACGAACTTCTTAAATTAGGTCGGAAAATCTGGTTCATTAACGATTGGAAAGTGGTTGGTGCGTTCATTAACCCGAAGGGCATTACCAAGAATTCGTAATGTCCTTCGTGAGTGCAAAAAGTCGTCTTCGCAATATCCCCTTCTTCCATTCGGATCTGAAAATAGCCAGACTTCAAATCTAATTTGGTGAAAATTCTGGCACCATGAAGCTCGTCAAGTAGTTCGTCTATCATCGGAATCGGAAATTTATCAGGCACCGTGACCTTGTTCAAGGCTCAGTAATCGATGCAAAACCTCCACGAGTCGTCCTTATTCTTTACTAAGAGCATCGGACTGGAGAAGGGACTCGTGGATGGTCGGATTATGTGGGCATCCAACATGTCCCTCACCATCTTCTTGATTTCGTCCTTCTGAATCTGCGAATATCGATAGGGGCGGACACTAACTGGGCCAGTGCCTTCCTTCAAATTAATCGTATGGTTCCTTTTTCGGTTCGGAGGAAGTCCCCTTGGTTCACTGAATACTTCTTGGAAAGTCTCCACCACTGGCTGAAAAATTATTGGGATCTCCCTTGTAGCCTTTGCTGTCGTTTCAACTTGGTTGATTTCGACCAGAACAACCTGATTCTCCTTTCCCCAAGCCTTCCTCACTGCCTTCAAAGACATTATCGATCGCTCCAAGGAAGGATCACCCTTCAACGTATGCTCCATACCCTCCCAATAAAACTTCATTAATTGCTTCTTCCAATTTGTCACCACCTCCCCTAATTTTTCCAACCACTGCATTCCCAAAATGATGTCGGAGTTTCCCAGACTCAATATTATTTAATCTTCTACCACTTCAAGCCCCTGCAGTACCATCCGCAATTTATGGCATTTCCCCTAACCAATATGTATAAGTCAGATTCCATCAACTTATTTAAGGCTAACTATCTATTTAAATTTATAGTTGATTAAGCTATCAATTATCAAAGTATATCTATTTGAGTCTTTCTATCTATCTATCCAAATCTAAAAAATTATCTAGTCCCCCTAAATTTATCTAAATTTATCTATCATTTTGGTTTGTAGAAGTAAGGAGAATTTGATTACTACTCCTATCATGTAAAATCTAGGATAAGTTAGATCAAAACATCGAAAAGGGTTGTCATGTAGACTGTAGTAGAATCTAAGTTTACATAATGTCAACATAATTTGTGAGGATTGAGAAAGCAAAACTAGAGGCTCTCAGCAACACTAGCTACAACATTCTTCTCTACTCTTCAAATATTATTCATTTAAGTAGGTCTTAGGTACTATAAATTTGATTTATACAAGCACACTCTTCTCGTTTAATAAAGTAAAAGAAATAGGGAAATACTCATATGCTAATACATTACGAAAACACTACAAAGATATAAAAAACAACTTACAGTCATTTGGTCATTAATCCCCCTTTTAGCAACAAATGCAAAGGCAGTTTTCCCAATATATATTCCTTTGTTTCTGATAGAGATGTCATAACATTTTGTAACAATCCAAAACCACACATACTTATTACTTGCACAGATAATAAAACTTTAACAAAAGTAAATTATGTAATCAATGACTATTATATCATGGGGTAAATAAATAGATCTATACCGACATTTGCTATCCGTTGAAAATAAACACACGTCTTATTTATTTTTAGAAAAACTCAACTATTAGGTATATTTGCTATACTGTCATCAGTGAGTAAGGGCAGAACCAAAAAAAATAAGGGAAATTATCATTGGTGCCCTTGAGATATGCGTTTTTATCAATGGTGTCTTAACTTATTTTTTTTTCCAATGACACCCCTGAGGTTTAGTGGTAATTACAACCGTGACCTTTTTAAGTATTTTTCGTTAAAATTCTGTTAAGTTTCGAAATTAACCTAACTAGGGTTAGTTTTCTTCTTCTTCTCCTTCTTCACTCCTTCCATGGCTGTCTTCCATGGCTGCCATTTACTCTTTCACTCTCCTTCTTCACTCCTTCCATGCTCCTTTCCTGATTTTATTTTTCATTCCCATTTACTCTTTCTGTGGTGGCGCTGATGAAGAATCCAAANTCACCATAAAATATTACTCCAATTAAAATAAAGTAAACTTGTATAAAGTACCCTTGTACTGTGAATTTTTCTTTTAGCATAAATTTTAAATCATTGTGCATTTGTATATTATCATTGTGATTGTGAAATTATAGTACTATAAATAACATTTAATAATATATGTAAAAATAATGGCTTCAAAAAAAAATAATATATTCAAATTGTTTATTAAAATATAATGGCTTAATGAATAATTAAATTAAAGATTAGTAAAAAAAATCAAAAAAATTTACATATTATCATTATGAAATTATAATAAATAAAAAAACATAATAATAATATGTATTTAAATTAATACTCCCTCTGTTCCTTTTTGATGTTCCTATTTGGTTTTCTCACCAAGATTAAGAAAAATGAAATCTTTAGTGGTAGTGGGTAGTATTATTTTAATTATATAGTAGTGGAAAGTAAAGATTGTATTATATAGTAGTGGGAAATAAAGATTGTATTGGAAGTATGAGAGAAAAAATAATTAAATAATGGTATAATGTAATGATTGTATTGGAAGTATGAGAGAGAAAATAATTAAACATAGTAGTGTGAAGTAATGAAGTGAGATTTTAAGGGGTAAAAGTGGGATGAAAACTTTCCAAAAATTAAAAGTATTCTAAAGTGAAAAAACTTATTAAACTACCCGTTTTAGTAAGGTGAAAAAACAAAAGGAACGGAGGGAGTATAACAACATAAAAACTCAATTCATTATGGATAGAATAGTGTCATTAACAAAAAAGTTTATGATATTACGGAAAAATATCTTGATTAAATGTTTATAAAAACATAATGGCTCAATGAACATTTAAATAAAAGGGTAATAAAAAAATAATTAAAAAATTGCGTATTATCATTATGAAATTATAATATTTAAAAAATATATAATAATAATAATATATATTACAATCAATATAACAACGTAAAAACTCAAATCATTGTGGAGAGAATATTATAATGCATGTCATTAATAAAAAAAATTCCTAATATTACTGAAAACTAATCGTTTGATTGTACAATATAATGTATTAAAGGATAATATAGAAATTTAATACTTTTTAGGAAAATTTACCTTGAATAATCCAACCTATTCACGATTTTCCTACAATAATCTCAACTATTGATTAACCATGAATAATCCCAACTATTGACTCACTTAACTTGTGCTGTTGTTGCTCTACCTACAACCGGTTTTAGTAGGTTAATTTATTATCTTTCCTTTTTTTATAATTTAAAATAATAAAAACTTTCAACTACTCACATTAATACCTTCAAGTATTCTCTCTCCTGTAAAACCCATTCAAGTATCATCTCCATTTCTGAAATTTTAACCTAGTAACGCACAATTTCGCGGAGGAAAAGTCGAATACTCTCATCTTCAAGATACTTGATGCTAGTCGACCTTTCAAATGGTAATTGAAAGCTTTAAATTTCAGATTTTGTTGTTAATAGGGTAGTTTATTTGTTGTTAAATTTATTTTAACCCTATATAATTCTGATTTTTTTTTAAATTTATTTGTTGTTAATAGGGTAGTTTATTTGATGAAGTTACTCTCAAATGGTGGTATGATGGGGTGTTCAAGAAAAATAAGGTTGGAGTAGAGTATGTGGGTGGTATGTGTAAAACAATTAGTGTAGACCCGGACAAAATTTCTGCTTCTCCATCAATGGAGTTCTTCAAAATATAAAGAAATTAGGGATTAATTTGATTGAACTTCTACTTGAAGAACAATCGGAATAAGTGATGCTTTTCATGAAAGAAATTAGGGATTAATTTGATGGAAAAGAAAACTTAAAAAATGGAAGATTAAAAAGTTGTTGCTGCTTCTCCATCAATGGAGTTCTTCAAAATATAAAGGGAATGGGTTGAAGAGGACTAATGGGCAGAAAATGACCTGCTGCACCGGTCAAAACAAGAGCAACAACAGCACAGGTTAAGTGAGTCAATAGTTGGGATTATTCATGGTTAATCAATAGTTGGGATTATTGTAGAAAAATCGTGAATAGGTTGGATTATTCTGGGTAAATTTTCCTACTTTTTATTAAAGAAACAATCTAATTATTTTGATTATAATAATGTATGTTGTAATTACTTTTATAAATTTCATAACAATATCATTGTATTTTTATATTAATGGAATTTTATATTTTTAGTACTTCATAATATTTTAAGAAGAATAAGATATCATTATTGAAAAAATTTTATTAATTTAAAATGATAAAAGCATATGCATGTTGCCATAATTAAATGACCAGTTATCTTGCTGCATTTGACGAATGACTATTCGACTGCCATTTGTCATCTAGCAGCAAAATTATAGTATTATATGTTGATATGATGATTTCAAAAACACCTAACCAATTTATATTATCCTTCCCTACAGAAGCCCTAGCCGCGTACCAATTGCAGCACCCCCACTACCGTCGCTAAGAACACATAATCATCGCCATCATCTTCTTCATCGTCGTCACAATCAAGAATCAACAATTTGTTGGTTGTTTGTTAGTGTATACATTCACTGGTGGCGGTTGGAGACAGTGAGAGGGAGGGTTTTGTTCGTGGGTGGTTTCGTTCGTGGGGAGGTGCGGCAGGGTGTTTCGGGGTAAAGGGATTTGAGAAATTGAGTGATTTAAGTTTAAGGATAGTGTAATCTTTTAAGATTTTTTTAGGAATAGTTGTCGGGAATAATCTCAACTATTGACAAACCGCTATGAATAATCTGAACTATTGATTATTTATGAATAATCCCACCTTTCCAATTTGTTTGCTCGTGACACCCCCAACCGAAATGCACATGCTGTAGCAGGTCTTAAAGTCTCATTTACAGGTCATCTTCTCCAAACTTCTTCTTATAAACTCACACCATTGATTTCCATGTCTTCTCCTCCAAAAAACCCCATTGTTCTTCATTGTTGTTCTTTTTGTTCTTCACCTTATTTCTTCCATTTTTGTTCTTCACTTTATTTCTACCCAGAAAAATCATAATTTAAGCTTGTGTTTATGAAGTTGGAATTACTGGAAGAAGAAAGAAGAACAAAATGGAATAAATAAGGTGAAGAACAAGAACAAAAATAAAGAACAATGGGGTGTTTTTTTTTAGGGATGACATTTCAGTCCGAATTCGACCCTAGTCCGGCTCCATCCGAGGAAAATAATCCGATTCAAGTCCAAGGAAAAAGATATCCGACTCTGACTCCGACTTTACGATCCGAGTCCGAGTTACAAACGGACCGGAGGTGGACCTATTTAAAAATCCGAGACTCCGACCCTGAAAGACATTCGACTTTGAATTTGACTTTTACATTAATATTTTGATTCATTTGAAACTCTAGATGTGACTAATTCAAGCTCTCTCTTATACTAATTGTAATTTTCGATTTTGAAAAAGTACTTGGTATTTTTATTTAGATTAATGAATCAAGATCAGACAAATGAAATCAAGAGAAATAAAATACCCAAAACAAAATACGAGAAAACTTTGTTAAATTTTAGTACTAGGATTATTTTTTGTTGTTAAAATTGAATTCAAATTAAAGTACATATTTATTTGTTAAATTGTATATGAAAAATATATTTTGTTAATTTTTGTATGCTTTAAAATCATTAGTTCAATATCACAACGATACTGTTTGATAGTAATCCGACTCTACATCCGACTCCGTTGGAGATCCGAGAGTCTGAGTCGGGGCAAACTTGGAGTATGCATAATCCGACTCCGAGTGGAGGTGGACTGAAAAAAAAAGTCCGACTATTATCCGGAGCAAAGTCGGAGTATGTATAATCCGAGCCGAGTCCGACCCATTGCCATCCCTAGTTTTTTTGGAGGAGAACACATGGAAATCAATGGTGTGGGTTTATATAAAGAAGTTTGGTGAAGATGACCTGCAAATGAAACTTAAGACCTGCTGCAGCAGGTTGCATTTCGGTTGGGGGTGCCACGAGTAAATAAATTGGAAAGGTGGGATTATTCATAAATAATCAATAGTTCGATTATTCACAGCAGTTTGTCAATAGTTGGGATTATTCCCGATAATTTTTTTTATTTTCTTTAAATCAAAAATAAGTAGGAAAAATTACCATGAATAATACAAACTTTTGCTTATTTCCCTACAATAATACGAACTTTTGATTAACCATGAATAATACCAACTTTAAGGGTTTTTTCCTAGAAAATCCTTAATATGTTAAAATCAAACTATATGTGATTATAAGGCAAAAAAATTAGTAAATTAGTTAATAAATTAAAGGTTGTATTATTCTAGGAAAATAACCCCCTAAGGTGGTATTATTCATGGTTAATCAATAGTTGGTATTATTCTAGGAAAATTAACAAAAGGTTGTATTATTCACGGTAATTTTTCCAAATAAATATAGCAAGGTATCTTTGTCATTTAAAATTATTCTGTGAATTATTTTCAATTTTGACACTCAAGGAACAATTGTTTCGCGAATTTGAAATGAAAAACTTGGGGCGACTCAAGTACTTCCTTGGAATTGAAGTACTAAGGTCTAAAGGAGGTATTTTCCTCAGTCAAAGAAAATATATCCTCGATTTGCTAGCAGAAACCGGTATGGTCGACTGTAAACCTGCAGAAACTCCTATTGTTGCAAACCATGGACTCTAGATGATCGAAGGAGAAAAGTTGGCTGACAGAGGACAATATCAGAGAATGGTCGGCAAACTCATTTACCTTTCTCACACACGCCCAGACATTGCATATGCTGTTGGAGTTGTAAGCAGGTTTATGCATCGGCCACAAATTCATCATATGACAGCTGTCATGAGGATTCTAAGGTACCTGAAAGGTACAAGCAGCAAGGGGATTTTTTTCAAGAAGAATGATCATCTAGACTTACTTGCCAACACAGATGCAGATTGGGCTGGAGATAGAGATGACAGGAGGTCCACTTCGGGATACTTTACACTGGTTGGGGGAAACTTAGTTACATGGAAAAGCAAGAAGCAGAAAGTGGTAGCCTTATCAAGTGCAGAGGCAGAGTTTAGGGGTATCGCCAAAGGAACCACAGAGATTATGTGGTTAAGAAAGCTCCTGAGTGAATTAAACTTTCCACAGAAGAAGACATGCAAGTTGTTCTGTGATAACAAAGCTGCAATCAGCATTTCAGAGAATCCGGTCCAACATGATCGAACTAAGCATGTAGAGATCGATAGGCACTTCATAAAGGAGAAACTTGAGAAGCAGATAATAAGTCTTCCGTTTGTGAGATCTAAAGACCAGTTAGCAGACATCCTAACGAAGGTAGTTACTTCAGAAGCATTCAAGCAGAACTTGTGCAAGTTAGGTATTGGTGACCCGAAGACCTAACTTGAGGAAGAGTGTAGGAAAGTAGAAATTTGTATTATTATTTTTTGTTAGTCTATTAGTTTACTTTTTACATATATTAGTCTTACTACCTATTTAGGATATATGGCTTTGTATTTAAGTAGTCTATGTTTTCATTTGAAGGTTAATACAAAAATGGTATTCAAAAACCCAAAACCCTAATATCTACTATATTTCCGCATCATCTTTTTTCAGACGTCTTCAAACACTCCTTGCTAATATCCATTCACTTTTTCGTTGAATTTGACTCTTCTTTTTCAATCCTTATTTCTTAGCTCATCAATATGCAAGATTCTTCTGATAACACTCCACAAAATTTGGATCAAAGGTGAATCAATAATCTTCAATACCCTTTTTCCCAATTTCTAGTTTTCGTTAGTTTTGTTAGTTCAATTCGTTGTTTTGTATCAATCAAACTTTGAATTTTTTTGTAAGTTTCAATCTTTGTAGTTCCTAATTAGAAGTGGTTTTGGAATTGTTTCTTGCGTGGACATGAGTTTATTACTCTTTTTAAGAACTAATTAAATTAATGATTACATGATAGTTTTTGAAAGTTTTCTTTTGCAAGCTTCTTACCCATTACAATAATTAGAAGTAGATCTGTATGCATGTATTATCCTGATTTGCAATTGGGAGACGTTAACCCTGTTCTTCCTAGTGGTTGATGAAAATGCATGATGTGATGATTGTTCTTATCTTCATATATGGGCCAATTGTGCAGAAATATTAGGGGTGTCAAAATAATTGAATTTTCTAAATTAAATGTCAAAATTTAAATCAATATTTTATAGCCGGTTAAACCCGGTCCAAACATGGTCCGGATTGGAATTTTACAGGGTTGGACCAGAACCGGACCAAAAGAAATGAGGCGGGTCTCCGATCCTCGAAAATTTGAAATCCGGGTTTGGACCGGTGATCACTCCTAGTTGGAGGAGGCATAAAGCCGAGGAAGAAATAAGGCCAAGAGGTGGAGAAAAATCTAACCCAAACAAAGCAAGAAACATTATTTATGAAAAGTCAACTTAAATGTCGATGGAGGTCATTTCACTCCTATTTTGGTGGATATCTTGATGGAAGACAAAATTTGGGTTTGTTAGCTTCTAATCAGCTCGTCACATGTCAAATTTGGAGTTATAACGAAGGAGATAGAGCGTGAAATGAACGACACTATCAAGGTTCAACAATGAAAAATACAACAAAAAACAATGCAAAAGAACACAAGTGTTTATTGAGATATCATGTATACCTTCCCCTCAAATGATGTTTATTATAATTGAACTCAACAATACAATGTATAATAAACCTTCCCTAACTTGAGAACAATCTCTCAAGATCTCAAAATACTAATACAAAGATGAACACTCTCAAGTTTCAAGCAAAGTATTAGCCCTCACAAGTATGTGTGTTTGTGGTGATCTTTTCTCTATGAACTATACTCCCCTTTTAGGGGTCGCTTGGATTGAGGGTAAATATTTAAGGGGTAATAAAAGTCAAAGTAGGAATTTAAGGTTAGTTAGGTAGGTGATTAAAGCAATTTGATTGTTTGAGAAATGGAAGAATGAATTAGAAAGTAATGAAAAAATAGAGAAAATAGCAATAAGTTTCCTTATTTTGGGGTATAAATTTACCCTAGGGGGGAGGTGGGGGAATTCTTTACCTCCAAATGAGTGAAATCAAACTCTTTTTCTAATCATTTTTAATCTACTTCTATTCTACCTCTATCACAATTGTTTCAATAACTTCATTTGCATATCTAATTACCTTTGTTACATTAGTTTGACTTTTTTACTACCTTAAATATTTACTCTCAATCCAAGCGACCCCTTATAGTAGAAGGTGGGTATGATTCTTAGAGTCACACACTGATCCCCATTAAACCACATTGAACACCCCCACAATTAATCACTTCATTAGTATGATCATAAACAACACAATAAACAAGTAATCAGCCAAGAAGTAACACCCACTTCAATGCCAATTAACTCTCAAAACTATCTAGAGAGCATCCTAGGCATTTTGCTCGGGTGAGCCGTACCACTGCTCAATCGAGCAATCTCCTCAACACACCCTGCCAGCTATTGTCCGTTTGACACTCCCAGTTGGCCGAGCCATCATTCTGTCTTGCTGCATCATTCAAGTAATTTAATGCTCGTCTATCGTTACAAACTTCAAACCTACGCAACTCGACACATTTTTATCGACCTTCTCCAAAGTACAAGACAAAGCATGTTCGATTATATGTTTAAAGTTAACGTCATAGTCATGAATATTGACACTTGCTTTAATAGAGCATTATAAAAATGACGTGCCAAAAGAGAAGGAGACTGACCGATCGATCTATATTGATCGAATAGATCGTTCTTATGAAGGTGGTATTCGAACCTGAGACCTACAATGCACAACAAGGGAACTCTAATCAACTGAGCTCCCTGATCTTAGTGATATTATTCCGCCTGGCTTACTAGCCCAATTTCAGAACTTAGACCTTTAAGAACTCATTTTGATAAGAATATAATTGTAGCTCAATATATACGCGTGTATTACACTTTATTTTGTATGACAGCTGTAGCCTAGTAGTAGTATATATACCCATGTATTACCCTCTGGGTAACTGATTCAATCATAAATAATATTTTCTCTCTCTCTACTTTTGCCCTAACAATGGCGTAGCATACCTAATCTTCACATGGTATCAGAGCATTTTACACGCAAAGGTCTGTACAATCTTGTCCTTTAGTGTTTGACATTTTCTTTCCTATTCTTTCTTTGTATGCTGCGTTAGTACTACTTTTCTGCACCAATTTTTGCTTTTCGTCCTTATTTCCTTCTTTCTTGTTCTTTTTTCTTGAATTCTTGGCCATCTTTAATGGCGGAAAACACACCTCATATTACTCCTGTTAATCGCACCACACAAATTTTTCATAATGACTTGACTCAAGATCCTTCGACGGTATACTATCTTCATCCGTCAGATCACGCGAGTACAAAACTTGTTAACACACCTTTTGATGGCAATGGCTATGGAGATTGGAAACGGTCAGTCATGATCGGACTTATTGCGAAGAACAAGCTGTGTTTCGTGGATGGAACTTTGCCTCAACCTACTACAGATGAAGCTTACATTAAAGCCTGGGATAGGTGTAATAACATGGTAATAGGTTGGTTAATCTCTTCTTTAGACCGTACAGTAGCTAAAAGTGTCTTGTATAATAAATTTGCATCTGATATCTGGAAGGATTTGGAGGAACGTTATGGTGTGTCCACTTCTGCTCAAATATATTCCTTACATGAGGAGTTATCTAACATTTCACAAGAATCCAATATGAATATTACAGAATATTATACTAAGGTGAAGTCCGTGTGGGACGAAATTGATAATCTCAGTCCACTTCCTTCTTGTGTGTGTAATGGTTGCTGTTGCAATTTAACTAAGAAGGTTCTGAAATTGCAGCAAGATCAACGTCTCATGAGTTTTCTCATGAAGGTCGATGATAAATATGGACCGGTAAAAACAAATATTCTCATGTTACCTGAGTTGCCTCATGTTTCCACAGCCTATCGAATGCTCTATCAAGAACAGAAACATAAAGAGATGACACGCCTTCACAATTCAGCTTCTAATTATGATGCATTGGCCTTTCATACTTATAAGAAGCCTAATCATGATAAGAGTTTTCAGTCTTCATCTGGACGTTTTTATAAGCCTCCGAATTCTGACTCTGGCATGCCTTCTCGTTTCAAATCTGCTGCTGGTTCCAAACGTAATTCTACCTATTTTTGTGATCACTGTAAAGTGAGCGGACATTCCGTTGAGCGCTGTTTTAAACTCAATGGTTATCCTCCTGGTTTTAAACAAAAACGATTTGCTGGTTGTGTACAAGATACTGATACTAACACTGATCTTGATGCTCTTGGACTTACTGCCTCCCAATTGGACAATCTTATGGCATTGTTAAACAAGCATAAGGATACTACTACTACTGCTACTGATTCTATTCCTATGGATCTTGAGTCTATTCCCGGTGCGGCGAACCTAGCAGGTAAATTCTGCTTTCTTTCTCATTCTCATAACTCCAAATGGATTATTGACAGCGGAGCTACAGACCACATGTGTAACTCCTTAGAGTTATTTACTGTTGTTCATAAAATTAATGGAGTTAAACATAGCATTACGATACCTGATGGCCGAAAAGTAGTAGTTGATTCTTATGGTGATATTGAGTTTATGGATGGTATTGTGCTTAAACGCGTCTTATACGTTCCGGATTTTCAATTTAATTTGATCTCCGTCTCTAAACTTTGTCTTGATGTGTGCACTAATGTTTTGTTTACTGGTGGTGAATGTGTTCTTCAGGACCATTCAAAGAAACAAGTTCTTGGTAAATACTCCAATGGGCTCTATTATGCTACTATTCCATCTTCTACAGAATGCATTGCTGCTGCTTCTTCCAACACACCTAAATGTAGTCTTAACCTAGCTAAGCTATGGCACCTTAGACTAGGACATTTACCCATTTCTCAACTCAAAATCTTGTTTCCCGATATTGATGTAAATAAATTCCATGATACTGTTTTTTGTACTATTTGTCCGGCTGCTAAACAAACTCGACGACCATTTTCGGCTAGCTCCATTAAAACAACTCAGAGTTTTGAGTTACTTCATATAGATGTTTGGGGTCCTTATAGACATGCTACATATGATGGTTGTACTTTCTTTTTAACCATAGTTGATGATTTTACGAGAGCTACTTGGTTGTACTTAATGAAATCAAAGAAACAGTATATTGATTTTTTGTGCCAATTTTATGCTTATGTTGAGACTCAGTTCCATTCTAAAATTCAGATTATTCGGACCGACAATGCCAAAGAACTTTGTGATGGTGCCGCTAAACTTTTTTACCTCCATCATGGTATTATTCATCAAACATCTTGCCGTGACACTCCCCAACAAAATGGGGTCGTGGAGCGTAAACATCGCCACCTTCTTGAAGTGGCACGCGCTCTTTCTTTCCAATCCAATCTCCCTATTCGCTTTTGGGGGGATTGTGTTAAGACCGCCACTTACCTTATTAATCGCTTTCCTTTATCCGTTCTTGGCAATGTCTCCCCATATGAAAAATTATTTGGTGAAACTCCTAATCTTTCTCATCTACGAGCTTTTGGTTGTCTATGCTTTGTTTCTACGCTTAAGCATAATCGCCCTAAATTTCATCCTAGGGCCGACACCTCTATTTTTCTTGGTTATTCACTCACTCAAAAAGCTTATAAAACCTACCATCCTTCTACCAACTCAATTGTTTTTTCTCGGGATGTTCACTTTCAAGAACACCACTTCCCATTTCACTTTAATACCCCTACCTACTCTCCTCTCTCAAAATTTTACCTTCCTTCTCACACACCCTTTCCACCCTATGATGACACATTTTTACCTCACACTTTATTCCCTAAGCCTACCCCACGTGACCCACCTCCTACTACACCTATTGTCCCTTTATCTAATAATACTCTACCTTCACCAAATCACCCTCCTCCTTATTTATCTTCTACTTATCCTGATATTTCACTCACTGTGGACTTATCTCATCCTTCTTTGCCATCTACTTCACCTCCTGCTTTACCAATTCGTAAGTCCTCTCGCATTTCTAAACCTCCATCCCATTTACATGACTTTGTTTGTTCCACAGCACATTGGTGCAATTTTGTCCGTTTTGACTCTCTTCCTCCTATTCACCAATCTTTCCTTGCTTCTCAGTCCCAATTACATGAACCCAAAAATTATCACCAAGCAGTTCATGATCCTTTATGGGTGGCCGCCATGGATTCCGAACTCACTGCTCTCCAGAATAACCATACATGGGAACTAGTCTCCCTTCCTCCTGGCAAGAAAACAGTCGGTTGTAAATGGGTTTATAAAATCAAACTTAAAGCTGATGGGTCCATTGAGCGCTACAAGGCGCGTTTTGTTGCGAAAGGTTATACTCAAGAGTTCGGAGTTGATTTTCATGATACTTTTTCTCCTGTCGTGCGCATGACTACTATTCGATGCATTTTGGCTATTGCGGCTTCTAAAAAATGGCCGCTTCATCAGTTGGATGTTAATAATGCGTTTTTGCACGGTGATTTACATGAGGATGTTTATATGGCTTTACCGGCTGGTTTTAATGCTCCTTCTCATATGGTGTGTAAACTCCGCAAATCTCTTTATGGCCTCAAACAGGCCTCTCGCCAATGGTTTGCCAAGCTTACTTCGGCTCTTATTTCACAGGGTTTTACTCAGTCTAAGCTTGATTATTCCTTGTTTACTCATCGGTCTAACGACCTTATTACTATTGTTGCGGTTTATGTGGATGATATTGTTGTTACCGGGAATAATACGGCTCTTATTTCTCAGCTCAAGTCGCACCTTAATGCCGTTTTTAGTATCAAGGATCTTGGCTCACTCAGTTTTTTCCTTGGTTTGGAAATTACTTATTCCACTACTGGTATTATTGTGACTCAAAGTAAGTTTAGTAAAGAGCTCTTAAGGGATTCTGGTTTTGATGATCTTCCCTCATATGTTACACCTTTACCTCTGAATCATAAACTTGCTGCCAATGATTCCCCTCTGTTCCCTATTCCCACGTTGTATCGGAGTATTGTTGGTAAACTGAATTTTCTCACGCATACGCGTCCGGATCTTTCTTATTCGGTTCAAGCTCTTAGTCAACATATGCAGCAGCCCACTATTAATCATTTTGAGGCTCTTAAACACACTCTTGGGTACTTATCTCACACGCTTGGTCAAGGAATTCTACTTTCTGGTTGTGATAATTTGACACTACAAGCATACTCTGATTCTGATTGGGGTGCTTGCCCCGACTCTCGCCGGTCTATTTCTGGGTTTATATTACTTCTTGGTCGTTCTCCTATTAGTTGGAAATCCAAGAAACAGGCTACAGTTTCTAAGTCTTCTTCCGAAGCGGAGTATCGCTCCATGGCTAGTGCCTCCTCTGAGGTTGTTTGGGTAGTTCGTCTTCTTGAAGAACTCGGGCTCACTTCTTTAAAGCCCGTTACTCTACATTGTGATAATATGTCCGCTCTTCATATTGCCCGGAATCCGGTCTTTCACGAGCGCACGAAACACTTGGAGATTGATTGTCATTTTACTCGTGACAAGGTTATGGAAGGCTTGCTTCAACTCACATACTTACCTACTTCATCCCAACTTGCAGATATATTCACGAAAATTCTGCCTTCTGCTCAATTTCGTTCCTTACTTACCAAACTTGGCCTGTATTCCCCAGCCAAGTTTGCGGGGGATGATAAGAATATAATTGTAGCTCAATATATACGCGTGTATTACACTTTATTTTGTATGACAGCTGTAGCCTAGTAGTAGTATATATACCCATGTATTACCCTCTGGGTAACTGATTCAATCATAAATAATATTTTCTCTCTCTCTACTTTTGCCCTAACAATGGCGTAGCATACCTAATCTTCACACATTTTCGACAACAATCAGAAGGTAGCAAACAGCGAGCAGCTAGCCAATCTGGAGCAGCATTATTTTCATCTCTTCATTCTCTTTTCTCACACTTTATCTTATAAATCCTAGCTAATTTAATTTCTTTATTTTTCTTGTCCTTATTTTAATTTTCTTAACCAAACTTTATTCTATTGATTAATCTATTTAATTACGTTTATTTTCTAAGCTTTTGTTGGTAATTATATCAAGTTCTCAGGCTATACTCATGGAGATTGTGAGTTGATTTTTTGTGGGTTTTTATATTTTGTTCTCCGATCATGTTCATCTTTTGTAGGTATCTTCTAATACCTCTTCGTTATTATTGATAGTTTATTCTTATTTTTATGCTTGTTTGTAGTTTTCACCATTATTGTTTAGTAGTTTTGTTAATTTTATTCTTGTGTTTATTTGAAATTCAATATTTTAATGGGATGTAGGGGAAATATTTTCCTACTTTTCTCTCAAAATTAGATTAATTATTTTCCTTATCCTTTTATCGTTCACATATCATTAACTAGAATAATTCAATTTTTTATTAATTTTTCTACAATAATTTCAATTTTCGATTAATCATGAATAATTCCAATTTTAGAATCACTTACCCAGGATCATTGTTTCTCAAATGGTGAACGATTTTTACAGGTTAATTGCTACAAAAAAAAAAACAATCAAAAATATTAAAAACAAAAATTTATTTGGTTTCTCTTTTTTATTTAGGAAATTTTGCTCAAAATAATCTCAACTATCATTCGTTGGCAAAAAATAATCCCAACTATCAATTATTTTTTAATAATCCCAACTATTCTCATAATTTGTTGAAAACATACCTACCTCCTTGTTACCGGTTGGAACAGATAATTTTTTCACTTTTTTTACTTTTTTTTCACTTAAAAAGAAAGAAAAAAGCGAAAAAGTTACATGTTGCAGCCGGTTAAAAGGGAGGTGGATACGTTTTCAAAAAGTTATGAGAATAGCTGAGATTATTAAAAAAAAATACTAAAGTTAAGCTTGTTATCTGAAGAATTAGGCGGGAAATTATATAAGAAGTACTAAAGTTAAGTTTATCAACAAAATAAAATTATGAAATGTTCATCATATAAGAAGTACTAAAGTTAAGTTTATCAACAAAATAAAAGTTATTGTCGAATTAGGTCATGTTAAGCTTGTTATCTGAATAATTAGGCGGCAAATTATATAATTGAGTACTAATAATATAATAGTAACTATATATTTTATTTAATTCGCTAAAATATGTGGCTTTCTTCATATAAAATTTAATTATTAGGTTATATTTATTAAGGTAGCAATAATCATTCTACTTCTAGATATTAGCACAAGAGTTATTCTAAAATAATTTAATATATATTATAAAAACTATTTTAAAATACATTGTAGTTAATTTTTTCTTAATTAACTTGTATTATTTTTTACAATTATAATGTGACTAAAATGTTATACTAAATTATTCAAATACAAAGGTATTTACATTTATTTTAAATATACTTTTCAAAGAAATAAGACACATGATTTGGAAAAAGAATTAATGTTGTAGGCTAATATTTGATGGAGTAGTATTTATAGATATATCAAAATTGTAAAAACCCAAATAATGTAAAATAAAACATAGATTGAAAATAGACTTGTCTTTAAAATCCAGTCTAATCCGACCCAAATCATTTTAGAGATGAAATATGTAAACTATAAATGAATTGAGACGTCAATAGATGAACTCTCATAGAAATTACCACGGACTCCAGTGCTTTAAATTGAGACAATCCTAGAAGTTCAAATTTTTAAATTTTAATCAAAAATCGAAACTTTTAGAATTAAATCGATCAAAGTTGGGATATTCAAAGTAATTTTTCATAAAAATATAACATGAATCTTGTAGCACATTCTACTACTTTGTTAAAGAAAATAGAACACTTTCATAATTACATGAAAAGAGATTAGACGGAAAAAAGTTCTCTAACAGTGACACGTGACATAGAATCCTATTACTTTGGTATAAGTTACGATGATGATTGATTCTTAATTGCTATACACTTACTAATTTGAACTATTCAAAATTTTCAAAGGAGTTAATTAATAAAGTGTTATTTCTTAAAGTGTCGTCCTTTGGTTTTAACCTTGTCCATTGTCCACAAGAAAACCTAAACTTAAAAAATCCCTTGATTGAATGATCGTTATAAAAATCGTAAATTACATGAAGTCGCCAAATGATTCTCTAATTGCAATAACTGAACTTAGTAAAGCAAATACATAATTTGAATTTTCGTTGAATATAATGGCCACGGAATGAAAATGGAAAATGCCGTAACTACTTTGGGGATATGGTGGCGACAGAATGGATATAATGAAGATTAGTTTGCGACGATGAACGTCACTCAGAAATCTTGATATAAATTGTAGGCGACAACGATAGTTTCCTTTTGTGATATTTCCCCCACAATGGAACTTGGGTTATGAGACCGGAAATTCACAATGAGATACAATCAATCACATCAACCGTTTAGTACCAACCATTTAAACTAAGTGATTATGTGTCTTGTAGAGATTAAAATCAGAAAACAATAAAAGAGTTAATTACTCTCTTCTATATTGCAAGAGGATGAGAGAAAGATGACAAAAATTATGATTTTTAAGATATGAAGTGATTTCCATGCACTCACTCTTATTTATAGAGTTGGAGTGACATATAGATTCATCCAAAACAATAACCGATGATTTCCGGTTACGCATGATGTAAAACATCCATTCATAACAACCCAATACTTCATGAAACAAAGTTTTGTGTCACGAAGTGAAGCACTGTTTCAATGTGCTCGAACGAGCATGATAAGTGCTCGAACAAGCATTACCCAAAACATCTTCTTGAAACTTTCTGACTCTAAATTTCATAAATGCTCGAACGAGCACTCAAAGTGTTCGAACGAGCACCCAAAGTGCTCGAACGAGCAAACACCAAAAACATCAAACATATGCTTTCGAAACAAACTATTAGCACATAGTAGGTGTGCTCGAACGAGCATGAAATTGCTCAAACGAGCACCATGTTGCTCGAACGAGCAAGCCGACCAAGCATTTCTATTTTGGTTCTGTTGTTACGTTCTTGCTTAGTCCATGTTATAGTACATGTCTTAAGCCTTTGGATATTGTCCTACATGCTCTAACAGCATCATCATATATGCATCATGTAATATTTTACTTGTAAAAAATTATTTACCTTTTGCTCTTCTTATTTTTTTGGTACAGTTATTAATCGAGAACAACCCTTTTATTATATATAATAAAGATTAAAACATATACATTTGACGTTCTATAAATAATGTTTTCTAATAAGGTGGATGCTAATTATTAACATTGAGTAATACAACGTTGATATTGAGGCAATGGTCCATTTCAATATACACTGTTCTTTTAAATTTTTGTTTCCCCAGTTTTACAAATGAAATTATAGTTACCATTGTGTAATGTGTTTGAATGTACATTAAGATTCCAAACATAAAAAGTAGTCCTTTCGAATCGTTTTAGATGTCCCATTTGGGTTTTCACGGTTATTAAAGATGGTGTGGAGTCCATTAAAAAGGTGGTAGTTGGGTATTTTAATTGATTAAATTAATTGTAAAGGAGGTAGTTGGGTATTGGGAGCAGTAAAAAAGGGGTACTTAGGTAAAAAAAATATAGACAAAAAAGAAAATGGGACAATTGATATGATTTTGCCAAATAAGGAAATGAGACAACTAAAATGATTCGGAGGGAGTATTAAAATGAGGATGTGTAACGTTATTTTTGTCCAAAATTTATGATATAAATAAAAAAATTCCTTATGAAAACAATAATTGAAACACCCCAAAATAAAAAGTGAGAACTTTTTTAAGCAACTTAGGGAGTAATAAAGTGAGAGCTAGTTATTAAATTGTAATAGAATGTTATTGAGGTGATGGTCCATTTCAATATATACATTTCATGCTTACGAAAATTCTTGTCAGTTTATTCTTTCAAATTTTTGTTTCGCACTCCCTACAAAATACAAATGATGTTATAGTTACCATTGTGATGAAGTGTTTAATTGTATAATGGGTTTAAAAAATAAAGAGCCTTAATAAATTTTTTAATTTTGATCACTAATTATTTAAAAAAAATTAAATTACAAATATAAATAAATATGACCTAAAAATTATCGTGTATTTATAATCTGCTTACCAATAAAGCTTAAGTGTCGGTCAACTACAACTTAAACTGTATAACGGGCTGAATCTTAAATGGACCAAACTTTTTCGATGAAGCACCCCATTGCAAAGGTCCATGCCTAACTAGAACTTTACAACGGGTTAAACCTAATGGTGGATCTATGGCCCGTCAATGTTATCGACTGACAGCATTAAACTCATGTAGTATAAAATCATATACCTATAAATGTTCATATATGTGGGGCAGAGTTGAAATGGTATTCAAAGCTTTGCTATGTAGCAGTAATGACGTAGGTTCAAACCACATTAAACACAATTATTTTTTTAATATTATTAACATCATTTGATTTTAATCTAAATCCGCCAACTGGTTAAAAGAATCTGAGGTTGCACAATAGAGCATCTTGATTGATACATTGAATCTACTTGCATTTCCATGGCATATACCAATTTTGGAATTACATGCCCAATTGGGGTTTTACTATTATTATTTGACGTCCCACTTGACAACTCTTCTCAAATCAACTCTATTCTTTTTCTTAAATCATCCACTTGATTATTTCATTAACTTCCACTTGCTTTCTTTATTGGCTCGTCAGCCCATGATTCCATCTTTGCATTCCTATTGTTTTCTTTATTTTATTTTAAACTCTAGCTTTTCTTTTTTAAAAATAAAAATAAATGGTGGCTTGACTAAATCTCAAATAATATATACATGTCCTATAATCTTAATTTAATGCCAAAATAGACATAGATATATCTAATAGTAAAATCTCTATCCAATATACTTCTAAGAATAAAGAATAAAGTCCACTAATATTATTTTGAGTAAACTAGCTAAAAATTAAAAAATATAGGGCATATATACAAAAGTTTTATTTCACAACGTTAGAACTTAAGATTTATAGGAATAGCTACTAATAAAGAGAAAGTCTTACTAAATAACGGTTATTTATGAGGTTAATAAATCATCCTTACGTGGTAGATAGTGATAGGGTGAGAAGTTTGTTGTTTTAATTAATTTTTTTTTGATTTTATTTATTTTAATATTACTTTTTTTTTGGTCTTTTTATGGTGATTTACAAATCATGATTATTGATTAGGAATTTTTGACTAATAAATCTTTCAACGGATACAATATTGATCTTTCTCTTGCATAGTCTATAAATGTACTTTTTGTCTCCTAAATCATACAATTTTATAATTTTGCTGCTAAATGACAAATGTCAGTCTCACAACCATTTGTCAAAATGCGGCAAGATTATTAGTCCTTCAACAGTAAAATAATTTATTTTTAAAAATACATTAATTTTACAATAGTTATAATATCACACATAATAATACTGGAATGGGAAAATAATAAATCTTCCAACAATATTTCAATAAGAAAATAACTATTTTCCTTTATTATTGCATCTACAGAAAAATTCAATAGCAGTAAGAAAAAATTGTACATCATAGATAAAAACAGTAAAAAAAATAATTAATTTTCTATGATAAAACATCACATGATCACAATACTTTTCTTTTATACTAAATACAATATAATTTCAAAAGTTACATTTCAAATAAAAAAATCCTTATACAAAACTCCATGCGATGCACGGATTTTATACTAGTTCGCTATATTATTACAAGTGTAACTATTATAATGATATTTTAGTTAAATTTTGGATGGAAAATATTCTGACGTACAGGTTTAATTGTCATACTTGTTCTATTTTAATTATCTCATTTTCTTCATAAAATTTATTCTAACGTATTAACATTTCGAAATGTGACATTAGGAAGCAATGAAAGATTCTTAAAAAAAGGAAATTCCACATGGTAAACTTGATGAGTTTTTGACTTTTCCACATGGTAGGTAAATATATTTCTAAGCCGCATGGTGATTTCAAACTTTTAATTTTTCCATGTCGTAGCCATAAGGTCAAGTTTTTTGTTAAATAAATATTCAGTTTGAATAAATTTTTGAAAAACGTGCTTCATATGAGTCATCGCGACAGTTGGGTTTATGAAAAAAAATCATTATGATAGATAATGGTAACGTAAATTTAGCAAAAATCTTAACCTTTTTGCATACAAAGTGGAAAATAATTAAAACAATATTTGTGCACCACGTGAAAACGCCAAAAACTTAAGGTCACCACATGAAATTTCTAAAAAATATTTATGAGTAACATTTAACTACCATTCAAATTAATAAGTTGATACATTTCAAAAAAAATTCACTCTATAAGTCATTTTCATTACCACCATTTAATACCAACAACCAAATAAACCATTATAATAAGCTTGCATAACGAGTACTCGCTCCGTCCCATTGAATTCGAAGCATTTTTTATTTTGATCCGTCTCACTTAATTTGCATCATTTCTATATTAGGACAATGATCGACTGCTTTCTTTTAATCTCATCCATATATTTTAACTCTCTTTTAATTTCATCTACAGAATTCATTATCTCTCTTCATTTATTACCTCTTTCGTTTTGATCCAATTCTATCAGTATAAATGAGTAAATCTAATAATATACACAAATTCTTACATGAGACAGTCTCACCATCAGACATGCCTCATAATTGGGTTAAATAACCCAATAATAAAAACTACTAGCATAATAAACCTTTCTTATGGACTCGTCTCACGGTGAAAAAAACTCATACAAAAGGGGCTGAATAATACTTCCTCCGTTCCATTTTACTTGCAACACTTACCGTTTTTAGAAGTTTCATATTACTTGCAACATTACTATTTTTGGCAAAAAGAATCTACTTTTTTTATTCTCACTTTATTCCTACCCCACTATCACCATCAATCATACATCATCCCATTAATTATTTAATATACCCACAAGTCACAACCACTATCCACTTATAATATTTTTTTTATTTCTACCCCACATATCACCATCAATCATATATCATATCTACTTTTACCATATTGATTTGACGATCCTTAAAAAATATACAAAACACAATGATGCAACTAAAACGAAACGGAGGAAGTATATATTTCCTCCGTTCCATAATATTTGCTAGTGATAGTGACATTTTCCCACACAACATGTCACACTCGGTAGCAAGTATTATGAAACGGAGGAAGTATAATGAATTAAAAATATAGGAATCATTAAATATGACTTGACTTGAGTACTTGACTAATACCATATATAGAGTCTACTACAAAACCGTAGTGTTTAAATAATCCAATGATACCAAACCTAATAGTAATAATCCTTAGTCTTAAATTAAAATCCTATTATTTCCCACCCCATTATATTTATTTCTTTCATTTTCCCAAACACAATAAAATGTACTCTTCTTCTTCATCTTCATCCCAACAACAATCTTCATCAAACAACCAAACTAACCCTAATCTCATACGTTACGATTCAGCTCCCAATACCCACCTTTCCAATACAGTTGACTCGGTCGTTGGACTCGGACACCCCCACCACCAATTCTTCTCCGAGTCAACTCAATCTAAGCTCAGTTCAACTCGGGGCGACTCATCTAATAATAATAATAATAATAATACATTGAGTTTACTTCATCAAGGAACTTATGGAATGGATACTAATACGACGTCGTCTGGATTGATTCGCCATAGTAGTTCTCCTGCGGGTCTCCTTACTCATCTTGCTTCTGATCTTGGTATTTTTTCTTCATTTTTTATTTTTTTATTTTTTTTTTTATTTTGATTAAATAATGCTCAAGTTGTGGGTTTATATTTGAATCTTTTTTTTTCCAACTTTTGGTTTGATGGTTTTAGGCTTTTAGGTGGTATTTTTTATTAATTTTATATTTGCAACTTGCTTAACTAATTTAGTTTTAATTTTAAGTTTTTAACATATAAAATCTATAAGTGGGGAGTTTATGATTGAGTGTAATACAATATCATTTTATATTTCTTTTTTTCATCCAATAAAAATAAGTCTTATATTGTTCATAACTTTTTTATGCTCACTTTATTATAACACAATTAGCTAGGTTCAAGAAATCTTCCCATGCAATAAAAATTAAATTAAAAGGTAAAACTATTCTAATAATATATGATTAAATATTCTATTGGGACCAAACTAGTGAAATTGACCAAAAAAATAAACTTAAAAAATAGCGCATGGGGTGAGCCCCTGTCGACCTCAATGTGGCTTCGCCACTGCCTAATTACATTGGAATTATTTCTTTAGTATTTTTCTATAGAAGTATAATTGGCAAAGCTATATAAAATCGTCATTTGAGGATTTCATTTGAAAATATAGATTTGACTCAAAATTAGTTTTGGCAAATACTATAATTTCAAATTGTTATTATTTCACAAATTCTTGTGAGAAACGGTCTCTTTGAGAAACCATCTCTAATTGAGTTGGCCCATTCGAGAAAATTGTAAAGTAAATATAGACAATAAGCTTTAATGGATTGGGCTTGAGAGACGTCTCTCAGAAAGACGGTCTCTCAAGAGACCGACTGTTATCAAAATGGTTTAAAGATGGAGATTTGAGAATAACCTCCCAAATCTTGTCATCCTCAAATTCTACATTCATGATTTCATAATTGAAATCATTAATTTAAAATGACATACTAGTTCCCAAACATAGTATTGTATGATTAACTCATATGGTGAATGGATGTTTTTCGATTTTTTTCCTTTTATTTTAATTATATGGAACAATTGTCAAAAACTACTTATAAACATAGTTACATGAAGCGTGGAACATAGCCATGTTCCGCGATTTAGGAACGTCCGTCCCCAACCACCACAAAACGCACCCAAATCCCTCAAAGTGACTACATTCCGATGTAGAATACTTTTTCCAAAGGCATTTAAACTTTATTTAATTTACTAATTAAAGAAAAAAGAGGAGCCAAAAAAATAATATGAAAACAATAAAATTAAAAAAGTTTCTCTTAAAAATAATTTCTTAAAGGCAAAAATATCATTTAAATTTAACTATATTTTTACAAAATGTATCTGGTAGACTGGTACCCAATCGTTCCCTAGTCAATTTAGGTTGTATTTCTTGTTTCCGTTTATGTTCTCCATTCCAAATTGAATGTCTTTTAAGGAACTCTGCCTATAAAAAATAGAAAATTTGTCAAAAATAAACTAGAATAAATCATTTATTTGTTAAAGACTACTAGTTAATCATAGGCATTCAATTTTTTTAAAGTGTAGTATGTGCAAGTCAGATGCAATTTATTTAGAAACAATCAAACAACCAGTAGTTTTAACCAAAAAAAACTTAGTAATATACATAATTTTGATCATAAGTTAAAAGTTTTAATTTTGACAAGAATATTTTGCTTTCACGACAAAGAGAAGGAAAAATAATAATGCATCCACATTAAAGGAGATCCCCTATTCTTTGTATTATTCAAAAAAAAAATCATACTAGTATAGAAACTCGTGCAATGCACGAAGTTATTAATATAAAAGTATATATAAATGTAAATTTTAAATAGAGATATAATTACATGCTATCAGTATAAAAATACTATAATATTAATTTCTTATAAAATAGATAAAAAATTTTAGAATATATAGTGTTTTTATTAAAAGAATAAGGTTTGTTAATAATTATTAATTAAAGCTCTCATACTTTTTAAGCAAATATCAAAACATTTTTATGTATCTTTGTTTCTCGATGAAATTTTTTAGAAATTAAAATTTTAATAAAGAAATTTTGTTAATTAGTTTATAATACATATAAAAAATCAAATATATTTAAAAAAATGAATTTGAAATTTGTGTAGCTTTTAAATTCAAAAATTTGATATTTCAAGAAAATTTATTAGAACATATCTTGTTGTGATATACTACTCAAATATTAAGGAACTGTTGATATTAACTTTGGTAAAATTTTCTTTATATGGAAAATCAATATGGAAATGACACATAAAATTTTACATTTTTTTTATTAGATTGTATGATTGTTAGATATTTCATAAAGAAGTATGAGATGAACAAGAGAAAAATAACATAGAAGCTTTCAAGGATTTATAAGTCGCCCAAAGTCCCAAAATCATAGCAAAAATAAGGATATTGTTCACTCAAATCATTTGCTATTACTAACTTCAGGCTAGATCCTTGTGCAATTAACATACTTAATTCCTCCCTTTTTTTCAAATGTTTTATTTGCTTTTTGAATACTATTCATCAATCATTCTTAATTTGTAATTTATTTTTTATCAATAAACTAAAATATATTCAAATTAATCTTGTTTGATTCATCACAACATACAGTATATCAATATCTTTTTTTTATACCCCCTCCGTCCTTATGAGATAGTAGCAAAGTGAAAAATAGTGAGAATTAAGAAAGTGGTAATAAATGAAGAGAGAGAATGAATTGTGTTGATGACATTAAAAAAGAGTTAAAATGTATGGATGAGATAAAAAGAAAGTGGTGGGCTATAGTCCAAAAATAAAAATGCTGCAATTTAAGTGGGACGGACGAAAATAGAAAATGCTGCAAATTCATAGGGACGGATGGAGTAATTTTTAATTATGCACAATTAAAGATACTAAAGATTGAATTAATACATTGGCAAACGTGCATGAAAAAAAAGGGAGGGAGTATCATATAATTTGACCTACATTGACCCTCCTGTTTAGTTAAATTTGTTGTACTTCTATAATATAACAAAGGCAACGAGCAATTCATACCCATATCCCTTAAAAGAGAGTGCCAGAGAAATACGGTGAATTTTATATGAAGTACAATGGTTTTGACAGGATACACAGGTTCAAAAGGATTTGATGTGAACTACAATGGACAAGGAAGTTCAAACATGATATCAAGATTAGGGTCTCAATTAAGCTTCACTAGAAAAGATCATCATTCTCTATCTCAAATCTCAGAAGTGAATGAGAGTATTATGTTTGGGAATAATGAGAGTAAGAGATCATCTGGTTTTTCATTAAGTGCTTGGGATGACACCAATGATAATAGCTTTGTTATTTCATCTTCATCTACTACTTTGAATCCCCTTGATCCCCAGGTACTTTCATTTTTCAAAGGTTTAAACTTTATTCTGATGTCCCATTTGATTTACACCTCTTTTATATATACGCGTAAATAATAATAAATAATAATTATTTTTTATTCCTGATTATTGTATATTTGTAAATAATTCTACCTATTCGATATCTTTACTGAAGATAATCGCAAGCAATTGTTTATTTCTAATTCTAAACTCATTATAAAGAAGCTTTGTAGATGATTATAAACAACAGATCAGTTTATTTTTAGCAAATATACCCATTAAGTGCATTTATTAAAAAAATAAATAATAATTTACTAAGTGAAAACAATATGAGCTTATATTTTCAGCGGATCAAGCAAAAATTGGTGTATTTTTACTCTATATTTCATCACATTATTTTTCCTATTACATTTAACCTTACGACCTGTTTGGTTAGTGGTAGTAAATGGCGGTAATGGAAATGATTTATAATGTAAAATTTCATCAAAAGTTCAAAGTCATTCCCATGGTAATGAAACTTTGATCACAAAAGAACTTTTTTGTTCACAAATTTTCATTACCACCTAATATCACCTCTCCCAATGGTAATGCATTGGAATGAAAATTTATGAAAAAATGAGATGATTGAAATTGGACAAGCATGGGCATCAAGGTAGCAATATATTTTTCAACTAAAATTACAATAATTTGTATTCCCATTACCACTATTTAATACCACTTACCAAACGGACCGTTAGCATATGTCATTTAATGTATTATTATTAATATACGTAGCATGCGATGGCACTAGAGATGGCAACAATGGAGGGACTAATGAAAGTACCACAAGATTCAGTCCCTTGTAAAATTCGCGCCAAACGTGGATGTGCTACTCATCCTAGAAGCATTGCTGAACGGGTTAGCTACTATTTTCATTTTTATTATCATTTTATTATTATTATAATTACTGTACTTTTTTATATTCGAGTCGGGGGACTCTTTGGTCGTGCTCTTCTTCATGGGTATGAATTGCCGCCGTCCTTTCCTCTCCAAACCCTGATCATAGTTTCCTATGAGCGGGATATACTGGGTATGGTGATGATGATGACTACGAATACTTTTTTATATGTAAAATAATACTTTTGCAAACTAAAATTTTAAACGTTATATTTGGTATGCCGCTAAAAATGATAATGGTAATAAAATTTTAGTGTAAATAGTGAAGTTTATTTTCATTCTTATCTAATCGTAGTGATGTTAAACAATAGAAAAAATAAATGACAAAAATAAAACATACATTATTTACTTCACTTCTTGGAAAATTACATACTATTTTTATTGGAATTATACACATATACCTCAAAATTTAATGATTGAAAATTTTATAGCGTAATTAATACTTCCTCTGTTTTCTAATAATCTTCCCATTTGGAATAATTTATCTTAAAAAGAGAGAAATTTAATTAATATTTTTGACACATATTTAGAAGATAAAATATATCCATGTGAAATCTCGTTAGATTCGTCTTAATGTATACTTTTTTATTAGAATGATTTGCCTATATAGTGTTAATAATAAAAATATTTCCTACTTTGATGCTTGTTGATAATAAAAATATTTCCTACTTTTTTTATAATTTTAGATCATGGTTATACATATTGAGGTTTAAAATTTGCATTGAAAACTGTGCAAAACGTAAATGGGAGGAAGAGTATAATTCATAAATTACATTGAATTACAAATTTCTCAATGCTTAAATTATTAAATTTAATGTTTTAATTAATTTTGAGCTAGATTAGTACTCATGCAATTCACCATGATAACATTTTTTTAACAATAAAATAATAAATAAAAATATTTTAGCAACTAATTTCTCTTTTGTTCACTTAAATTCTTGACATCGTGTATTTCAGGAAAGAAGAACAAGAATAAGTGGGAAATTAAAGAAGCTACAAGAACTAGTTCCTAATATGGATAAGGTGATACCTCTATTTCCATTATTCTTGGAAAATTCTATTTATTTCCAATTATATTGGAATATATACTTAACAATGACTAATTTTATTACAATTTTTGTTAATAATAGTTATTACAATTTCCAATGATATTGGAGTATTAATTGTTATTTGTATTCGCAGCAAACAAGTTATGCAGATATGTTAGACCTAGCTGTGGACCACATCAAAGGACTTCAAAATCATATTGAGGTAGGTATTAGTCAGTCTGTCTTTAAAAGATTGCAATACTTTTTAATTTTATCCACCGCTTTAATTTTACTATAATTATATTTTAAATAATAGTTACACTATTTTCTTTAAATCTCATCTATCTAATCTCAATACAAGCACTTGCTATCCGTAATAATTTTTGGCTTTGCAAAACCTTTGGCTTTTTGGAAGTTTTGGAAACAACTTGTTTGCGTTTTTTTGCTTTTTCTTGCCAGCCTCAGCCTTCTTAAATCCGTTTCTATTATGAACTAGTATATTTTGCTCAGCAATAATGAGAATTACATGTTGGTCTAATTCAAAATTAAGGGATCTAAATTATTTATTTTTGAAAAACCCAACAAAAACCTATCACTAATAATAAAAGTTTCTATAAATGTTTATTTTTGAAAAAGCATAACTCAATTATTATTTAGGGATCTAAATTCTATGTTGGTCTAATTCAAAATTAAACTCCCAAATAAATTAATAGTATAAATATAATAAAGCATTTTTAAAAATCAAATAATAAAATGCAAATAATAAAATGCAGATAATAAATTAACATGATAAACTTCGTTCTTAATGCAGCATAAATCTCCATTCTTGAATATGTTGACCTACTTGTCACATTGAATATTACAAGAAATTTTTGAAATTTAAAATTATATAATAAATTACAAAAATATGAAATCTATGTAGATTGTATTTCAATTACAACAAAATTGACTATACACAAATCACAAATCTTTATTCTAATTTTTAGGTCATACTAGTCACTTCGAGCAATTGATATTATCATATTATCAAATACAATAATATATTAAAAATATAATAAGATTAAAAATATGAGCAATTTAATTAAAATTAAACATGCATTCCTAATTTAATATTAATAAAATTAAATTATAAGAATTTAAATAGTCTAATCTAAACTTATCAAAATCAGGCACTTAAACATTCATTATCAATTTATTCAATTACTCTTGGAAAGGTGGAAATTAATTCTTGAGTAATTAACTTATAAAAATATAAGAATTTAATTACACAAAATAATTTTAAATAGATACTTTTTTTTTTGAAGATATTTTAATTAAATACTTAAACAATCATTATTATTCATCCAATTACTCGTTAAAAGGTGGAAATTAATTGACTTGTATGAAAGGATGAACAAAATGCACTATTCATACACAAATTGTATTAACCTTTCAATTGTCATTTACATGTAACATTTATGTAATAATCACCATGATTAAATTTGATGTTTTAATTTCCAATTAAATCACTCATCAAATCATTCTAGTAACCCTTACACTAAATAATTTAAAGAGCGTCGTATGCTATTGACACCATTTTATCTAATCGCAAAAACTCACAAGAGACCGTATCCTAATGAGGCGGGTACTAATTGGTTGCCTAAACTCAAAAGTAAAAAAAAAAATAGAAAAGAAAAAATTAAACGGATCAATTATTAAACAAAAAATTTCAATTTTGACATAATAGTGAACAATTCTGACATAAAGTAATTAATTTCTACTCATCACAAGTTTATAATCTTAAATAAATGGATCAATTATGATCTTTAAAGTCTTTGATTTCGACGTCAAAGTGTTCTTCAAAGCTTAAAATAATCAATTATGTATAAAGTGATCAATTAAATGTTAATGATAACTTTCAAAAGAAATCAGTTTAGACCTCAAAGGTGTCAATTATGACTTTAAAATGATCATTACTGATCGCATATATTGTAAAAAATTGTAATTAGGTCGGACTATTTGTCTCACGGTACAACGATCTCTCGCAATACCTGTTGTTATCTAATTGGTAACTTATATGTGTGACCTCTAATACCCGATTATAGTAGTCATTCACTATTCTAATTAATGTACAATTTAAATTAAAGTTGTTTCTAGCAAAACACTATAATCACTTAATATAATCAAATGCATTAATCCCCATGTTTTCTATAATTTACCTTATTTATATATTAGTCATTAGACTTAATTATTAGAAAACTTATTTTCTTCATTTTGGTTCTAAATTATTTTGGTATTGAAAAGTTCCGTTTATGATTAATATTATCATATACTTTTTGTTATTAAAATCATTTGTCTAGGAAAACATTCTTGGTAAAGAAAAAATACATAGGGAGTATTTAATATTAATTTTATACATATAAGAATCACTCTTTTTAAAACATTTATATACTTAATATAGAGTTTTTGGTTTATGATCACGAGAATAGCTAAGTTTTATTAAGTTGGCTGTCAGAAACAATATACCGTTCGTCCTCTTCCATTAGATGAGCAACGAGCAGCAGCATATAAATATGTTTTGTGATTAAGTTTTTGACATTATTGTCGTTGATTTAGTTAAAGTATGACTTTTTTTTGTAGAAACTAAATAATGAACTCGAGCATTGCAAATGTGGATGCAAGCAAAATACACACTCTTGAAGCTCTTGAATAAAGCAGGGACAACTAGAATTCCATAATCAAAGCCCATCCAAATGATTTTTGTTTGTACATAAATTACTTACCCCATTTTTCTCAAATTATTAATTAGGGCAAATTAATAGATGAACATGTGTTTTTTTTTTTTGTTGCTAATTTGTATGTTAATTTGTATTTTTGAGATTTTTTTTAACTATATAAGACACCCAAGCTAAAGAGGGTGTGCAAAATCTTTAGGTATTATTAGGTTCAACTTCATTTTTGGAGTGTACTTTTCATGTTTCTTTGTACTTTTCTTTTTAAAAGTTATATTTTTCAATTTTAGCACATGTATTAAAAATATTTTCTTACGCTTGATAGAAAATAATTTATTTATGACAAAGTAAATGCTAATGGACATCTTGTTTTAACAGATTATTTGTCTAATAGATTTGAAACAAAATATTGAGAAAATATATTCTTTTGTTTTTTCTTTTTATTTTTGGTTACTTAGCTTTAGTTATATATAATAGGCACATTGCTATTCTATATTTTATTTCAATAAGAGTTCAAATTATTAATACATTATTTTCTTTGCTTAAGTTATTTTTTATGGAATCGCAAGTAGCTCGTTCACTATAATTAACATGGTATCAGAGAGACAATAAGTATAGCAAATTACTATTATAGTACTTAATTTAACGCAATATCCAACTTATGTGTAGTTCTTCATCCTTCTAATGTTGTAAGTGCAAAATTATCATCAATTTTTTTAAAAGAACTTGAATTTTGTGATTAAAAGAATATAAGATAAATCATTGACTTATAAGAATAAGGCAACATTTATAAATGGTTTCCTTTTTAGCGTATTGGTAAAGAGGCTAATTCGAAAGTGAGAGATAAGTGTAATAACATGATTATAGGTTGGATCAGAAATAATCACTATTAAGAGCATCATGTACTACAAGATTGCTAAAGATATTTGGTGTAACCTTCAAGAACAATATGATAAAACAATTTCATCACAATTATATTTCATTAAAGAAGAGCTATTCAATGCTACACAAGTGTCAAGTATGAATTTAGCTCATTTTACACCAGCAAGTCTCCTGAGAAACCGTCTTTTTGAGAAAAGCCTCTTAGGCCCAGTCCATTAGAGTTTAATTCTTACTATTATTCTATATTCACTGTCTTATTAAAAAAACACAAGTTAAGCTCTTCGTCTCAACGAAACAGGCAACACAAAGGTACTTAAAACGATGAGAACCCGAAACATAGACAAACAAGTTGGCTTTAAGCTCTTCACTCAAACTTCTGGAGCATTATACATGAATCGTTTATCAACTCCTTTATACATTACTATAAAAACGTTCACCATCGACAAATAAGACTCAGTATCACATCCTTTAGTAATCACCATAAAAACATACAAATCACGGCTGAGAGCAGTAGATATAAGGAAATACATAACAGACCCGAAATATGATTTGATCAACTTGGTACAGTTGATCAACTTGTAGAGCTGTTAAACGACTGCTAGGCCGTTATATGGAATGAAGTATTATTTTAACACAACTTTCTTTGCCAAAAATACTGCTAGATACATGGGTGCTTTCCTCGCAAGCACAACTTCCTCAAAGCATCATGGCTAGAGACCGAAAAAAAAAAAAACATTCTCATTTTGGCGAAGATGCAAAAGGTAACCGTTCCCTTTGTTGACAAGGAACCCGCTTGTTTGGTGATGAGGTCTTAGCTCCTCCTGCTTGTCGCAATCTTTCTGCAAGTCGCTCTGCAATTCAGTAATGGTCAGTTAACAGCTTAACGGACTCAAATCAAGGGTGCGCAACCCAGAAATATATCCAGCTTATAAAAATCCATAAATATGCTAAAGCAATGCAATATTGGTTTAGTAATGCTTTGATCATGCAGTAACATCATACTAAAAAACGTAAAATTTTTAGTTTCAATCTCCAAGCTGTCGGATCATTCTGTGTGCAGTATGAATAAGGCAAATTTTCACAAAATCAGTATCAAGCTTACAGCGAAAATCACCTCTCCAACTAAGAAAATATTGGCTCTATTTCCAGGTAAATCATCCTTCAAAATTTTCAACAGTAATGACTCGGGTCAAGGGGTCAAAGGGCATTATCGTCTTTTCATATTAATTAATCTTGATGTTTTGTAATTAGATTAGTTGTTATTTTTGTAAGTTGTCTTGTGGGGATTAGGCTATAATATATAGAGTCATCCCTTGTAATAATAAATTGTCTTTGGAATAATATAAAAATAAAGATCAGTCTTTAGGAGTTAGAGGGCAGACTCGAATTGTCCTACGGGAGTCATTGGGTAGACTCGAAGTGTCCAAACTATCTAGTTTCGGTAACGGATCTTGGCGATCTGTTACATAAATCATAAGATGAATTGTTTGCCCCTACATTATCAACCAAACTGAAAACTACTTGGATTACCTGCATCTTTACATAATCATAATGTAGTAATCATAAATCCAAAATATCTACAAGTCATTTGCGTCTTTGTGCCACTCAATTTAATACCTTTGTCTTCCCATAATCCCAAGAGATTTTTTAATAAATTGATACATTTTCAGATTTTTTATTTAATACCTTTCCCATAAGCACATTCTTGTAATTTCATTAAAAAGGTGGCAACACAATGAAAAGGGTGACGATATTTAAGAAACGGGTAAATCAATTGTTCTCAAAAATGAATTTGGGATAACAGTTAAAGTTTTCAAAAAGACACTTTCTCACTAGTGAACAAACACCCCTTTAACTAATCCTTTAAAAAACTAGTCGAGTGACTGGGTTTTAGTTTCCTTGTATTGAATCTTATATTGTTAACTTTGCTTCATACTCGCTCCTTCCTTTAAGTTTGCCACATTTCTCATTTTTTTTCGGTGTCACTGATTTTAGACCATTTTCTTTATAGAGATGGTCACCATCACTTTGTTTCTTTAATTCTCATCCATAGAAATGTTCACTCTTTTAGTATCATCAAGACAATGTAAATTTTTTTATTAAACTACATTAAAAAATATTTGTACTAAGTCCCGTTGTAACAAATTCAAGGTGACAAGGGTGAGAGGAGTATTTTCCCTCTGTCTGTCCCTCTTATTTTGTCCCACTGATTTTACGCCATTTCCTTTTGTTAGCAAAGGTCTCAGTGTCTCACTCTGAATTCTTTTATTCTCATACATAAGTTTATAGTCTCTCTCCACTTTAACCACTCATTTCGTGTTTTATGTCTCATTCTTCAACCCAAATTTCTTTTCCACTAAATTTCATTCATTTTGCACTAGGCGCAAAATAAGAGGGAGGGATGGACTACTACTTTTAAATGACAATAATTAACCATATATGATGTAAGTTTGCGTGCAAAATCATAAGTTCCTTCCTCCCAAAATAGGTATACCTACATAAACTAATTTAAAGAAGATTCATTGGCCAAGAATCATACTAAATCAAGCAAATGACGAAAAAGTACTGTAGTCAGCAAGCATTGAAATGTATAGGAAAAATCCAAATCATCATCCATGTATATTGTATACTATCAATGTAAAAAAGAAAATGTAATGCCTACCTCTTTCCATCTCAAGTTCTTTGTCAAGCTCTTCCTTCCACTTTCTTTGCCTCTCAGAGCTGCAAACAAACAATTTTCAGCTATTAGTAGTTTAGAACTATTCACCAAAAAACAAGAAACAAATGACATTCACATACCTTGAAATATAACCTTCTTTTTGTAGCTCTCTAATCTCAGGAAGCTCTTTTAGAGGTTGTTCTCCAGCACCATCCATATCTTGGGTAGGTCTGTGAACTGGGCTCACGTTCTTGGAAACATCTGTTGTTGTAGATTGTCGCCGGCTGGGTACCGGAGCAGGGGATTTACATTTCGTAGAAAAATTGGTGGCGGTATCATCATCCATGACACCAAAAGCTTTTGGGGAGGGCACATTTAATGTACTATAGAACTCTTCTTGCAATTTCTTGAGATCAAAAGCCTGAGGAATTTAAGAAATGGTGAATAAAAGTAAGATCAACAATGATGCTAGAATACCTATGTGGTAGAGGAAATAGGTCATTTGATTTACAATCTTTACCTTTTCATCCAGAAATGCCCTAATCTTTGATTCTGTAACTTCTTCATCATCATCACCCAATCCTTCACTTGGAAATGCAAACTCAGTTTCTTCATGGCAAGATGCTCCAACTGTTTCATTATCTTCCCTTGTAAATAAGTCTAGGTTGCTTTTTCCAACCTCAGGACTTTCATCCAATTTACATGGCCAATCATCATTCGGCTCACACATTGGATTGAAACTCTAGTTTATCCAAAGACTATTAGTAAATTTACTGCATTTTGGAACATAAGTTGGTTCATTCCATAACAAGAGTTTAAGAAGGCAGTATTACCTTACTGAAGTCATCAAGCATTGAAAATTTTGGTTGTGCAGATGCACCTACAGAAAAGTCATCTTTATCATCTATAATACACATGTCATCGTCACTTGTACTTGTGCCCCAAAGAGGACTAATGTCAAACTTCTCAGGATAAACCGTTGAGCACCTCACGCTACCCATGTTGCATATGTCTTTTAGACCACCACTTATTGACCTCATTACATTGCTTCTCCTGCAGCATAAATTGAATCCTTCAGACTCCATAGTACATTACAAACAATTTGGTAAAGAGAGAAGGAAATTCACTTACGTGCACTTTTGATCTACTGGTGTAGATACTGCTTGATTTCCATTATTTTCCTAACATTGAAGCCACATTAGATATTTAGAATAGCGAATAATAGAGAAGAAAAGCGAAAGTTGTTCAAGTCAACCAACCATAACTGAACGACGAGAAACATGCTGGGATTCTCGATACTCTGCTGTAACAAATGGATGCTGCACAATATTACCAAAATCATAGTATGAGTAAAAAGGAAATAAAAAAAAGATAACTGCTGAGATCTAAGTAGCTCTGGTGATCAAGAAGGCAAACGAAGAAAAAAAGACAACAAGTGTCTTTTATCTGGCTGGTGATGAAGGCAAAGGAAGAAAAAAAGAGTTTATGCTGAGATATTAGCAGAAATGCATGGCAATTTAACTATTCCTCTGCAAAAAGAAAACAGTTTCAATGAACAATAGAACACATGAGAAGTACCTGCAGAAGTTCAGAAGCAGATGCCCCCTTAAGCATGGTTCCCTGTCATCAAAATTCAAACCATCGGGTTAAGAGAAAGTAACATTAGCAGCAAAATCTTGTTCTAAAAGGAATGTCAGATCACATTTTGAACATGAATAGCACTGTTGGGATGACAATGAAATTGTTGTTGAATAGTAGAAATTGTAGTGAAAGAAACAAGAATGTCCTACTTCTGTAAGCACTTGGACAGAAAATCCTTTGCTTCAGCTGAAAGGTGTTCAGGAATAGGGGGATGAGACTTGGTAGTACCAATATGGAACAGTGCTTGCACCTGACAAAGCAAAACAGACATTACAAGGGTAAACACTAAAACTGAAACACAGATACATGAGATACGCAGAATGGTAAATGATATTATGACAAAATGATTACAATACTGCGAATTACTAGGTAAAATTACCTCCTGATACTGACACCAAGGAGGCTTTCCTGTGGCCATTTCAATTATTGTACAGCCAACACTCCATATATCAGCAGAGCTGAAGTATTGAACAGCAACAACCATCAGCTCTAGAGAAGTCAAAGTAAAACAAATTTCCACCTTTTTTATGATTAATATGTCTAAATTAATTAGACCAATATACCTAGAGAGCTAAATGTCAATCAATTCCCATGAGATGTGTCAAATGCTGGTGTAAATTTGATGACTTATGCATAAACATGATGGGGTTTGAAGCAAAGCATAGAGTTAAGTCATTTAATAAATCCCAGCACAACTAGTTAAAACTAAAGTAATAAACTAAAAATCAAGATTCCACATGCAACTATCTGTGTGTCTTTGCCCTTTTTGCAACAATGCATTCAGATTCAAAACAAGCTTAAAGTATTTCACACCATTTCAATCATGGTGACATAAAGAGTGCTATGATGGATCCTCCTAAGTTGCATAAGGGCGAATCTAATAGCTTATTTAGTGATTTTCTCTATACCTAATGACTAGTGATCCTAATAAGAACTCGAAAAATAATGTTGAAAAAAACACTCACGAGTTATGCCCTGTTTGAAGAATGACTTCAGGCGCCATCCAGTATGGGGTACCCTTCATTGACTTTGCCCCAGTCATAGTAGCCTGTCATTGCAAATTTCAGACAGAGAGAATTAATTTGTATTAGATTAGTAACCAGTAAATTCAACACATCCAAAAGGAAAGCGATGAAAACAAAGACAAGTACCAGCTCAACAACTTTCTTGGAAGCACCAAAATCTGCAAGCTTAATACATCCTTTATTGTCAACAAGTATGTTTGCACCCTACATATGTGAATATTGGAAGATACATCAATAAGCACAAAAACTACCACACTCAAAAAACAATCCATAGAAGAGCAGCAGTTATTATTGTGCATCAAAGTAATACCTTAATATCCCTATGCATAATTCCATTTTTATGTAGGTACTCTAGCCCGAGTAGCAGTTGCTTAGAATACATTCTTATGACCTGGTCCGCAGAACAGAACAAAACTAGTTGTTAAGTTCTTCAGCAACTAAACTTCGTACAAATTTTGATATTATTGCGAAATTCAGGAAAAGACTAGAAACCAAAAAAAACTTACAGACTCGGGAAATGATCCAAACTTGCCCAGAAGGGAGGAAATTGACCCACCCGGAACAAATTCCAATAAAATATTTAAAGCCTCCTCTTCTCTTGCAGTCCCCAAGTATCTCTAGTAAGAAAATGAAGTTTAGAATCAAGGTATAACCCATATTTCAAGTAGCAGAAAAAGCCATAAACACTTACAACAATATTTGGATGTGATAGATTCTTTAGAAGCTTCACTTCCTCTTCCAACTCCCTTATGTGAGCCTACTCTCATTTCAATAAACACAAAATTAACTCAATCAGCTTATGGAAGTACAAAAAATAAACTGATAGTTTCAATTTCGAAGATGTAACAGTTTCAATTTTTAAGTATCAAACCAATCAATAATATCATGAAGTCCAATTAAAAGAGGAATTTCATAATAAACAATGCCTCCATTTGAGAATTACGAAGCAAAGGAGAAAATGTTACTGAAGAATTAATAAAAAAAACCTAAATCAATACAAACTCCACACTGAAAATAGATCATAGGTAACTCATTATAGCTAATTGTAATTTCAAATGAATTACAAAAGCGTTAGTCACACACCTGAGCTTTCTCTCTGGAAGCACCACCACCAGAAGCAATCAGAACCTATAAATTCCAACCAATAACAACACAATTAAAGAAAAATTCATAAAATAATAAACAAAAAACCCTAATTAATAACTCAATGTACTAAACCTGCTTAACAGCAAGGAGTTCACCAGAATCAAGATTCATCCCCATATAAACTCTCCCAAACGCACCGCAACCAATCAACTCACCCTTCCGCCACCGAATAGGTGGAGCTTCATCTTTAACCGTGGGAATCGGAGGCATATTCTCTTTAAGAGGAGAATATGGTATCGCTCTTACAGGAGATTTCGTCGCGAAAAGTCCAATTCGCGATTTACGAATGGAGGATCCAATCTTATCAACAAACCCACCAAAACCAACGTCCTTATCTGCAGTGGGAGAGGAAGATGTAGAGGTTCGGAAAACCAAAGATCGACGAACTGATCCGAAGAGTTCTTGCATTTGAAATCAATTAATTAGAGTTTACAATCAAATTGGGGATTTAATGGTGGTGATAATGGTGGTGATAATGGTGGTTTAAGGGTTCCTAGTTAGAGTTGAAATTGAGTTTCATTATTGTTTCAGTGAGAATGGAGAGAGATAGTGAGGTTTTTGATTTCAAAGAGGGAAAAAAGTTGAGAGGGATCCATTTTCAAATTTTCTTTAACGGTACAATTTTTTTTCTTTTCATTTGTTTTTTCTCCAAACATTTTTTTTCCTGCCCATATGGCATATGTTGCTTCGTTGAACTTGAGATGTACAATCACGTATGTAGCACGTGATATTCTCTAAGTTCATTAATCTCCCCCTCATCATGCCAAAATAGAAGGAATACATTCATAATTCATACATCATAGAAATTAGAGTTTTAGTTATTATACAAAGAGAAAATAATAAATGAGTAAATGTATTTAATCAGGTGCTCTCTTGAGAGACCGTCTTTTTGTAAAGACGATTATCAAAAGTTCAACCTAAATTTATATTTAGAGTTGTAACAATATATATTTAGAATTGGACTGGACTTTTAAGAGCCGTCGTTTTTAAGAGTCGTCTTTACAAAAGACGGTCTTAAGTAAGAATTTGAGGTTTTTAATTGTTGTTAGGACACTTTTTTAAAAGGATATCAAGGTGCCTTAAAGTTATATTGTGTTGGTTGTTATGTTATACTTCTTTGTTTCATTATACATGCTATATTTTACTTTTTACATATTTTAATGTGTTATTTTATTTATTTATATTTTAAATTATACAAATTAAAAAATTATAAAAAGTTAATATTATGAAAGTATGCGATTAGACGATTTAAACAAGATCCCACTTGACTATATTATTACTTACACATTAGCCGCAATGCATAAAATAAGCTTGAACGATTAATAGTGCACATAATCGAAATATAGCGAGGATTTCAAGACAAAGGAAGTATTAATAAGGTAAGTATACGCCTTGACATTGCATATGCTATTTAAAGTCAGTACTTATGTGGTTAAATATTTGTGAGCAATAATTATATTGTAATGTTTAATCACAAATTCTGGTGAGAAACCATCTTCGATTGGGTCAGCCTATTATATAATTTTTAATATATTGCAAGGATATATTAAGAATAATGTAAGTAGAAATTTAAGATATTAATATTGTTAAAGCAAGTGTCAATATTCATGACTATGACATTAACTTTAATCATATTATCGAGCATGCTTTATCATGTACATTAGAGGAGGATGGTGAAGACGTGTCGAGTGTTGTTGGATTAAGGTTTGGAACGATACATGAGGTACTCTGTAACACCCCTAATTTTTTATAACAATATAATAATAAATACAATGAGACTTAAATAGTCTTTCATCGCAGCGGAAAATAAAAACAGGGTGTTCGCCACACTTAGAAAGTGTAAGGCGTCAAAATAAACTTTGAAACTAATATAGTTTTAAATAAAATATATGTTCTAACACTAATTTATCTAAATACACTTATGACGTATGATCTACGTCGCTCAACCTTCATGCAATAAACACGTCAAAGAACTTATCATAAAACAAAAACACAAACCATGAGCTACAACTCAGTGAATAGTTACTCTAACGTGTCAAACTAGTTATTCTTGAAAATATTTGACTTTTAAATATATGTTTTTATCATTTTCGAAATCCACAAAATCGTAAGGTATTTAAATATCAAGATATATTTATATAATATAACACACTTGAATTGTCACACACACTTTGTAAATTTATTTCACAATGTACATTTATATAATGTCACAAAAAATAACACATCCCCTTTTATGGACTCCTCCCAAAAGGCCGATCCACCAGACACCTGTCACGTTTAGGTGCACCAAGGGTTGACCTACCCTACACAGTCCGGGGCAAAATATTTAACACGATTGAATTTATTTGTAAAAAAAATCACGAATCACACGTTCTGTAAAGATCACTTACACTCTTTATTTAATAAAGCATAAACTAAAAAAAATATATAATATCTTGAAAACGCTTTTAAACACAACGCAAATGTAATAACTTGGTAACTTTTATGTAGATGAATATATACTAGTTAATAAAAAAATATAGCTTGACTACAAAATAAAATCATAAAGTATTATATTTAAATCATTACTTAAAATAACTAAATGCTTAAAAACTTGGCATTAGCATTATGATAAAAACGCAAATATACCGGCACTTCTGCCATTAAAGCTTAGTACCAACTTTAAGAGGTAGTTTTTATAAAAAAAAATAAAGAAAACAAGCCCAAAAAAAAACAGTAACGAAGTTCTTAAAATTATCAAACATAACCACTCACATTGTAATATCGTGACCGAAAAATGTAACGGATATAGATAAAATGAACCACCCGAATGAACTCTCAATATTAATCCCACAAGTCGTCAATCCAGCGTCGTGACCGTTATTACTACTAATTTTCCTTTTAAAGAAAGTAGGATTGATATGTGATGATTAGGCTTGCCATAAGATGGATATTTATAGGAAAAAAATGGGGAAGATTAAATGAGGATTTAGAGTAATTTCTAAATGGAATTCGAAGGAATTGTAACTTGCTAGACGAAACAAATATTAAGCTAATGAATATAAAGGTGAAAGGTTTAATGGATGGTGATTCTAATTATAAAAGCAATGTAACGTCATGAATTTGATAGTCCTTTATTAATCCTACATTTAACTAGAAAATAAAACTAATGACTTTCGAACTTCCATGGATGAGTATAGTTATTATAATATTTTGATCTTATAGTCTTTTACAATTATAAGCTAGATATTTAGTCATTTAATTTAATAAATATTAGCTACCGTTCAAATATCAAGATAATAATGTACATTGTCATAACTAGTTAAAATTATATTTGATATTTAACGTGTTTTTTATTTCTTACAATAGTTATTAGTCCTAATATAAATTATTGAGGATAATCATTGTCATCTAACGTACATAATATCTAAAATAACATTAATAATAATAATAATAATAATAATAATAATTGACCACAAAATAACGGGGTATTACATACTCGATGTGAGGCGTTTAAGGCTTCACTAAGTGTGTAGGGTCCATGCCTTGAACGAGGCAAGGCATGGTATGATGGTTGCACGCTCGAGGCAACACAAAAATAGGAAGTATTAGGTGTCAGTGGGGTGTGCTCGTTCGAGCATAGTGTTCAGCAACTTTCTAGTGGGTTCTGATGAAAGTACTTGTTCGAGCACTTTGCCTAGGATGCTTTTTTGGACTGTTTTATGCACGGTTTAAGGCATTGAAAAGGTGTATTATGGGGGCAATTAATCTAGGAATAACAGGGGGGCATTATTTCTATGTTTATTGCTAGGTTTATTGTGATGTAAATGTGAGTTTATGGTGAGTAATGATGTGGTTCTAGAATGATGTATTCTTCCTCTATAAAAGGATACATCATTCATAGAACAAGAAGTACCACAAACACACAAACTTTGAGAGGGCTATTGCGTTGCTAGAAACTTGAGAGTGTTCTCACTTTGCATTAGTATTTGTGATCTTGAGGGATTGTTCTCAAGATAAGGGAGGTTTATTATAATTGTATTGTTGAATCATTATAATAAAACTACATTTGAGGGGGAGGTATCCAAGATACCTCAAAAAATACACTTGTGTTCTTTTTGCATTGTATTTTTCATTGTTGAACCTCACTTGTTCCGTTCATTTCAGATACAGTAAGTAAGTGTTAAGGATAATGTAAGTAGGCATTATTCTTTAATGAGTTGGACTTGAGATATGTCTCTCAAAAAGACGGTCTCTCAAGAGACTAGCTGATATTTAATTGAACTACAGTTATGAAACATACAAGTATGAGGTTACCTTTAAGTAATATTATTAAATTTGAATTATGAAGTAGTTAATGGATGTTGATGTGGATGAGTTGATAAGGGACACACAAAGGGATAGTCACCTATTTTAATTGCCATGGCCAGGGCAACTTGGGATTGCATACTTAACCTATGGTGACTCGAACACGACATTCACCAAAATAGGTAGGAAGTTTCCATAAAACTAGCTCCTTCAAAGTAGATTCCTCTAACTATAATTTAAATGCTTTAGAGACTCAAATGGAAAGGGCAACTTCAAAAGCCATAAGATATTAGAGTTGAGAAAGAGTCTTGTACAGTGTAATGGAGTTTAGAAAAGAAAAAAGAACAATAGATTAACTTGATAGGTAAATGAACTAAGAGCCTATGTGTAGACACACATGTATATGCTCAAGTTCAAGTGAGAACCAGACTTATCTAAGAACCATCAGAATCTTAATTGCAACTGTTAGATAAAAAAGAAGGGATAGAATTCGCTTACACATTAGTGGCATTTTTTATAAATTTTTTATTTATTTTTTGTATTTTTTTTAGGAAAAACCTTTGTTTTAAAAGTAACACTTTTTGTCTAAAAGTAATACTTTTTTATGTTAAAGTATACTTTTTGTTATTTCTAGTTTTTTTTCATGTTTTTTGATATCTAAAATTAACACTTTTTTCGTAAGTAATACTTTTTTATGTAAAAATCAACATTTTTTTGTAAGTTTTCGTCAGTTTTTTTCTTGAAAAAATATTTAATTTTTTTTGAAAGTAATATTTTTTTTGCCAAAAAGGAGCTCATTAAAAAATAAAGTAACAAGCTTCAGAAAAAATAAAATAAAATAAAAAAATATAAGTAACACTTTTTTGCTTGAAAGTAACATATTCGAAGTTAAATAGTAACATTTTTTTCAAACGGATTGGTTCACACGGTTCTAATTAAAGAATGAATCTCACCTAAACCTTTTCATTTATATGTGTGTGTATGTCGGTGTGTTAGTGCGTGTGTCTGACATATACTTTGTTGTCCACCCTTTTTCTTTGGTGGACGTGCAATGATGTTGTCTTTTCCTTCAGATTATGACTAATAAGTTGATTTGCAGGTTGGGTTGTGTGTAAGATTTTGAGGCCTATGACTTAACCTGTTAGGTTCATATGTTTCACTACAAGTGTTTCTCTTAGCCTTTTGCTTAAAACTATTTAACTTTTCATGTACTTTGGTTTTTCTCTATCAGTAGAAACATTTTCAAAGATAACATTAACCTTTGTATATTAATTTCCATTTTAGTAATTTTGTTCTGTTAATAGGTTGTGATGCTACTCGAAACTTGCCATGACCTCAACAAAGCTCGATATAGCTTATGCAGTTGGAAAGCTAAGTAGGTATACAAGTAATCCAGGACCTATGCAGTGGAGAACCTCTGGTATTCAAAGGGTAGTCGGATGAAAGTTAGATCACTAACAAAGAAGATTCATCTTCTACAAGTAGTTGAGTATCTTATATTTATGTATGGGGAGTGTCATTTCCTGGTTTTCCAAGGAACAAACATGTATATCGGATTCTACTATGACGACAGAATTTATTGTCTTAACATCGGCAAATCCGGAAGCGGAATGGCTTCGAAATCTCTTATGTGAGATACCATTATTACCTAAGCCTATTTTACTGGTGGCCAAGCATTGTGGTAGTAATTCGGCTTTGGTACGGGCATATGATAAAGTTTATAATGGTTAGTCAAGGCATATTTCACTAAGGCATGACCTTGTGAAAGACTTATCACAAAAAGGAGTCATAACGTTTGACAATGTCAGTACAAAGTTTAAATTAACGGATAATTTTATAGAAGCTTTGCCAAGGAATTTCATAGATTACGCTTTAATTAACGGATAATTTTATTAGTAATATATAATGTTTAATAACTATAGAACAAAGTGTTAATTATAAAATAATTTTATTAGTAATATATAATGTTTAATAACTATAGAACAAAGTGTTAATTATAAAAAAAATACATAAGAAAAGAATATTTTCATACGAACTATACCCTTGTCTATTAGTGACATTTAATTAATAATTGTTAATTAATGCTATATAAAATACGAATCAAATTGAAAAAATTACTCTCTCCGTTCTTTTATGTTAGTTCACCTTACTATAACGAGTATTTTTAAATGTTTGTCTACTCTACAATACTTTCCATTTTTGGAAATCTTTTTTCCCAAATTTGGAAACACCCTCATAATTAGGCCAAATTTTGATAAGGATTTTTAAGGAAAACATAAACCAAAGCCTAATCACGGAAGCGTTACCGCCACATCTATCCCTAATTAGGAATAAATGTAAGGCTAAACAACTATATAAACTAATTCTATTCAGTTTAACAGTTAAACAATTCTTACAACTGAAAGTAAAATTTTAACTGAGACATGACTACTAATAAACTGATTTCCTAGGTGAACCTCACTCTACGATCCCCACGCGATCGATAACCTGCAAAAAAAGAATACAAGAAAAACAAGGGAAAAACTCCCAAAATCAGGAAAGCTGAGTAATTCTAACTTCATCCCGTAAAACAGTTTAGTTTGAAAATAATTTAAGAAAACAAAAATATAATGACTTGAAATAAGTTGTAGAAAAAAAAATAAAGTAATATAAAGCTGAGTTAAAGATCAATTTTATGAATATAAATATAATAACACATAGGCCAATTAATTAATTTGATATTTAATGATGACAACACATATATCCAATTTTAATTTGAGGGAACGAGAACGCCAATAGGCCCAGGCTTTACCCCTATACCTACTTCATCAAGAGGCCGTCACCCCAAATAATTCATCAAGGCCATCAGAGTAGTCTCAGGTAACCCTAGTGTGCACACCCCTTCTACTTGGATCACAACAAATAGAAGGAAGATCAAAAATCTTATCATGTATCAGAAATAATAATAGTAACCTGTCGGCAGCTATACTAACCAAACAGGGCAACCTGTTCATTACTCTTATACTTGGATCACAACAAATATAAGAGCTTTATTCCCATCGTTACACTTTACGTGTATAATATATTTTAATAGTTAGTCATGAGCACAAAATCATATAGTCAAACATATACTATTTATTTTATTTATGAACACAAATTTTCCAAGAAAATATATCTCAAGAGTATCCATCTGAAACCTCATTTGTCAAATCACCTTTTTAACATCAATTGGTGACAACAACAATTAATATCATGAATATTTCTCTTTCTAATCAATTCGTATTTTAAAACCATTATTAAAATAATAATATAACTTCCATAAGATAATAAATATTTTTCTTTCAAATTTAAACCGTATCAAATTTTTATTATTAAAATGATAATACAAATTTTATCAAAAATAACAATTATAAATTCAAAGTTTTACACAAAATAATATTCAATATAATTTGGGAATTAAATATACAAAACATAATATCATACAAAATCATGCAACACATTAAATAAGTTAATATCACTTAGCACATAATACTAACGGGGATAATCCTAAATAGATGGACATCGAGAATTACCTTACGAAAAGAGCCCTAGAACATAAATGTATGCTCCTATCAAACTTCCTTTACGAACTTAATTAATATTTGAATTATAATTTTTGTTTGTAATTTGTAGATAGGATATCTAAAGATTGACAATACTATTAAAGAGATAAGGAATTGATAATAAGTGTAACGAAAGAAGAATGGTTAATGAGAAAAAAAAAATTAGAAGGAGAAGAGAGAAAACTGATTTGGTGAAATATCAAATATAAAAAACGGTCTAATTTATAAGTATAAAATGATGGAGGTTAATAAGAATAGAGAAAAAGCGGGAAAGATGATACAGTTAAATGGGGAGTTATTTTAAGAATGGGGGAAGGAAGTTAATTTTTAATATTTAATATTTTTTTATAACCGTGTAAGAATAAATTGTAAACTAAATATTTTTTTTTTATATTTTAAAACTTGTCCTAAATTGTTGGGTTTTCATTTTCTTATCTTATTATATTTTTATTTATTTATTTTTTTGTTAAACCGTGTGACTTATTTTCTTATTATTTTTTTTATAATTTTTTTTTGTATTTTAAATTATAAGTTAATTATTTTTCTTTTTTTATTTTTTATTTATTTATTTATTATTTTTTTAAAAAATATCTCGGATATTACAAATTTACCCTCATAATCTCCCCCATTTTCCCTAATTATACTCTATTTTTATGAATGACGATGATAATTTTCTTTTCTTTTAATTTCTTTATTTTATCTTCAGTTTAAATGTATTTTCTCTTTCATAATATCAATGCAATCATTACTTCAAACAACTACTCACTTACTACAAATATTCTAGTTTTTTTGATTTGTGTGAAAAATTCATAGTGGACAATCTTTTAAGAATGGAGAGAGTATCTTTTATATTTGCAATTTTTTATCGGGAATATTGTCAAAAAGTAAATAATAAATTTTTGTTTTTCCAAAAAGTACTTAATAAAAAAAAATTTTGTCAAAAAATACCTAGCTAACAAAAGTTTTTTTCTTTTCTAAAGAGTACCAAGTGACGTTTTATTTCAGTTGACCGTTAAATATAACGGTTGACGAGTCAAAATCAAAATTTCTTTTTCCTCATCTCCACTTTCTTTTTCAATTTAACTTCAGTTTTGAGTAAAAAGTAGAGAAAAAAGACAGAGAGGAAATTGAATTGGAAAAAAATTGAAGATGAGAAAGAAAATTTTTCGATTTGACTAGTCACCCGTTCTATTTGACGATTATCTGAAGGAAAACATTGAGAGATACTCTTTGTAAAAGAAAAAATTTTATTAGGTATTTTGTACCAAGAATTTTTTTATTAATTACTTTTTGAAATTTTATTAGATAATTTTTCACACTTTTTTTTTTTTTTTTATTAAATGATTAGTTTGTCGCTTTCACCGGGTCTACTAGAACTACTCAACATTCAACAGTTTTTTGAGCGCGCAAGTTAATTGGGTGTGAGTTTTGTTACGACATCAGTGTAATATAATTAATTAGGATTTAGGACAAATTTTTACTTGAGTCTATAGAGTCTATACAAAGACGTCTCAAGTTTTGGGGCTGATCCAATTTATAAATTAAAAAAAAATTGATTAGTGATTTTGTAAGTTAAAAGGAGATATGGACTAGACTCTTAAAAGACGTCTATACTATAGATGATCTCTCAAGAGAGGGTCTAAGAGATTTCAAATTTTTTGATAAACCGAAATAAAATTATACATGTATCAATTTTGTTTTAATTTGATATTATATTGTTGAACATGAAAATTTGTTATACCAAACAATACATATATTATCAGCACAGGTACTAAGATAATAGGGGCCTAGGGCGAAAAATAATTCATGAGCCCTACTTATCTTATATCATTCCTTCATTCCATATTACATGCAAATAATAATATTATTTCTTAAAATAACATGTCCCAAATAGAATTAAAATAGAACGAAGAAAATATAAAACATTGATCGATAAATGAATATAAATCTATAATGTTGGAAAAAAAATTAAAGTATGCATCAATATAATATAAAATCAAACAAAAATAATTTTACGAGCAATTTTCGAGGCACATCACTAATAATAGTGTTTAAATCAAGACAAGTTTTCTTATACTTATTATTGCAAAGCAATCGTTAATTGATCTACATTGTATTGACAGAGACAAGACAAAAAATATAATTTGAAAAATGGGGTTGTACAACCTCAAATCCACTTATCCCATGCAATCAATCAAATATTTAAACAAAATATATAACTTCAAATGACCACATAAAACACAGAAAAAAAATGTAAAATTTAAGTCAAATTCACAAATTCACAAGTTTAGGTCAAATCAATACATATAAAACATTCACAATTCTATTTATCATCAAATAGGAGAAAATATCAAACATTCACAAGTTTAGGTTAAATTAATAAATATAAAACTAGTCTAATAAACACAAAAAAAAATGTATTATAATAAAAGGAAACAAATGGAAAAAATCATAAATTTTGAATATTTAACAGTATTATAATTGTTAATTTATTTCATGTGTGTGGTACTTTTTTCTTATTATTACAACAATCTTTTGGTTTAATTATATTAAACGATGCAATTTAGCATCAATTTTAGCTTGATCGCAAAATACAATGCCTCCTTTACCCGTGTCTTGAGTTTGAATCCTCGTGAGAGCAATGATATAGTAATTTTTTAGGTGGGGTCTAGGTGTAGACCCAGCTTGCCCTTGTTCAGAGCCGACACTGTATAATACATATACTCCCTTCTATCCAATCTATTAGTCTCATTTTCTTTTTTCACATTTGTCGAAACAACATTTTAACCCTTATGCATGATTAAAAATTATGAAAATTTGATATTAATAATCCTTGCATTGAGACACATCAAATAAGATCTCACTTGACTATGTTTTAACCTATAAATTAAGAATAAAATACATATTAAAAGTGATAAGTGAATAGTCTCCCAAAAGTAAATGGGGCTAATAGGAAGAATGGGAGGGAGTATATATTTTGTTTTACTATATCATATCATGTTTGAGAATTATAATTTGATTTGAAATATAAATTTTACTCGAATGAAGTGTTTGACAAATAATAAAATTTAAATTTAAATCTGAGTCAAATCCATAATTGTTATAGGAGTGATTAAAGGTTATAATTTGAATATGAGGTCCTACTGGCCTAGATAGTTTCGATGCTAGCTTACCTTTTGTATAGCTTTTGAGGCTTTTGCTTACCTATGTACATGAAAAGTGACATTTGAAACCATTCCTAGAAGGTGGACTCTGTGTTCACACTGATGCAACCACAGGGTGATAAGCTGGAATCCTTGGGGTCTCAGAACCCTTGTATCCCGTTTTTTGATTGGGTAATACAAAAATCTTTTCCTAAAAAAATGATGTTCCAATCCTTATTATTCTCAAATTGTTCATTATGATTTCATAATTAAAATCTATGATTTAAATTGAAATATTTGTTTCCAAAATGCATCTTTAACTAATTAATTTTAATTTATTTGCTTAACAAAATTTCTATATTAAAAAAATCAGTCAGTCTATTAAGAGACCGTTTCTTTGAGAGACACCTCTCAGGCCCAACTCATTAGAGCTTAATTGCTACTCTTACTTTCTATTTTTGTTTTATGGGTCGACCCAAGAATTTGTGTAAAAAGATATATATAATCAAAGTCTTGATTTAAACCCCTCCTATCTTACCTAAGTTAAATTTTAATGAATGAATTTTATAGGAAAAATTAACAGGAATAATATAACTTTTTGCTTATTTCCCTACAATAATACCAACTTTTGATTAACCACGAATAATACCAACTTATGGGGTGTTTTCCTACAATATATCTAATATGTTAAAAATCAAACTATGAGTGATTATATGACAAAAAAATTTAGTAAATTATTTAATAAACTGAAGTTGGTATTACTCTGGGAAAAAAGCCCCAAAATTGGTATTATTCATGGTTAATCAAAAAGTCGTATTATTGTAGGGAAATTAACAAAATGTTGTATTATTCACAGAAAATTTCCCAATTTTATATATATTATTCATGTAAATCCGAATTTTATGCAACTCATATAAATAACCGAGTTGAACTCCATATGTTTAAATCTAACTTATTAGATTTGTGTTTATAACATGAAAAAAAGTACTCTTAATCCTATAATATCTCATCTCATCAACTTAATTCTTTTTCTATTGTTAACGCTTTGCATGTAACTAATATTCCGCTTCTAATTTTCATACTTTTCATTAATCATAAAACATAATTAACTGAATAATTAATCAATATTAATATTAATATAGAGTGCTAATCCTATCCTATAAGTTATAATCATAACAACGTAGCCATGAATTGATGTTGTAGTTGTAGGTATGATAATTAATTAATTATAGTGTAATACTCATTAAATTTCATAATTTATCTTTTGTTTATGTAGCAATGGAAAAAATTAAAAATGCAGTGTTAAGATTTGCTAATTCAAACCCAAATAGATCTTTCACTCCTTTGCAAATGGCGGTAATTCAAAAACAACTCAGTTTAGTCTTTCCAAACTTTCAAACTCCTACCCATCCGACGTACGCTTCGGTAAGTCCACATGATTTTTCTGAATTATGATTGTTTTATACGTTTTTTTCTTGTTTTTCTGGATTGATTTTGTTTAATTTTTCAGTCATTCTTTTGGGTTTTTTTTGTTTGATTTTGTGATTATGTGTAGATGATACAAACTGCAATTATGGAGCTGAATGAGGAAAATGGGTCAAATGAAGAGTCGATTTCAGAGTTTATTAAGGTTCATTACGAGGGTTTACCTTGGGCTCATGGTGTGTATTTAAGCCATCATTTGAATGAACTTTGTAAAAATGGTGAATTAGGGTTTGATTCTAGTACTAAATGTTACTCTTGTATTACATCTGAAGGGTTTGTGTTTAAGGGTTGTGTTTTGGGGAAGAATTCGCCAAAGAAAGGATTCAAAAAGGGTAGGAAGATTATAGATGATGTGAATTATCCAAATGGGGAGGGAAAATTTGGGGGGAAAAGATGGAAATGTGAATGAAATGAGTGGGAATTTAAATGGGTTTCAAGAGGAAGACAATTTGGAGTGTAGAGAAAGCCAATCTAAGCGAATAAGACGGTGTCTGGTTTTCTGGGGAGATGGTGAAGAAGTAGGAGAAAAGAATGGTAATGAGGTTTTTCGACTCGAAGATAGGAATGAATTTGTTGAGGATTGTGATCATCCATTAACTGTGGGAACAATCCAGGAGAATCGTAAGGGTGTGAGCTCGAAGGTAAAAGATTCGGATCTGAAGGAAACTGAGCTTATTGTTGTGCCTTACAAGGATAATGATACTCCCGATTTGGCGGTAAGTAGTGGAATGAATTCGATTTCAGAGGGATCGTCGCCTATGATTGTTTGTGGTTTGGTGCAATCCTCTAAGCAGCAACAAGAGGGGAGCATATCTTCCTTGAATAAGAGCTTGGAAGAGAGCCAAGAGAAAAAGAAGGTTTCCGAGAAGTCAATGCCAACATTCCCGAAACCTGTGGATCACAATCTGGTTGGTAATGATCAGTTGGACGAGCTTTGGACTCATAGAAGTGTTGATACTAAGGTATCATTCTGAGTTTGGATTGTGACCAATTAGTTTTCGTCATTATCTTTTATGCATAATGATAATGATTAATCGAAATGAGAACTCTTTATGTTATGTTTGGAAAACCATTGTTTCGTCACTTGTTAATATGTGAATATCATTGCTCATTAATGCTTAGATTACTTTAACTAGTCTATAACCTTGGTGTCCGGTATCTTAGTCGACAGGATGAACTTGTTGAACTCCCCTTTGGTAATTTTACATGATGTTTACACATCGTTCGACTTAGATACTGCATTGTCTATAATTTATAACGACAAAAGAAATGATGGGTTGCTATGTTTAGATATGAACACAAACGGAGGAGCAAACTCTTAATAAAAATAATGATTTACGCGGACAATCACAAATTAATTGTTAACTGTGGCAGAACCTAAAATCTACCTTATCGGTTCGTCCTTTTGCTTTATTATTTGCCATTTCTCGATCAAGAACAGTTGACAGTTTTTTTAATCTGGACTTACTTTATGGAGTGTAGTAAATGACAATCTTATTTTTCCGTCTAAGATCAATAACTTCGAAGATCCCTAATGATGGATGTCGTAATTTGTTAAAGATAATCTAGCACTGCCACTTATATCCACGAACTAAAAAAAATTACCATAATTATCTTTTTTTAACATCTGTATTTACTTATACTCATTCACTTTTTATTTACATTTTTATCAACTTTAAGAGTACTTCGCCAAATCTTTGCTTTTTGTTAGCATTTTTTAGGTTCCTGTCTGAACAACTGTACTGCCTTTGTATAGCTTAACTTGAAATCCTTAAAAAACAAATACTAACCCCTCAAACTTCAAGCTCTAATGCTAAGATGGATGTTGGTTTTGTTGCTCGCTTGTATATTTATAACACCTTTGGCCCATCCCTCCCTCGGTAACAACCAAATCCAATGTTACATACTTCCAGGTGAAGGGAGAATGTTGTCAAATTAATTTTTAAAACCGTTAATAATCGATTAGATAGGAAACAAAATGTTGATGTAGAGATGATGGGTAAACACTAAATCATTCGGTTTATCATGCTGTAAATTTCCTTTGATTGTTTCACTTTTTCATTGCCGGAAAAATTTAATCTTTTCGGACACTTAATTTTATTTCAGCTCTAGTAGATTGTGAATTTGTGAGTGCTATGATACCATAACTGTTTATTTGAGCCCAAGTATCTGTTTAGATACTTGGCATCATTTATGACCAAACACAAAACTAGTATCTATTGCTGAGCATGGCATTTTGTTGATCTTTTTTTCCGATTTGCTTTCCTTTTTTAGAGTACTTACGTGCATTAATTCAAACTAGATTTGATCATGATTTTATTTCAATATTGTTCAGTCTAGTTTAATGATGCATATTTGTGGATCGAGTTTTTACATGGTCATTCGGTAGAAATCCTGATTCTGGTAATGTTGTTCTATCTTGTGTTTTTGCGGGGGTGATGCAGGAAAGCGAAATGGAGAGCGCATGGGGACCACCATGGTTGATGCCAATGTTGAAGTGCCACTATTTTCTCTGCTGCTCAGTTCATAAAGATTTAGTCAAGAGTGAAAGAAATATGTTTTGTTTAGATTGCATGGGAGATGCCTTTTGTTTCAATTGCCTGTCTCACCACGATAAGGATCATCGAGTTGTCCAGGTTTGTCTGTCTCACTACTAAATTTCTTTGATTCTCCTAGAAAATACACCCATTTTGTTCTAGCTATGATTTGTAAAACAACGTAGCTAAGATTATTCTATGATTGAAAGCATCATTTCAAACACTTAAAGTAAGCTTACATCTTATTATCCCAAATCATACCATCTTGAACTTTCAGACAAAATCTTTACTCCTGAATAGGGGTGTTCAATGGGCCGGATAAGGGCCAGGCCCAGGCCGAGCTTAAGTAAATATGGGCTTTACAAAGCCCAGACTGGCCCGGCACAACCGCGGCCCATTTTTATTACTGAAAATGATTTTAATCCCCATTTATCAATTTACTACAATTAAATTATCATTTATAATAATTAAATTTAAAAAATATAATAGTCTCCATTGACATTGTCATATATAATATTCAAATTATCCGTTAATTATGCTATTTACAAACGCTCGTTTCTGACCTTTAATTAGCCTACTTCATTTTAATTATAGTAGTCCCTTTTCGGCCCGGCCCTTAACAAAGCCCTTTAAAAACGGGCCGAATAAGGGCTCAAAATGGAGACCCGGCCCACTGAACACCCTTACTTATAAACAAAAATTTAGGAATAATTTTTATGTTCCTTGTCTCATTTTGGATTGAAAAGGAGAGTAAATTCTACACATCATAATGAGTACATACATAATTCCAATGGGTGACACAAGTAAACTGTGGATGATGTAGATAAGGAAATCATCACGCCAACACGCGGTGAGAGTTGACGATATAAAGATGCACCTTGACATATTGCACATTCAACCATACATAATCAACAGTGCAAATGTTGTGTACCTCAATGCACGCCCTCTGCCGAAGACTGCTAGAAGTGTCTCTCATCCCTGTGAAACCTGTGGCTACAGCCTCATTGATTCGTTCAGATTTTGTTCTCTTGCCTGCAAGGTGCGTGCAAAATATGCTTCGTCGCTTTTCATTTCTTCTATAGACTTCAGTTTGTTAATTCTATACATAATATATGGAGTATGTGATGACTGTCTGCTGATTTCACCAACATAGATGTATATTTTTCCTTCATTACAAGTAGTAATACTGATATGCATTTTGTTCTGAAGTTTTAAGCCTGAAATGTGTGGGAACATGGGGCTGCTAGTCTAACTTTCATTTTGTGGCCAATTTAGTACTTTTACTGGATATCTGGGTTCCTCTTCAGTTGAACCAATTTCTTTAAGAAATTGAAGAAGATATAAAAACTTTCCTGTTACATTACGTAAACCCCGTTATGTAACCTGTTTGAGAGTTGTTGCTATGTTAAATCCTGTCATATAACGTTGCATGAAATTTCACGGTCAAAACGCTGCGTTGACCGTTACGTAATGTGTAAACACTCCTTATTGTACCGTTGGAGATCTATGGTGCGTTAGTATTTACTGCGTTGTGAATGTGCAAAAAGTTAAAAAGTGATCCCTATAAATATAACCAGAGTTTACATACTTACTGCTCTTATTTGTTTTCATTTATAAAACTAAATTTGCTTGTATCAATCGGAAAATGCTGAATTTCAGCTTCAAGCAACTGTGCTGGATACTTCAATTATCGAAGAATCACCTGTTGATCAAAACCAACAAGTTTATTGCCTGAAAGATGGTTTGAAGCAGATGGAAAGACACAGGTGTATGGACGCGCTGGACCCCAGTAGCCAGGACGGGCTTTTACGAACGGAAGATGAAGAGCATTTACCTCTTCAGAAGGTGTTTCAAAAGGGTAAGCGAAAAAAAGATTACGCGCAAATACCCACAGCACGGGAAAGGCCACCAGAAGCAGAAATAAATTCAAGAGTAGAAGAGACGAAGATCCATGAGCAAGAAACCGATGCAGGAAATTTTGATTTAGATGCAGGGCCCCTGGGATTTGTTGGCACTGGACATTTGATGCCGCACAGTCTGCAAACCGAACCTATAACTCCCCAGAATATAAAGCAACAAAAAAGGGGCCGAGGAAGGCCTCGTAAAGATAAAGGAGCGATCAAACAAGTAGAAGCAACCCAGGAAGAGGCAATAGTTTTATCGAATTTGCCTCTTCGAGAACAAGAAGCATCGTCTGATCTAGCAATTATTCTGCTTTCAGATAAACAGACCGAACTACTGAAAAAGAGGGGTCGAGGAAGACCGCGGAAACAACTCGAATCATCTTCCAAGCAACATATTACAGAAGCGAAAAACAAGGGCGAGGAATGTCCTCTGCAAGTCAGAAAGGTCAAGAAAGGACGAGGAAGGCCTCGTAAACAAAAAGAAAGTGAAAAGGATGCAGCTGTTGCAAAGCAACTTCACATTAGGGAGCGAGAAACACAGTCGGAATCAGGAATTTATCTAAATTTACAGAAGCTCGCTAAAAAAGCTGGTCGAGGAAGGCCTAAGAAACCTCCAAAAGGAAGCGTGAAATATTCTGGAACGTACAAGAAATTCCATATTCAACCCGACAAACAGATTAGAAAGAATGGCCGAGGGAGGCCAAGGAAACAAGATATAAACAAGGAAGACTCGACAACTCAATTGAATGTGGAACCTGAGCAATCAAAAACCGACATTCAGAATTCAGATCCAAGCGATGAAATGAGGAAACCTGAAGAATCACTCGCTGAAGTCCACAGGAAACCCGAAACAGAACAGACAATGTGTCCCTTGGATTATGATAGCCAGGATCATGCTGCTTTGCAACAAGAAGTGCAAAACTGTCGGGAAAATAAGTCGAAACGAGAAGATTCTGAAAACTGATCTAGGCCTTTGAAAGAAAAGTCGACAAAGTCAGTGATATGGGTTCCTTTATCCTCGAAAGACCACCTGCGCTCGAGGACTAATCGTAAATCTCAAGATAACATTTGAAGTAGACGTATCCATGTCGTTAAGTACATTCTTAACACCTCGAATCGAATAAGTTTTTGCACTATGATTAATATTCGGGGGCGAGTTTGCGATATTATTTTTACGGATAAACGACCTTTTCTTTTGTCTTACAAAATTTTGCCTGTTTAAGGTATTGGGCTACCTGATTCGTTTAGTTTTTTAAAGATTTGATGAACTTTAGTTCAAGAATATTGGTGGAATAATATTTTTGTTCCCTTTATTTTGCTACAATAGAATATGTCATTGTTTTATCCGCAAACTTATTTTTTCGCATTTATTTCAATTTGTTTTGGTAAAATTAGAGATATCATTAAATTTTTTTGGAAAACTAATCAAATTATCATTAAAACAATTCACAAATAACAGAATGCAACTCCTATCATAATTCATGTATGTTATGGTCTATTGCAAGGTATGAGACATTGAGACTTGTCCCATATCGGTTGTAAAGTGCAATTGGTGTGGGGTTTATAGACAAATGGGCTCTCTCACCTAATAGGCTAGTCTTTTGGACGAGCTCTCATGTTTGTCCTATAACAATGTATCATGCATGTACGAGTACGACTCACAAAATGTGTTACCAGTGTAAAAGTGTTTCAAGTGTTTTTTTTTTGAAAGAAAAGTGTTTCAAGTGTTACCATTGTGTTATATTAAATAAAAAGTGGTAAATGTGCGTTACATTAATATTTATGAAAGATATATAACACTCCCAAATTTTTGAAAATATAGCTAATGTTCTTTTATTTAATTCCAATTCATACTTATATTATAAATAATAATAATAACATTATATATATATATATATATATATATATATATATATATATATATATATATATATAAATATATATATATATATATATATATATATATAGAGGGTGAAGTTAACCGTGAGAACCAAGCTTATATGAGAACTGTGAGAACTAAACTCCATGATAAAAATATGTTACTTTTTTTTACAGAAAATGTGTTACTTTTGGACAAAATAATATTACTTTTGTTTTAAAAAAAATCTGGTACTTCTTAGCAAACTAAGTGTTACTTTCAGAAAAAATAATTTTTTTTCAAAAAAACAAAAATATAAAAAAGTAACACGTTTTTTTCCGAAAAGTAACACATTTTTTATGTAAAAGTGTTGATTGAATGATGCTCAAGGTATTGGAGAAGGAATGTTTCTGATATTCTGATTCATTCAATCTGTCCTATTACATTCACCTATTACATATATATATAGGAGACTAAGGCAGTAAACATAAACCCTATGGACACAAGTCCTTCTTGGTGACTACTACATACTACTACGTACAAGGACAATGCAAAGAGAATAAAAGGACAGTTGCAGGCACAGCAGCAGAGGAGCAGGAGCAGCACACTGAATAAGAGGTGGTGCAGCACAAATACAAGGTCTAGCAGTACAGAAGGGGACCATCTCCCAATACCCCCTTCAAGGTGGGAGTGGGCTGTTAGCAAGAGCTCCCAGCTTGAGAAGGAGATGCTGGTGTTGGGACACAGGCAGAGATTTGGTAAATATATCAGCAAATTGGTCTTTGGAAAAGACATATTGAGGATGAATAATGCTAGACTGATGTTTTTCACGTATAAAGTGACAATCCACCTCGATGTGCTTAGTTCTTTCATGGTGGATAGGATTAGCAATGATAGACAAGGCAGCCTTATTGTCACACTTCAAGATGGTTGGACCAATGTGAGGAACACCAATGTCTTTAAGGAGTTGAATCAACCACAACACCTCATAAGTGGTTAATTCCATGGCACGATATTCAGCTTCTACAGAACTTCTAGCCACCACAACTTACTTTTTAGATTTCTAGGATATAGGTGAATTACCCAGTAGAATGCAAAATCCAGTAGTGGACCTTCTGGACATGGGACAGCCTGCCCAGTCACTATCACAATAGGCTATAAGAGATGCTTCAGAAGAGGAAGTGAGGAGGATGCCTTGAGAGGGATTGTTGTTGAGGTACCTCAAAATTCTTTTAGCAGCTTGCATATGAATGGTGGTAGGTTGGTGCATGAATTGACTGAGGGTATGAACAGCAAATGATATGTCTGGACGAGTTAAGGTGAGGTATATGAGCTTGCCAATTAGGGTTTGATAACTGGATTTGATAGGAAGGGGATCACCTAGGTTGAGGCTTAATTTGAT